>JAWNNQ010001722.1:0-40013 GCA_035044765.1 Leucophenga montana
TATAAAGTATAAAACAAAAAAAAAAATGATTGTAAAACTTAACAGCATAAAGAGTGAACAATTTTGTTCGAGGCTATTCCTAAAATTGGCCGAGCAATGCCCCTTGATAATTATGTTTTCGTCCATAAGAAACCTCCATATAAAATTTTAAATTGATTTTTCCTGTAATAAAAAAACCACCATACTGAATTTAAACTTGTTATTGATTGAAATAAAAAAGATTTTCATGAAAAAGTCAAAAGTGGGCGGGTTGTTTGTATGGAGGCTACCCCAAAAAGTGAGATATTACACCCATTGATATAGGTGCCAAGCTTTCCTCCAAAAGAAGCTAACAAGCTAGCCTTTCATGCGTTAGAAATTTTCGGAAAAACTGATAATAATCTACGCGACGATTGGTCCCCCATGAGCCCCAAAACTCTTTGGGTGTAGATATTTTTAACCCGCTATGTTTTAGACTGTGTATGTTTTGCATGTTTTAACATTTTCTGAATGTACATTTCGAGGTCCTTACAATGGTATATAATAAGGTTCGATTGGACTGTTAAGAAAAAACTTCGTTCGCTCCTTGCGTTCCTTGAGATGACAGATGCTCTGCTGGAGAATGCAATGAATCACTCAGAAAAACAAACAAAGTAACTTATTGATGTATTAATCAAATGCATCATATTGCAGTGGAAATAGTCGGAAATCTTTACAAGCCACTAGAAGTGTCTCGTTGCTGTTTCTTGTGTCTTGTTGCTGTTTCTGACATAAAAAGTTGCTTTGCTAATCTCATAGACAGACTGTCGCCATTGCACTGTGAGTTTAACTTGACATATGTCCAGTAAAATATATTTGCAATTTGTAATCTTCTTCGATTGTTCCGGAGATATTTGAGTGCAATGTTGCCTGTGTCGTAGTTAAAATGACGCCGGCAAATCGGATGACAATGTTGAGAATGTGACAAACGTATTCAGAGCTATAAGAATGCTTTGTGGTCCTTGGTTGAATACTTTGAAAACAATGGGATAGTAAAGCACATCGATGCCAGTTTGAATGCCGTGAACGTAATTTTTAAAGGGAAAAGTATCTTCATTGCGAAGAAATTCGGGCACATAGACTCATAGTTTATGTAAGAGAATTATAAAATGTATTGTTGGACAGAAATCAATTGTTCAATTACTTCAATGTATATTTCGGTTTACATTACATTTGTCTGTGTTTTGTATGCGTTCTATTCCCTCAATCTTTGCGATATTTGATGATATGCAAACTCTTTACATACAGTCATAAACCACATAGAAGTTACACTTTGCATTTATTGAAACAGTGCTAACTTTGGTGGAACCGAAGCTTTAATGACATTCACACGAAGTTTCATGTTGTATATTTATAAAGTATATAAGGAAAAAATTATTGTAAAACATAACAGCATAAAGAGTGAAAAATTTGTTCGAGGCTATTCCTAAAAGTGGGCGAGCAACGCCCCTTGAAAATTATGTGTACGTCCATAAGAAACTTGCAGATCAAATTTTAAATTGATTTTTCCTGTAATAAAAAAACTGTGCATGCAAAATTGTAAAAATGGGGAGGCTATCCCTTAAAAAGGGGAAGCACACACATTTATGTTGTACGAGTATGTGTGCAGCATCCGTCTATAAGAATCCGTCTATAAGCATCCGTCATACTGAATTTAAAATGTTGCTGATTGCAATAAAACAGATTTTCATACAAAACCCACAAGTGGGCGGTTGGTTTGTATGGGTGCTGCCACACCCATTGATATATATATGCTAAGCTGCCCTCCATACAAAGCTACCTTATACGTATTTAAGTTGATATTGATTGCAGTAAAAAACTTTTTTAAAAAAAAATTTAAAAGTGGGCTGACGGTTGGTATGAGTGCCATAAAATATCAATATGAATACTCTATCCGACTGGAATAAAAATCTATGTGCCTAGTTTCAGCTGAATATCTTTAAAAATTATTTTCCAAAAAATGCGCAACAACAACCAGACACACTGACAGCTAAATCACTTTATCTCGTCTCGCGCTGATAAAGCATATAAATAGTATAAACTTTATGGGGTAAACGATGCTTCCTTTTTAATGCGTTAGAAATTTTCCGACAAACTGATAATAATCTACCCCATGAGACCCAAATCTTTATAACCCGCTATGTTGTAGACAGTGTATGTTTTGTTGTTTTAACAATTTCTGAATGTAGATTTCAAGATCTTTTTAATGGTATATAATAAGTAACGATAGAACTTTTAAGAATAAAAACTTTGTTATAACGCACATTGTGAATTGATTCAATAAAACAGCATAACATCTATACATAGGGAAAGTTAAAAAACAGAAAAAATGTTGAATTTTGACACATTCACTGAATTGATTATAACTTCGGTATGTATCCATAGATTTGCTTCACCAATATATTGTTTTCTTCAAAAAAAAAGTCCGACCTATATGTGATAAATAATAGACTGGACACAATTGGAAGTTTTCTATTTTAGGTTATTTTTTGCAGTGAATTTTGTTTTTTTTTTTTTTTTTTTTGTTTCGATCGACAATTTTCCTTTTTTTTTGTCCCCATGGTTTCAACAGCGCCACATTGTCAAACAAGATATTGGTGTTTTATTCATGGAGTTCGGTGGAATCCAGTACACATATAACCGCATTTACAACATATTCCCAAATAAATGACATATCATAATTCTGATTTTCATTTTATTGGTGGGGTTGGACAGATTACACAGATCAACATGGTTTAGTTGTTTGAAAGCTAAGGGTCATTTCCGAAGTAATTTGCTGCGTAGCATCCGAACACGGCGTCAGAATTGGCCCATCATGGCATGATTTTCAGATATTTGAGGTTATGTAACCTAAAAATTGCGTTTTTTATAATTTTGAGGTTATGTACAGGATGCAAAAAAAGGTTTGTGGTCTGTCTCTCCAGTTACATCATTTAGTACAACTCTTATCGTTTAATTTAAAAGTTTAAGAGAGCAATTAAATTTTTTCGCAAAGTTATACCTATTCGAAGTTACGAAATATATACCTTCGACATAATTAGCATTATCTCACTGACGTGATGGGCCAATTATGACCGCGGATTCGGATTCTACGCAGTTAATTACTTCGAAAATGATCCTCACCTTTCCAACAACTGACATGACCTCGGTATTTGTAGACCTGTGTTATTCGCCGAGAAGTCTTGCCACTCATATCGCTTGCTAAGCAATTAAATAAAATTATGAAGCAAGTCATTGCGATGCTGTTCTAGCAATACTAACACTACATCCCAAATGTGCATTTCTAGATACCAGCTGTCAAATTCAAGAGTTACCAATTGCACAGAACAAAATGGCGCCAATTTTGAATCGTGCACTCTTCTTTTGACACCCTGTGTTTATTTTGATTATTACACATCGCTAACGCCATGTTAGGAAAACGGCGGGAGTGAAGTTGTACACCCAATATATTGTAGAAACGTACACTATATGAACAGCTGCTTAAAACTTCTTGCACAATGTGGGTTAGAAAATGCATAACAAGACTTGATTCCGAAAGATTACTGAGTTTCTAAACTCCAATGATGATAAATAGCAGCAGCAAAGTGTAGGATAGAAAAGTAATAAATGCTTATATGAAATCATTTTGAGCACTTCAGGCGCTGTTCACCAAAACGCGACACGTGCCTTCATGGCTTGGTCCCATGCAATACAATACAGCAACAAGTGTCTTAATTTTCCGCTTGAGATCACGATGCGAAAATAAATGTTTCTTCTTATTTCTTATATTTATTTCACAGCGCAGCGCAGCGCAAAAATAAACGGGCGAGCGCGTGAAAATAGGCAAAGGAAATGAGAACCAAAAAAAAAAAAAAAACAAGGAAGAGAAAAATATTTACACGTTAACGCGCGAAGCGGATAATTTATTGGCAACAACAAAAGCAGCAGCATACAAGCGGCAAACGTTGACGACGGAGGCTATTGAGGCAATACGAAACACACACACACACACACTCGCACACTCTCTCTGAGTCATAGATGACGCGCCATGTGGCAGCAAGTACATTAATAACAATTTATTTCCGCCATTCAACGAAAGTCAACGGTTTCTTTGCTTTGCCGCTATGGCCGCATTCCACAGATTCAAGACGGACGTAAAGATTGGTTTTTTAAGAAATATAGAACTGTTTTTATGCCATATTCACACATAGTATGAAAGTGGCATTATAATTATTTTGTCAGTACGTTTGGAATGCATTAAAGGAGACATAGTAGAGCATTCTTGATGGTTCATGGTGAATTTATACTAAATGTGAAGTATTCCCCTTAGCTGCGCTCTCTTTCATTTATTAATTTGTTTTTCGTCTTATATACTTCGCCTTATAGATAAATCCACCTTGGGCTCATCAATAAGAATCGATCTAGTTAAATTCAAAAATTGTGCAGTCTATGTAACGACTTACAAACGGATATCTGAAAAAATCATCTGATCAATACCAGCCCTGGCACGTGCAAACTTGCGGAAACTTTTTGGCAACTTTTCATGAAGATATAAATTGTTCCATTTGTGTAAAAATAAAAGTATAAGTATGGAAAATAAAGATCAAGGTATGTAGAATCAATTAAAAAACCATTTCGTGATATCATTGTATATGTATTTGTGTTGTCAAATGTTTTGTATGTGTATATTTAGCAGAAGTAGTGTAACAAAAGTAGTTGTGTTTTGTGGAGCATGACTTTCGCAGCGCGTACCAGCACAAGCAGCTAACAAGGTCAAGTTCTTTATAAATGTATATAGATTCATTCTTAATAAGTCTGCTTTGTTCGTTTTTGCTCATTTTTGAAAAACGAATATTTTCAGTGATGGCAAGCATTTGGAAAGTAAAATAACAAATAATGTTAAAACTTTTATTGGCCATATTAAAAAATGCCTGCCGAAATGCAATCGGCTGCTAAGCCGTTTCAACGAAGTCCACGCACACTGGTCCACGCACGCACGGTGGCTCAAGTACCACTGCAATGTTTATTAGATCACACAGCTCGTCGTCTAATCACATTGCAGAAAGATGTTCTAGAAGAGTATCCGGACTTGCAGAAGCTAAAATTAATTGCTAGCTATGGCTTTGCTGGGTCTACTGGGCAAACCATTCACAAGCGAAGCTTCAGAGAACATCAAGATCCCATTGCTGTGAAAAATCATTGTTTGTTAGGTCGCTAATACCCATTAAACTTATAGACAAGTTTAATCGAAATGTTTGGGTAAATGCCACTCCACAGTCTGTTCGATTCTGCAGGCCTGTAAAAATAGAATTCATCAAAGAAACGGCTACTCATATAATTGCTGAAAAGTCGGATCTTGATAGACAAATACAAGCTTTAGTTCCTTACGAATACGGAGTCGACAATATAAAAGTCAGAATCAGTTGTGAATTATGTATTATTGGAGCCTCTGTTGTTCCGGTTGGTTCTTTGGGTGAAAATGCGTCAAAAGCGAGGAATAAATTTTATAAGAATGATCGCCTATCTCACTCAAGGAAAGATAGTCGAATTAACAATATAACGGCTGTGTTTCACAGAGCTTTGGACTCATCGGATCCTTTGTTGTCTTGCCTTTGCATTACTGAACGAAAGCGGTCTAATAAAGTACAGATCCTACCCAAAGAGGTATTACGCCTACTAGAAGAGCCGAAGATTATCGACGACTCAAATATTCACAGCGACACTTATAGTGAAAATGAGAGCGATTGCATTAAATTTGTTTAAATTTTTTGTATAATAATAGTAAACTTAAAAATGATACTAAACTTTTTTTATGTGGGCAGCAGGAGTGGGCGTGGTCAGATCAGCTTAAAACTTATATCAGCTCTTATATTTATTATAACAATCAACTACACCAAAATTGAAGTATCTGGCACTATTTTTCGTATTAAAATTAAAATCAATTTTAAACTCGATAAAAACCTTGTATTAAAAAATTCACCTTAGAAATCGCAAAAAGAAATCGATTTTCAAATCAATTTAAATTCGATAAAAAAAAGTCGGCTTTAGTTTGTGCAATTAAAAGAAATTTACTATTCATTTCGATTTTAACTAAATAAATATAAATAAAATAAATAATAAATTATAATTAAGATATGCAATTTTAAAATAAAACAAAATTAAGTAATCGTGAAGCAGATTACTAGAGACAACAGATAATGGCACATTTTTTAATTTTGGATAGTGCTGTCGTAAGAGCAATGTGTGACATTTTTACAGTGCATACGATACTCGAACGTAGTATCGTACGTTTGTCCGGGAAGGCTTCACACGATACACGAATGTGTTACGATGATATTTTGTCATATTCGCGGTGAAGAGCAATCTTTAAGGCGTCGACCATCTCATATTTTTTTGTTGATACTTTGGGCTCCATAAAATAGACCAAATGAAAAAATCCATTGGGTTTAAGTGGTCATTGTTGTGAGGAAATGAAGCAGGGAACATTATCTTGTAAAAAAAAAACGTTGGGTTTCTCTAGCTTTATGGGTTGGTGCCTAGTCTTGATGAAACATGCAATGGTTTCTGCCCAAGGTAAACAAGGATCATTGAAATTATTTTTAAAGTAGATTTGTATATTTAACTTTACTCCTTTCTTCAATGAAAACGAGTGGTGAGCAACGTGTGTCTGTTACCGCGGCCCAAACCATCACTAATGCAGGCGTTTGCTATCACAGAGCAATTCGCTGGACTAAAATGTCTTTTGATTTGCTTTTTAATCATAAGACACTTTCGTTTTATTAGTTTACACGCCATGCTAACGCTTTAAACATGTTTTTACACTTTTGCTCTTGCTAGGCGAACTGCCTTTGGTATATGTGCCAAATCGTGCACTTTTTGTATTTTGTAGGGCTTAAATCGTAGTTAATTTGTTAATATGTGCACATTGACCTTTTTCAATAATTGAACTGCGCTTTGTCGTCGATTATGTTGAATTCTGGCCTTCACCTTACTAACCACATTGCCGATGTTGCTGATTTTGAATGTCCAATGCCGTGGCGCTTTTCGATGCTACCAGTCTTATTGTAACACAAACATTTTATTCGCACCTAGCTGACGTAGCTCATTAACAATGACTGATTTCGATTTTCCAGCTAAATACAAAGCAATAACACTGTTGCGTTTGAATTCTATTTCGATAAGTTTTTTTAACTGTGACGTAAAACGTTATGCTTCCGTAGGCTTGTAAGCAATAAAACAACTGACGATGGACAAAACAAGAGCACGCTGTCATTAGCCGTTTGATTGCTACAGCAGCGTGAAGTTTGTAACTTTTCGACTCTTGTATGTATGTATATACATTATAAGGGCTATTTTGACTGTATTTATCAAAATAAAACAATATTTTTGGTAGTTTTTATTCCTTCATAGTTTGAAAAATATGAGCATCGTAATTTTCTAAACATATTCTACACGATTGAAGATCGATTTTCAAAATGAGTTTGAATTATAAGAAATCTATATTTTTGCGTAAATCTACTTTCTATTTAAGATGTTTCTCTTATAGGAAAAATCACCCTTTACAAGTTTTACAAGTAGCAGCAACAGCACAATAATGTGTAGACAGCATTCATTACAAGAACAAAATCTAGAACCGAAAAAAAAACACGAAATTGCAACTGAAGGCAGCAGGCATATTATGTACATATAATCATTCTACTGTCGTAATTTTGACTTTGACGAATTGTTCTGCAAAAGAATACACAAGGAAAAGCATATACATTCATACATCCAAACAAATACCTCGCAATTGTGGTTGAAGGCAAAATATGTCCTTCCCTAAAATTGAACTAGATCAAAACATGCTGGTCGACTGAACGCGCCTGCAAAGCTTATAATGCAAAGCACTTAACAATAATTTACAATACGAGTAAAAAGTGCGAGCAACAAGCGAGCCGCGTTAGAAAAGGGTGTGCATTACGTTCGCTTGTACATATTAAATAGGATATTTGTAATATAGTTTCAGTTGTTGTTCTGGCGGCAACAAAAAAAAAAAAGGCATTCCGACAAGGCTTGGCTTGTTCCTTCTTGGCTGGCAGCAACTGTTGCTGGAGCTGTTGATATCGTCGTCAATTCACGCTTCGCCAAAGTAATGTCATGCCAAAAGTGAGATTTTTGCAACAAAAAAACACAAAAACAAAAACAAAATTGCGCCGCCACAGTACTTCTCGCATAATAAATAATATTTTAGCAATAATTTAATTGCGCCATTTTTGGGCGAATGCACACAATGAGATTCACAATTTGAGACTGAGTGGGTATTTAATTGACTAATAATCAGAGCAAAAGATGTTACAGCAGCGCTACAAAAAAAAAAAAAACAAAAAAAACAAAAAAGAATTAGGAACATTATTGTAATTAAAAATTTCACCCAAAACTAGCGTCGCAGCCGTCCGAGCAACCCAAAATTCATATTCGCTACATGGCCTTACATTTGCATACTTGTAAATACATAAGTACTACTTATGAATAATGGCATCATGTATAGCCATGGCAATCCTAAGTAGTAGAACAACAGAGCGTGTGTGAAATTTACTTCATTTTTAAAAGTATCCTATACAAATGTCAAAAATCCTCTTAGTTTCTTTTAGCATTTGTAACACATTAAACCAGACGTCATCGGCTATATAAAATATAAGTATCTGTAATATATTGTTTACCAACATAGCGTGACAATGGTCTTCTTACTTTAATATGATATGTTAC
This sequence comes from Leucophenga montana, assembly GCA_035044765.1. Taxonomy (NCBI): domain Eukaryota; kingdom Metazoa; phylum Arthropoda; class Insecta; order Diptera; family Drosophilidae; genus Leucophenga; species Leucophenga montana. The sequence continues at coordinate 8,743 of JAWNNQ010001722.1, forward strand.
ACATGCTATCGAGCAGATCACCCAGGAGGTCGCCCAAGAGTAGGAGCATGCGTGCTAGTCAGGCAGGGATTAGTGCACTATCTCCTTCAGCCAATCATGACTAATCAATTACAGATGGCAACCGTAATCGTATCAACTAGTTTAGGCGAAATCACGGTGGCTGCTTCGTACCTTCCACCAGGCTTGCCTTGGATTACCCCTGAATTTGACAGACTACTTGATCAGCTTGGTCAAAAATTTATCGTTGGGGGCGACTTTAAAGCAAATCATCAACTCTGGGGCAGTATGACGGCGAACGCTAGAGGCACTGCGCTTCATGGCTCTCTTACCGGTAGTGCAACTCAAGTGCTAGCCACTGGCAGGCCCACCTACTACCCGTATTATAGGAGGGATACGCCCACATGCATCGACTTCTACGTGTACAAGGGCATAGCTAGCAGTCTGCTCACGGTGCGGGAGGAGTATGAACTTACATCAGATCACTTGCCTTTGGTTGCTTCGCTATCAACGTCACCTCAGCGAACTACTCCAATGACGAGGCTTGTTTCCCCTGGTGCCAATATTAGACTCTTCCAAGATGAGCTGAACAATGCTCTTAATCTCAATACGGAGTTAAACAGGGCGGTAGATGTCGATAAAGCTGTCGAAACATTTATAAAAAAGGCCAAAGACGCAGCCCAAATTGCGGACCCATCGGGAGCAACACCCTGTAACCAAGCGCGCAGCAACTTCACTCTCTCTCTCCGGAAGCAGTAGGTCTCCTAACACTTAAGAAGCGGCTCAGACGAGAGTTTATCAGAACCAATGGCCCAGCAATCGATAGACTATACGGCAGGATCTCTAACAGGGTGAGAAAGGTACTAGCCATATTAAAAAGAGAAGCCACAGACGCCTTCCTGGAAAGAGTTACCCCCGATGAAAGTTCAAACTTTGCGCTCTGGAAACTTACGAGGAGGCGAGTTGCACCGAAGTTTCCAGTTAGAAACCCTGATGGCTCTTGGGCAAGATCCCCTCAGGACATAGCCGAAGCATTTGCCAAAAATTTGGAGGAAAGATTCCAGCCTTTCGAAACAGCGTCGCCAAGAAGAATACAGCTAGCTCCCCTACAGATGGCCCTTCTTGTAGCCCCTATCACCTTTATCGAAAGGAGATCAAAGCACTACGCAATAACAAGGCCCCAGGCGAGGACCAGTTTGACAATCGCTCAATTATGCTGCTCCCTCACAGCGCTTTGCTATTCCTTGTGTTGATTTTCAACTCCGCTCTTCGACTCGGGCACTTTCCAGGCGCCTGCTGCACAAATGTGGGAAGCCAGCAGATGAACTGGATTCGTATCGTCCGATAAGCCTTCTGCCAGCATTTAGTAAAATATTGGAGAGGTGATTCCTGAGAAGGATTCTCGAAACCAGGGCGGTCAAAAAGGCAATCCCAAAGTTCAGTTTGGCTTCAGACTCAGGCATGGGCACGCCCGAGCAACTACACCGCGTTGTAAACTTTGCGCTTGAGGGATTCCACGGAAAGGAATATGTCGTTCTTCAGCTATATTTAAAAAAATTTGAGAACTGGGCCTGCAGATGGAATATCTCAATAAACCCTGATAAGTGTGTATCAGTCACATACACTCTTAGAAATGACACCTCTCCTGGAGTATTCCTACATGATGAGCTATTAGTCCATAAGGATGCTCATAAGTATCTTGGCGTACCTTTGGATAAGCGGCTAACCTTTCAGCGCCAAATAACTGAGGTAGTTGGACGCCTCAAGACAAAGGCAAACAGCATAGCTTGGCTCCTTAATGCCAAAAATAAACGATCGCTCAGTAATAAGAGCAAGATCTATAAAGTTATTCTGGCACCCATCTGGAGATATGGTATCCAGGTATACTGCATAGCAGCAAAAACCAACCTCGATAAATTCAGAGTAGTGCAGTCGCAAATCTTGCGTAGAATGTCTGGTTCGGCATGGTACATACGCAATAGAGATATGAGAGAGAACTCCAGGTACCAATGATCGGAGATGTCATCAGCCGCCAAGCTGCTATATACCTGGACAAGCTCGCAAATCATCCGAACCAACTGGCGCAAAGACTCCTAAGAAGGAGACATATTCGCGGAGTAAGGGTGAGAAGGAGACTCCAGAGAGTTCACCCAACCGATGTGTCAATTAGAACTTTACAATCTTTCCCTTTGCCCATTCATTTACCCTATTAAGTTGAAATTGTAATATACACTATAGTATAAGTTATTATAAATAGTAACAGTCGATCTTGCTATGTCCGTCTATTTGTCTGTCCGTCTGATTTTTGTTGCGATTTTTTTGGGGTCCAATTTGTAAGATCCGAATCCGGGGTCAGAATTGGCCCATCACGTCAGGATTTTGAGATATTTGAGTTTATGTACCCGAAAAACGGCGTTTTTCCTACTTTTGAGGTTATCTACAGGGTGGAAAAAATTGTTGTGGTCTGTCACTCCAGTTACATCATTTATTGCGACTCTTACCCTTTAATTTAAGAGTTCAAGAGATCAATTACGATTTTTGTTCGCACAAGTTATGGCTATTCGAAGTTACGAAATATATCTTTTCGACGTCATTAGCATTATCTCAAAATCCTAACGTGATGGGCCAATTCTGACCCAGGATTCGGATCCTACGCAGGCTTAATGCAAATGCTAATGACCAAAGTTAACGTTTTTTTTTTCTTCGTATAAAGTCGATAAAGAACATTTTAAATAGTATAGTGTCCAGTACAGAGCCCTGGGCCAATCAACAAACAACAATAACAGATTTAGATGAAACCCGATCCATTTCTAAAAATTGCTGTCGATTAGTCTGCTATTCACTTGTATGCTGACAAAGAATATTAATTTTATTAATTGCACATGCAATTTTGTTACTTTTAATGATATATAAAAGACATCCTGCGAATATTCATATGAAGGGTATTCCAATTAGAAGTGTGGTACTTTGTTATCGACTGTAATCGCATTATCGATTATTTTTGTTGACATGTTATGACTATGTAATTATTTATGCGAAGCTACACGAAATAAAAAAAAATTGGAAGTCGATGGTAAAAATCGAAGATCACCACATCAGTGAGAAAACAGTGCGATAAATTAAAAACAAGAAAACACATTAACTTCGGTTGAACCGAAGCTCTAATACCATTTACACGAAATCGAATTATAAAACATAAACGTGAGGGGTTTAAATAGGGGCAACCCCAAAAAATGGGCGGCACATGCCCTAGTAGATGTGTATGAAGCGACCATCTATAAGTGCACAAATGCATAAAAGTGAGGTTTTGTACGGGACTAACTCAAAATGTGGTCGGGACACGCCCATTTGTATATGTTTATGAAGCGGATGTCCACTAAATCGCATTTCAACCTAATATTGACTTTTATAATGAAGTTTTTAATGCACAAAAGTGGGCAGTAGGTTTGTATGGGTGCTACCCCATAAAGTGGACGGTTCCCACCAATTATTGTATATGTAGCGTCCGTTCATTTGAAGCTACTATAATTTTTATAATTATTAAATTATTAATAATTATTAAAGTGGGCGTGGCGGATCAATCTTGATACTCTATTAAACTGCAATAAAAAGAAGTGTACAATTTTGAACTGGATAGCATAAAAATTGGTCCCCAAAATATGCGCAACAACATACAGACGGACAGACATAAGGACTTGGCTAAATCAACTCGTCCCGTCGAGCTGATCAAGAATATATATACTTTATGGGGTCCACGTTGCCTCTTTTAATGCGTTACAAACTTTCGGACAAACTGATAATAACATTTCACACTGTGTGTGAATGAGCTAAACGAAGGATAAAGTCTATGAGGATGATCCAAAAACATTTCCCGACAAGAAACGGAAGATTATATTAGTTATTTTGTCCATTCCGGTCCCATGTTTCAAAATGTCATCGGAAATATGGCCAAAATAGTCAATTTCTTATGAGACAGTCGCGGTGAATAAATCTGGGAAATAAATTTTCATAAATAAGCTAATGGCATGGCCTTTCGAACACAGTAAACAGGAGTCGGCGCTCGAAGTGTTACCAATTAAAAATGCTGCAATTTTGTCAATTTTGTCAATTTTTTTTTTTTTTTTTTTTTTTTTAATCTTCAGTATATTGAAAAAACCATTTAAATTAAATTAAATTAATAATTTTGTATTTTGTAGGGTTTCAACCGAAGATAATTTTTTAATTTGTGCTCCATGCTACGAGCAGACACATTCAGTTTTCTCGCCAATTGAACTGCGCTTTATCGTGGATTACGTTGATTTCTGGCTTTCACATTTCTAACAATTTCTGCCGATGTTTCTGTTTTTGGATATCCACCTCCATGGCTTTATTTATGCTACCAGTATCATTGAAACGTGTAATTAAAAATTTCGTTCACACGTAAATGGCGTAGCTCATTAACAATGGCTGGTTGCGATTTTGCAGCAAAATTCAAAGCAATAACACTCTTGTGTTTCAACTCCATTTCGATAACTTTTTCGAACTGCCACGTAAAACGATACGCTTCCGTAAGATAGTAGAGCGCACTGTCAATAGCCGTTTGATTGCTACAGTGCACACTGGTCCAAATGCCAAAAATTTTGGCAGAAATTAAATTTTTTTCATACCACTGCTGAACTTGGTGTTAGGTTCGGAACGAATGTTGTTGTGCTGCTGCATCTGTCGGTAGTAGCGGTGCAATATTAAATTTATTTTTATATGCTGAATTTGTGAAGCATACATATCTATAGTTATTTAACGACGTACTTTTTACGCCACTGTAACCGTACAATGCAAGAAGGAAGCGTTCTCCAGCTTTAGCAATGATCTCTGGATCAGCATTTGGGTTTTTGAAAACCTGGACAACCTCGTTTAATTCTGGGTTTTTTCGGAGTACGTTAATAGATTTGGTTTTTCCTTTATTAAAGAGTGCTGATGTTGTATCACAGCCACTAAAAGCCACAAGAATATGATGTGATCTTTAGCTATTTTATCTGTGATACTCTTTGTTGAATATGTTTTCTTTTTCCTGGTTTGAGAATATATATGTTTGAACGCGTAGATAGAGCCGTCAAAAGAAAAAGGAGATCCATATCTTCGCCGACAACTTTTACGGAATCGAATGTGGATGAAACGCTGATTGCGGTATGGATTATTAGCGTATCCGCATCTTCCGTGGCTTGTTCGACCATGAAGTTCGCTGCTTCATATCTTGTCTTCAACATTCCAATGTTTGCATCGTTGCCCAGGAATTTATCTTGTGACACAGTTGGGATTATTGTCTCGTCAAAAAATATGTCTACTGAAGTAGTTTTCCGTGATGGTCGGGATCGCTCCGCATATTTGGTACTACGGTTTGCTACATCTTCCGGTATCCGATTTCCGTCCCTCCAAGAGTTTGCCCTTGTTGTCGTGTCTTCGAACACTCGAGTTACGAAAAGACTCCAATCCTTTTTCCTTCACTTCAATCACTTCACTTCCTTGCAATGGATTTTCGCAAATAAAACAGTTCACTTCCTTAGTAGCCATGGTAGGCTCTAAGAATGCGTATGACACAGCTTAGTTCAACGATACACGTATACTGATGATTCAGCTACAGCCAGAATACTTGAACTCTGTCGGCAGATGTTTCTTCAAAAAGAAAAGGGGGGCCCGACACAAAGGCGGTGCGTCTCTATATACCTGCGTATATACGAAAAACTCGTGTTGGAGTCAACTTTGCGCCGCTCGTGCATTTAAACTATTAATTTTACAAAAAAAAGGCTACTACATAAATTATAGGAAGTTTTCTCTTTAATTATTACATAACTATTTTCATCGTAAAATGAGTCAGAAAGGAAATATTATAAAAAAAACTGTTTTTAGGCGCCATTTATCCAAAATGGCTGAGCGAGCGGCAAAAATACAAGGTGGCAAAGATGAAATTCGGAAAGAGCATGTCGAAACATATAAAATCAATTTGCTAAACTCCCGGAAAACTTTCCAGGTAACCTCTTATTTGAGCCCCCAAATGACTGGACTATTATACAAAAACAATAATTTATTCCAATAGAGTATTATTCGGGGCAGTTGAAAATCGTTGTGGTACAGTTGATTTTGATCCCCTGCGAATTTACCCTGAAAGTCAGCTGATCGATTACCGCAAAATTTGACTTTGTTCGCTTTGCAAATAAAATCACATTTGAAATTATTATATTGTAGCATACAACCCATATTGGCTAGGTGTAGGGTGCCAAAAAAAAATATAATAAAGTATGACTACCAATTAGAGCACTTGGTCGAGTAAAATATTTTATGAAACTAGAATTTTTAAATGACTTAGCACGCAATTTGTATCGGCCGTTGCTCGCCAGCAATCGGGGTGGATAAAGAAAATTAGTCTGATTCTAATAAAAATCATGCTGACATATTTTAAATTTTTTGCGTGCTGCAATTAAAAAGAGAAAAGAGAAAAAAAGAAAGAAGAACAACGTTCAAACAGGAACTAAAGAGAAAAGTGACACAGAAAAAAAAAATCCACTTATCCAAGATTCTTAGACAAACGAAGTGCATAGATTATATTGCACCTAGCCCACCCAACCATGGCTACCTATTTCCAAAAGGAAAATATATCTTGTTACAGGGACCCCACAAATAATCTTAAGAACTACTAATGCGGGTAGTCAGAACCTATTGCGCTTACAAAAAACGGAAATATAATATCAAAAGGATATGGTTTTGCCCGCGGCAATTTAAATGGAAAAAAAAATACATAAATAAAGAAATTAAATTATTAAATAAAGAAATTATTTGTATTTCTTTTTCCATTTAAATTACCGCGGGCAGCCATATAATTTTGATATTAAATTTTTTATTTTTTTGTAAGCGCAATAAACAGCTGATCGTTAGCATACATAAAAAAGTCATTGACCTTGATTTATTACAAGCAAAAACAAACATAAATGCAATGATTACTCTCGAATTATATTTTCACTCATGTAAAAGAATTTAAAATAGTGGTTTTTGTTTCAACTCACTCATTTTACGCTCCCACGCAGAAATATCTTTCTCTGTGTGATGTTGATGATGAAAAGCTAAAGTTCAAGAGAGAAAATATAATGAAAAAAGTGTTCTCACTCATATAAGCACTCATATATATGTACAGAAGAAAAATATGCATAAAGCCGATGTGTGATTTCTTCCCGTTTAATTATAACGGAATTGCTCTTTGTATAAGTGTTTGCTGTGAGTGAAAATATGAACATTGAATAAAAAAAACTCAAAATTTAAACATAATTTCAAATCACTCAATTTTTCAACATTAAATTGACACAAAAATAAATCATTTTTCTCGCACTTGCAAAAAAAAAAAATAAATTAACATATTAATTAAAAAATTACAACAGAAAAAAAATATTTAATAATTTTTTCCCCGATTTTCGGTAAAAAATTTATAATTCCGATTAATCCTGATGCATGACCCTGAGATATACATATAATATGAGGTATAAAAACTGAAAGACGAGGTAGAGACACTTGTATGATTTTTTTACTGGCCTGAAAGCACGACACATTAAAAATTGATTTGCCGCCGGAGAACAGCTATTGCGCCAGAGCGTAAGCCAATAATACCGTCTTCGAACATAGTTTTTCGCACACTATTTTAGCAAACTATTTTAGTGGTATTTGATGCGTCCGAAATCAAATAAGAACACCCATCTTCTCTTGAGAAAGCTCCATATGCAGATTAGTACGAGGGTGATACCATTACAACTATTCAGCTTGCACTTAGTGCCAACTCTGTTTAAAACAAAATTAATCAAAATGCATAGGAATAAAAAAAACACTATTAGAAAATAATTGATTTTCGGTATGGTGTATGACACCTACGCTTTGGTTTTGGCGGGAACAACAGTTTTCGAGGAATACAAGGAAAAAGTGATGAAAGCAACAAACAAGCAATGTACACTGACAATTTTTGAAGTGTCAAATAATACGTTCCACATAGGGATGCCATTAACATAGAGTCCGTTACGCATTCAAATTGAATATTCAATTTTTATTTACATTTTGTAACATTTGTTGCACATCGAGCGACTAGTGCCCCTACAATATCTTAAGACTTACTTCGAATATTTAAGTAAATCAAAATGGAAAATAAATGTGGAGGTATGTAGAATATAATTGTTGCAGAGCAATACTTGTTTTGTGTGATGTGTCTTTGTTGTGATCCGTGGAATAAAAGTATGTTGCATTGACGTGGATTGTCGTAACTATTAACACAGTGTTAACCGTCAATGTGTACTCGTATACAGAAAGCGCATTTGAAAAACGTGGAAGAAGGAAAAAAATTGCTGAGCCGGTACCTTTTACTCCAGAAGAAGCCTTAGATTTTTTTATGGAAATCAGCTTGACAAAAAAACAATATTTGAACATTAGACAACAAAGTAAAAACCAGAATTGTGATATTTACCCGACCTACATGTAGTGGCGCTTGTCGCTCGGTAATTATGCTAAATAATTTAAAAAATATATATATATAATATTTTATTTTTCGACCAATCTACATAAATTTCCATATTTTTTTTTTTCAAATATACCTAGCGCGCCAAACTATTCACTGTTATTTATTTTTAACACTGATTACTGGCATTTTTAACACTTACAAATCTGTCAACGATGACACCAAATCGACACTTCCGACAAACTCCTCGTGACCCGAGGCCTAGCGCAACTTTTAAGGTCACTACTACGATCTTTTTCAATTCGATAGTCACCCAGGCCACACCGTCTATCGGACAACACACAAAAAAATAAGAAAATAGAGGGAAACAAATTTTTTTCATTTTAGTTATCTGTGTTGTTTAATTGTTATTTGCAATTAAATTGCGTTTGCAAACAAACAATTGCAGAGGCGGCGGTATTTTTTTTTACTATGGCGCCTAGTCCTACACTGGGTAAATATCCAACAACAATCCCCTTTATCTACCGAGTTCAGTTATATTTGCATTTGTTTTCGCTCTCACAGATTAGGCGCTTTTGTATTATAATTACAAAATCGACAGTAAAGACCATCATGCTAAGCGCAGCTTAGAAGTTTGCACGTCGGCGCTTCTATCATGCCTACTCCACATCATTGCTGAACGAGCAGGGAAAAAATTATTATTTATGTGAAATTAGTGAGTGATATGGTTTTAAAACATTTAAGTGGCCGAAAACGGTGTAAAAATTCAACAAAACAGCATCGAATACTCCAAAAATGAAGTTCAAAAATAAATAATTACAAATAAACATTCGGTTTTTTTTATGTATGCTCGCGATCTAAATGTAAAGTCACAGTTTTGCTTTCTACTCAATATCCCCTACATCGTTAATCGGAAGGGCATATTCGGCATTTAATAAGTTTTGCCCATATATACTTATTTTATTTTGTAATTCATTTTTTTTTTTTTTTAATCGGTGACTTAAAGTTTATTTGATGAAATTTTTTTTTTAAAGTGCGCGAATAAATAAAAATTAATTTCTTCTTTGACTTTGTTTTTGTATATCGAAATGAAAGCTGATTATTGAAAACTCAAACACGCACTACATTTAACTTTGCATTTTAACCTTATTTATTGCCATTTTTTCGGATATAATAAACTTTTTAAAACTATTTATAGTGCTTATAATATTTTTACATTTACCTGAACTAATCTTTAAATGAATTATTATTTTTATTTTCTAACGCATTCATGATGGTAGCTACATACTTTTTTTTATTTTCTATTAAGTTTTTTTTTTGTTTTAAATATATTTTATTTCTTAGTTATCATTTTTTTATATAAAAAAAAAAAAAAAATTTTTTTATTTTGTTTAGTATAGTTTATTTAATTAGCGTCATTAGCTTCTAAATAAAATGAAAATGCAACTGAGATTTAATGTTATTTCCTATTAATTATAATGGCATTTTAGTTTATCTTAAGATTTCGCACGAATATAAAGCAATGGAAATGTAGACAACGTTTTCTTTGGGATCATTGACAAACATAAAAATTTTGGATTGATCAATGATCATGGCAGGGTGGGCTAGGTTGGCACAAAAACACCAGTGTCCAACCATAAGCAGCTGTAGTTCAACTCAACTCCACAAAATATATTGAGTCCTATTTCTTTCTATTCTCCTCTTGTCTTCCCATCTTTCGATGCACGCAACCTTAAAATTATATATACTGTGTAGTCTTGATAATAGTATGCTGAGCGAAATTCTATTTTTTCCTGACCCACGCCCCTAAGCCGACGAGTCAGCAGCTGGATCTGTTGCGTGCTCGCTCACTCTACTCCAACGCCTATCAAATCAGCTAAGTCGTTGTATGCTACATACAACAAATTGATTGCTGCAAAATAAAAATGTAGACCTAAAGAAATATCTATCACCGAGTCTGCCGCTTATGTTTCTTTACAGAACTTATTAAATCACACTGTCGAACGCATAATATTGTTACTCAATGAGGTGATTAGTGTATATACAAATATTTCCGAGTTGAAATTAATTGTCAGCTATGGAGTTGACGGTTCGACTGGCCAAAGCCTCTGAAAACAAAATTTCGAATTGGATGCATCAGACAGTCTTCGTTTGTAACAACCATAATCCCACTATAGTTAGTGGATTCAACAGCTCGAGTTGTTTGGATGAACCGCTATTCGCAGTCTGTTCGATTTTACAGACCTCTTAAAATTTAGTTTATAAAAGAAACCAAGACTCATATATTAAAAGAGAAAGCCGTTTGTATATGAAGATGCGAACCAAAAAAGACATACCATTAACTTTGAACCTAAAATGACATTAATTGATGGAAAAGTCCTAAATACTGTAACAGCAACAAATTCAACTCAATCTTGCCCAATCTGTGGAGCTAAGCCTTTGCAATTTATGACAGTCGCTGATCTGCAATCGTACAATTTTATAGCAAAAAAGTCTCAAGCGCTCGAATACGGAGTAAGTTCTCTACACGCTTGGATTCGTTTTTTCGAATGTGTTCTCAAAGTGTCATACAGGATTGGTATCAATAAATGGCAAGTACGTGGCTCTCAAGATATAGAAAAAATGGCTGCACGGAAAACGGAAATTCGAGGCAAATTATGGGCGGAGCTTTGACTTCATGTCGATAAACCTAAGGCAAATGGAAGCGGCAGTACTAAAGATGGGAACACAGCTAGAAGTGTGTTTTTGAACACCGACACATTTGCGTCAATACTTGGTTTTGACCAGGAGGTTTTAAGGAACTTCTATTTCATTTCAATAACCATTTCATGCAACTTGAAATTGATGTTCAAAAATTCGAAAATTACTGTGAAAAAACTGCCTTTTTATATATGGAAAAATATCCCTGGTACCCAATAACATAAAGTACTAGTACATAAAATACTAGTTCATGGGGCCCAGATCATAACCGCATCCTCCCTTCCACTTGGTTGCCTAGGTGAAAACGCATCGGAGGCTCGGAACAAATTTTATAAAAAAGATAGATGTTCGCATGCAACACAATAATATGACCATTTTTTTTTTTGTGTGGAGCACTAGATTTAGCGGATCCTCTGGTTTCCAGCACTTTCATAAAACAAAGACTACTGCAAACAAAAAAAAAAGAAATAACAGCAGTTAACCAGTAGAGGCTATTGACCTTTTAAGACCACCAAATGTAAATTTCTCAAATAATTTTGTAAATACAGATGACGACGAACACACTTGAAATAAATAATAATTTAAATAAATGAATAAAATATATTAAAATTAATGAATGAATTAAAATGTATATAAACTGATGATGCATACATTTTGTTTTCAAGGACATATACTTATATGAGGCGATGAAGAAGGCGTGGTTCGATCGGACTACATTTTTTCTCAGATTTTATATATACTATGACCATAAGTGTACCAAGTTTCAGGTCTGTATCTACATTGGCAGTTGGACCAGTGTACAGTTGTTGAAGTTGGTAACTTCGAGCGCCGACCCTTGTATTTGGAAAAATTCATATCTGTTTGCTTTTACTCTAATAACAAGAAAAAACGTTAACTTCAGTTGAACCGAAGCAGTAATACAGCACGGGGAGGGGTAAATAGGAGCCACCCCAAAAACTGTATAAAGCGACCATCTATAAGATGCCACTACTAGTCTATTGACATTTTTCATACAAATTCAAAATGGGTTCATATGGGACTACGTCAAAAAGTGGGTGGGACACGCCTATTTGTATAAGTTTTCTTACAAAATCTCAAAAGTAGGTGGTGGGTTTGTATGGGCGCTACCCCAAAAATGGGTATGTCGGGTCAATATTGATACTCTTTTAAATTGTAATAAAAAGTTGTGTATGTCCAAATTTTCAATTTTATAGCATACAAGTCAGTCCCCAAAAAATGCGCAGCAACATACAGATGGACGGATGGCTATATCGACTCATCTCATCGAGCTGATCAAGAATATAGATACTTTATGGGGTCTGCGATGCCTCCACTAATGCGATACAAACTTTCAGACAAACTGATATAACCATTTCAGACTATGTGTGAATGCCATACAAATCTTGTTTCTGGTGTAAATATCAATTTTCTTCACTTTGCGAAATAATACACTTTAACAAACTAAGAAATTTATTACTGCAGCGAAAGTTACCCGTTTGGTGAAAGGATGTACAGGCTCTGCGCAAAAGTGATGTCAGATAATTCGTTCTTATTAACTAGTTACCGCATTTTTCGTGCCCACTTATATAAAGGAATGTTAAAAATAGTGGTTGCTTAATACGAGTATATAAAACAAGAGGCAAAAGTAAAAGAAACAACGTAGAATTATGAGTACGGTGTTAAGTGAATGTGAACATATCTTAAATAAAGTATAGTATTGTCGTGAGTTGTATGACGTGCGCTCTAGTGAAAAACTCTGTGGGGTAGTGTAAGGTGGATATATTGGTATAAAGAATGACACATCCCCCTCTGCTGCAAAATTTTGGGTTAACGTATCATGACATTCTATAGGATTGGTTAAACGACATAGTTACGAAATAGTTAATATGGATGAAACAAAATTGCTATGGTATTGTCATAAGGTAAAACAAGGTTGGGGTGTATGTCGAAATGCTGATGCGGGTACGGACGTGGATGTTTTCCAATTTTCGTAGGCAGAGGCTAGTTCCAAAGCGAATCCCTTATTTAAAAATTTACAAATAGTACCATGTTTAGAGTTCTAATATTTTTTTATACCTTGCACAACAAATATTTGCAACAGGCTTTATTGGGTTTTTTGAACTGTCAAAAAAATTAAAATGTATGTAACATAGCGAAGAAAGCATAGGAGACCCCATAAAGTATGTATATTCCAAAGCTGTTATAAGTTTTATTTTAAAAATCTTAAGTGAATGTCGATCTGTTTACTTAAAAACTATAATACATTTGAATGTTAAAAAAAAAAAAAAAATCTAGCTAAATCAGTTAGTTTTTGAGATTTATTTAAAATCCAAAACAAAAATTACTCAATGATTTTTAATTTAAAAATCAAAATATAATAGTTATAAATAATATTATAAACGAGAAAGTTTGTATGGATTTGTGGATGTTTGTTACTCCTTCATTCAAAAACTAATGAATGGATTTTAATGAAACTTTACAGTAATATAGCTCATTTCTCAGAAGAACACATAGGTATAATTTATGAAGACATTGGTTAATTGGAAGCTTTTTTTGTGGTTAGATACACTTACAACAAGTTATTTCATTTTATTTAAATTTTTATTAAATTATTTAAATAGGTAGTCATTTACAACAAACAAACAAACAGTCTAACAACAAAAATTCAAAATTTCAACAACTTTTAAAAATCAAAATACTGCAAAAAAGTGCTTGAAAGTTCATTAAACTGCAATAATTATCATTAAATATTTAAGATAAGGCAGCAAAATTATGCAGCCTAATTTTGGGCGGTAGAACAACAAAAACAACAACAACACCAATACCAAAATGTAATTGCAAATGCATATTAGTAAGCGGCAGACACAGGACGCAGCTGTTTGAAGGAAACATGCAACGCAGCTTAAACGAAGTCTGACGCACAAACTGAACTGCATAGGACAGCTGGCATGAGACTATGCAATGTGAGAAGGAAGCAGCTGGGCTGACTTACTGTAAGGATATGTGCGTGAGTGTCAGAAAGTAAGGTTACATGATGCTGTACCATGTTGTAGAGCTGTTGGTTGTTATAGTCCATAGTCTAAACAGGCTCCCTCACCTAGAGGGACTCGGTAAAGGGGTCCCTGAGCGGGCAAGAAGGATAGCCTTGTCCGGAAAAACATCGCAGACAACGAATCCGTGGACTTAACTGCAAAACTGGTAAGTTAATCCACGACCACTCTGCACAAGTGCCGAGATTTAACAGCTGTGTTAGTGGATATTTTTGCACAAGAGTGGGCTCCAAGGAAATTGTGCTAGCTTAGGAAGCTTTTCAACCGTGCGAAAAGATTCGGTAGGTGGGATGAATATAGTTCATCCCTAACCGAGTATAACAAGCTTATACGTCAGTCCAAGCGTGAATCCTGGAGAAGGTACTGTGATGGTTTGCAAACGCTATCGGAAGCAGTTCGTCTCCATAAGGTAATCACAAAGGACAGGCACAATGACATCGGACTCTTAAAGAGAGAGAACGGTATTTATACCAATAGTAGACAGGAAACACTTGAACACCTGCTTCAAGTACATTTTCCTGGGTCTATACTTCAACAAATATCGTTGAACTCTCCCATTATAGACAGACATATAATAAATAGTCGGAATTGCAGCCTATATGGCAGCATTCTTGACAAGGACAAAGTGCGATGGGCGATCATGTCCTTTCAGCCACTTAAGTCCCCATGGGGAGATGGCATCTTTCCGGCTCTGCTTCAGAACTGCTTAGATGTCTTGATCGACCCTTTACTATCTCTCATGAGGGCCAGTCTCAACTTCGGTTATATACCTCGGTCATGGAGGAAGGTGTCCGTCGTTTTTATCCCAAAGCAGGGTATTATACCCATGGAACTGGCCAAATCGTATAGACCTATTAGTATTACCTCCTTCCTTCTCAAGACAATTGAACGTCTTATTGATTACCATATTAGGCAATCAATAGCATTTCACACCCCCTTCATGAACACCAATTCCCCTATATGAAGGGTAAATCAACGGTAGGCGCACTGCACAATCTGGTCGGTACGATTGAAAGAACCTTTCGTTCAAAAGAAATAGCGCTAGGTGCGTTTCTTGAGGGTGCTTTCGATATTACGGGCTATGGCTCCATCACTCGAGCACTTACGCAGAGGGGGTATAGATAGCCTCACCATTGTCTGGGTTGAAGTCATGTTAAATCAACGTGGCATATCTGTGACTGTCATGTAATGTGACTGTCCACATCAGGGCGATCAAGGGGTGTCCTCAATGAGGATTCCTGTCGCCACTCCTTTGGTCCTTAGTGATAGACGAGCTCCTAATCGAACTCAGTTCACAAGGGTACAACCTCAATGGATAAGCCGATGACCTTGCGATCCTGGTCTCAGGGAGATTTGGGGATACGGTCTCGAACATGTGTTCAGCTCTTCGGACTGTGACCACCTGGTGTGCCAAGGAGGGCCTCAGGATTAACCCACAAAAAGCAGTCTTTGCACCCTTCTCTAGGAAGTACAAATAGGATCTGGGTCCGGTGTGCATCCAAAGCTCTCTTTTGAGTCTTTCCGATGAGGTAAAATTCTTGGGGGTCACCCTTGACAAAAGGCTAAATTGGGATACCCACCTCAAAAATGTTCTAAACAGGACAACAATGGCTCTATGGTCTTGTAAAACCATGTTTGGCCGAATGTGGGTCTCTCGCCAAAGATGATCCTGTGGACCTATACTTCAATGGTGAGATCTATAGTAACTTACGCCGCCCTTGTATGGGCGGCGTAAGTTATAGACATGTGCAATAAGGCAGTGCGACAAACTGCAATGGCTTACCTGCCTGAGCTTGTCGAGCGCCATGCGAACATGTCCCACTGCTGGAATGGAGGCGATCATCGGTCTACCTCCGCTGCACATTTTTATTCAATCCTCAGCAGCTTTAGAGGCTCGATACTTCAGACTGTAGACAGTTGGACGCTAGGTGAAGTGGGTCACTCTAGTATCGTTAAACTTATCCCTGGCATCGAAATCTGCAACGTTTCAGATTTTTTGTCCACGAAACTGCGTTTCGGCAGACGCTTCTCAGTTCTTCTTCCCAGTCGATCAGACTGGGAGAGGGGCAGCCCTGGTACTGGACCATCTACGATCAATTGGTTCACTGATGGTTCACTTACCGATACGGGCACAGGTGCGGGGGTCTTCGGACCCAACACCAGGATCTCAATTGCCATGGCTGCCTGGCCCACGGTTTTTCAATCTGAGGTCCACGCCATCGAGGTCTGCGCCCGACATCTTTTGGATAAAAGTCCCAAAGGGGCCAATATAACCATTCTTTAAGATAGCCAAGCGGCTATTAAAGCATTATCCTCTTGGAACATCTCCTCGAAACTGGTTCTTCGATGTTACGGCATCCTCCACCAACTGGCAATCGGCTGTAAAGTCGCTATTTGTATGGTACCTGGCCATAAGGGAATCGAGTGCAACGAAATTGCTGATGAACTAGCCAGGACTGGTGCCGCAACTTCTTACCAGCGCCTTTTTGCGGACTTAGCTGGGCTAAGTCAAAATCTTTCATAGTAGCTCGGTTTAACGCACTGCCTCCCGGAACTGGAAACAATATCCTGGTCTACGGCAGGCCAAGCTACTAACCCGTGCTATATACCCTAAAACCAACGCATATCTTAATAGATCTGACCTGAGGTTGCTTTTGGGCTACCACACCGGCCATCATCCACTGAGATATCACTTAAATAAACTAGGTCTCTCCTCAGAAACAGAGTGCAGAGTTTTTCTTGAGGATGACGAAACTAGTTTACATCTGCTATGCGACAGCCCTTCCTTGGCCAGGCAAGATGAACAAACCTTTTATAACATCTGATGAGATCAGAAACACCTCGTCTAAGGACATTCTCCGTTTCATTAAAGAGACACAGAAGATCCTACATAAATTAACTTAACCGTATCCGGGATAGGGTACAAAAGACAACACCTTATGTCGCAGTGCCCGTTTCCGTTAGGATGGTCCTCAAATGTTCTAGCTCTGACACTGAGTCTTAGGTAGCGTTACTGGCTGACTGAGCCTGTTTCGTGGTGACCACTTGTTTGTCATGCGGCTACGGTCCAGACACTACGTCACGAACTGGTTATGGTTATAGTCCATAGTTGTCATGGTATACGTAGTAATAGTCGGTTCTCAGTATTTGTGTTGGCGTCGATGCAGAACACCCTGCTGCTCTCTGCATTTCAAGGGGTGAAAGGGGTAGTGGAAGATGGTTAGGGGAATGGATGGTAGGGTAAGGGGGCATGAGGAAGGAGGAACAGAGAGAAGGAGTGGTAGTTGAGATGAAATGTTGTATAAATGTTAATGGGATCGAAGGGGCACGGAGAAGAGGTGGCAAAGCAAGGGGAAGGAGGGGAATGTATGCAGGGTAAAGGGTGGTAGGTGAAGGGGTGAAAGGGGGTAGTGGAAGATGGGTAGGGGAATGGGTGGTATGGTAAAGGGCATGAGGAAGGAGGAACAGGGAGAAGGATTGGTAGGGGAAGGAGTGGCAGATGGAAGGAGAGGTAGGTGGAGAGCCAAAAAGCGAAGGGTACCTATATACACATAAGAGAATATGTCGTTAAGTATTTTTCACCGTCCTACCCCACCCCTATTTTTTAATTGCAATTTTAGTATTTTTGTATGAACAATTTTATTACCTATGGCGTCATGAATAATGGCGAAGTGGAGAAGTGGGCAGGGAGAAAAGCAGTAACGCGCCAGGGACAGCCGATTGGGCTCTTTGAATAATATCCACGTTGCCTGGCATGTTACCCCACAGCTGGCAACCATACGTCTATATAGGTTTAATGCCTGTATTGTAAAGTAGCATCTTATAATCCAGACTTAATATCGAGCATGAGTGAAAAAGCCAGTGTTTCGAATTGGACTTCAGTTTCATTTGTGTTTTCCTCGCTCTGTGTTTTCTTCGAATCTTTCCAGATAAATTGGGAGATGCACGACAACATTGGCATTTTGGATTACGATGTTATTTAGAGTAAGCGTGGGCCAAGTGCTTCTGTTGAATGTAAAAGTCACATGTTTGCTTTTCTGCTCATTTACATTTATAGGACAATTAGCCAACCACACCTCGAGTAGAAAGATGTGATCTTCAAGCCGTCTGGTTACTTGTACTGGGCATTGAGATCTGGTTAAAATTGCTGTCTCATCGGCAAACTTTGAAGTTGTGAGTCTATGGTCTAATGGCATGTCTGAGGTGTGGAGAGCATATAAAGTTGGACCGAGAACGCTGCTTTGGGGTACACCAGCTTTAATTTCCGACCCTTGTTTAATAAAGTAATTCTGTCGTACTCTATTACTAATATAATACTCATGAACATTATGTGTATTTTGAAGTAGCAGCTCTTTGATTTTGTGTTTGAGTTTATCAATCGATTGAATGCATGAGCGACGTCGAAAAAAATAGCAGGCCAGTATTCACAGTGCTCAAACGCAGTGCGGATGTGATTAACTTGTTCAATAGTCCCTTGATAGTGACAGTGTGACATATATTTCATTCATCTCCCCTTTCACACCTTTTTCTCTATTTAGTCGTATATCGCTCTCTTATTAATTATTGTCAGTAGCTTTAAATTCAATCTCCATTAACTCTAAGATCATCTTCTGTTAGATTTAAAAGTTAGTTTTAATCATTAACTGATAAATAAAGTTAAGCTCCACAATAAAATTAAAATTTTATTAAGTAAAATAAATATAATTCAAATTTTAAACATAAATAATTTCTAAAGAACATTATTTACGTGATTGGCGCAGCCGCATAAAGAACCAATTGTACAAAATTATAGCCGAAGTTATAAGAGTATAAAATCAAATCAAGTAAATTGCAAGTGCAGTAATAAACTAAGGTTTATTGAAAAACAAAAAACAAGAATAAACGATAACTTCGGTTAAACCGAAGCTCTAATACCATTCACACGAAACTTTAAATTGTATTGTAAAACATAAACGAGGAAGAGGGGCGCTTTAATAGGGGCACCTTAAAAAAAAGGGCGGTACACGTCCACTTTTAGATGTGTATAAAGCACCCATCTATTACATGCCACCATATCGAATATAAAGTTGATATTGACGTTTTTCATACAAATGCATAAAAGTGAGCTGAGGGTTTGTATGGAACTACCTCAAAAAGTGGGTGGAACACACCCGTATATGTATATGAAGCGGCTGTCCACTAAAATCCACTAAATCAAATTTCCAGCTATATTTATTTAAATAAAGAATTTGTTCATAAAAAACACATAAGTGGGCAGTGGGTTTGAAAGGGGGCTACACAAAAAAAGGGACACACCCATTAGTCTATATATATGTTAAGCGATTGTGCATAAAGGGGCACCACGTTGCATTTCAACCTAATATTGACTTTAACAAAGAAATTTTTCATACAAAAACACAAAAGTGGGCTGTAGGTTTGTTTGGGTAGGACCCGGCCCAAAAAGTGGCGATACAAAATTCTGTCCCGCGAACTGTGTAAACGCCTGGAGCCATACATCGGATGCACTGATACGCCAGTATCAGTGTGGCTTCAGACCAAAGAGGTGGATCAGTGACCAAATTTTCACTTTACGCCAAATCATGGAGAAGAACCGTGGGTACAACACAGACACACTTCACATATTTGCCGATTAAAAGGCCACTTTCGACACGCCGATGAGAACGAAGTTCTTCAACGCCTTATCTGAACTTGGTATCCCAGCAAAGGTCGTTCGTCTTTGCAAGATGAAGCTATCACATACCCAAAGCGTCGACAGAGTAGGAAAGAACCTCTCTGAACCCTTTGATACCAAGTCAGGTTTCAGGCAGGGTGATGCTTAATCGTGCTACTTTTTGATTATCTTGATGGAGTAAATCCTACGCCACTGCCCATACGTAGAACGGTCGGGCACGATCTTCCATTAGGAAGTGATGCAACGAACGGCAACGACGGGCTGGTCACCTCATCCGTTTGAACCCCGATGCTGCAGCACTAAAGGTTTACGACGGAAACCTGACCTTCATTGGTGGACGGCGTCAGAGAGCCTGATACCGAACTTAAGCCAGCGGATGGCGCCGACGCCCACTAAACTACACCGAATAGTGTGTTTTCTTACGAGCGGCCTTGACCGATGTACGGTTGAAGAGAAACCTAAGTAAGTATAAGTAAGAGTCTAAAAGTTTAGACCAAATTTACTTTTTTAGGATGCAATATTTCTTTCAGTATAACAGTGATATAAACTGACATTGACTAAAGTTTGTACATGTTATTTGAAAGATTTAAATAAAAGTAATTCAAGCAACTGAATATGCCTAGTATTTTTCCTACGCTCTTAAAATATTTTATTTTTATATTTCGATCCAAATCCAAGGAAAGAATATTAAAGTGTTTTCGGCGACTTCAAAACGACATTGTTTGCCTACTTTTCATTGGTGGAACAAATGTTGCGCAATCGAATTGAAATTCGTACACTTAAAAGTTAACTTCACAAACGATTCTAGGCTAATAAAAACAACATTTTGCAACAGCATTCAGTAAACTTGCAACATTTCGCAAAGTTTTAATTTTCTTTGGTATCAAATTAAAAATATAATTGAAATCTTATTCCAGCAAATAAACTTCTGAAAATGTCAAATGCACTTGGAAGGGCGTAAAAATGGTTTAAATTACGATACTAATTAAAGTGAAACAACAAATGAACAGCGAGAAGGGGTTGGCCGCCCTCATCCAAAATGTTGAGACATGAAAATTTACAATTAAAAGTGTTTTTGCCTTTTCGATTAAGCGAATTGGCTTCTCAATATTATTTAAATTATAGTTATTGACTCTCTTGAAATAAAAATACAAATATAAATTAAATATACCGCTGAAGAAGAATGGCTAGTACGCCGAGTAATTTACGCTCAATTATTTTCTGATAAGTAATTTTTGATTTCAAATGCTGCCAAGCATACGAATGTAATATATGTACTATATATTTACATATGTATGTATCTCATTTCATTTAAACTATCTCGACCCATGGTTAAAAGAGATAAATAGGAACAGATAGATGGAGAGTGGGAAAGAGAGTAACTGGTGGAGGAAAATACAACTATATATAGCATATACAAGATTTTATTGTGCTAACATAATCACTTTTTGACAAAAGCAGTAGTCGAGATGCAGAAACGAGAGTATGATGGCGGAGTAAATATGTTTCAAATAGAGCAGAACTGAGCTGAGCAGCACAACACGATAACTTTTAATCACTTTAAATAATAAAATCCAAGAAACACTTTTGGATTTACCGAGTTTTCTCAAGGAGGATTAGCTTGGCGAATCTCCTTAGCTTAGTGGGATTTTTTCGTTGAGAACTTGACTAGGCAGCTGGAAGGCGCGTGAACAAATTTGCTTCTCTAGAAAGAGTCTCCCACCAGACTGCGTATAGCTGCCAGCATTTCAAACTGAGGGAATGGAAGCAATGAATTTCAGTTCAGTTTAGTTGTGAACGCTTCCTTCGCTGTAGAAATAAAAGATGTTCTGTGCTGATAAATGCCGCTTTACTGAAAATGATGATAATCGAAATTAATGAGGAATTAAAATGGGCTCAAAAAACAAATAATTAAAGAAAATCTCTTAAGACAATGCAAAAGTCAAGTTTTAAGATCATATAAAGGACAATTTAGATCACAGAAATCATTTTAGGTTTAATTTCGAAATGTTAAACTGGCGTTTACTATATAGTATTACAATCAAATTTTACAAATAAAAAATCATCAGAGCAGTTGATACAAAATCATTTAATATATGTTATCAGCTACTCGTATGGAGAACGTTGAATAACTTGGATCTGTGTGTTTCTGTGTGTATATCGTTTAGCAGACTTATTGAAATGTTTGATTATGCCAGTAAAAAATTTTATTTTTGTTTCTTTTTTTTTTTTTGTAATTGTGCGAGCACAATTATTTTATTGGTATACGTTTTTACCTTGTGTAAGTCATCCATTTGGTAATACTAGTCGTGCTTTGAACTGGTCTATAGCATCTATTTGATTGAAAGTGATGCAGTCAAAGTGTACAAATAGGGTTCTGTTGCAATAAACTGGTGTTGTAATTCTTCTTTTTTTGTTTCGTTTTTATTTTCGTTCAAATAAGTGATTACTATGAATCTAACTCCAAGTATATATGGATATGTCTCTCTGTGAGTGTGTGTGTGCCTTTTTGCCGTCTGTCTTCTCGTCGTTTTTTTTTGTGTTTTTTGCACTCGCACGCTTATTAATTTACTGCCTCTTTTTTCTTCTGCACTTCTGACACCACTCAGGATATGTAAGCTTATTTTATATATGACAATTTAAAATTATCGTGTAGTTTATTTTATGGTTCAATATGGATATTTCATTCATTCATTCAAATATTCATTATCGATATTTAACCAAGCTGACGCCACCGACTCGCGTTTTATCTTCTTTAAAGGAATTATGCTCTACACGCAGCACAACACAACCTATTGCTTTCATCACATCACTCAAACACAACTCACTGCCTGTACGTCTTGCTTCTATTCTCTTTCTCTCTACGCATTGTCCGTCTGATCAACGATCGATTCCAACATGCTTTGCTCTCTAGTCTGTACTGCTCCTTCATGTATGGATGAGTATGTAGGAGAATTTTTAATACGAGGTCAAATGTGGGTAAATTCAAAACTTTTGCTAAATTTTATGGAAAACAAGCTTTTTTACATTATAATCACCAATTTTTCAAACTTTTTGGGGCGTTTTGTATCATTTTAAGACAAATTCATATATTAAGATGTGAAAATTTGTATTAAAAGTGTAGGGAATAACAAACATTCCAACAAACATGGAGGGATGTTTTTAGAATAGTACTACAACTACATATTCTATAGTTTCCTTAGAAACATTTCCTTCTATTCTTATTTCTGCATGTATTAGTCCATTTGATCGTTTTGGTTCAGGTAGGCAGATATGTTATATGTTTTGCTTCTGTTTCCCTTAATATCAGATAGGAAGTATGTAAGTACGTCTGTATATAATCTTGAATTTATTTTTTTTAATCTTATTGACGTGCATATAGCGGTAAAGAAATCTACGAAATATTGTAAACCGATTCTCGTATGAGTGTAAACGTAAGAGAGAATGAGAGAGCGAGATTGTGCGTTTTTGTTTTATTTTTTATTCAAATGGAAAAATAGAAATAAAATAAGATAAAAATAAAATAAAATAAAAATTCAGACCTATAGCCAAGCCCCTGCGGTACCACCGCGAAGCATTGCTTCGCAGGGGTGATCAGATCAGTTTTTTCACGCCAAGTTAGACGAGAACGTCCGCTCACGTTCCAGTCTCCTCAGCTCCTTCATTACGATTGCTAAGATGTTGCTTACTGCATTCCAAGTCTCTTTTTTCCTAACCATTTCCATAGCGAGGTTGCCTACGTTCACGGGGATAGCCAGCTTCCTGTTCAAGCAGCCGCCTCTGTTGCGAATCTTGGGCATTGGAACATAATATGTTCTGCGCTTTCCTCCGTCCTATTACCGCACCTCGCGCAGTCAGCTTCATTTTCGTGGTGAAACCTGTGTAAATAGCTTCGAAAACATCCGTGACCACTTAGTTTTTGTCAGGTAATAATTGACATTACCATGACGTCTTCCGAGCCACTCTGAGACATTTCGGATAAGGCGATGTGTCCACCTCCCCTTTGTCGAGTTGTCCCAGCGTCTCTGCTATCTTTCGATGCTTCGTGTCCTAGCACGTAAACGAGCGACTCTTCTTTGCATATTTGGTGTATTACCACCTCGCTGTGCCTCGTATACCTCCTGTGCTTCTCTAGCAAGTTCATCGATGGGCACCATTTCCGCTATTATCAGAGCAGCTTCATCAGATATTGTGCGAAATGCACTGCATACTCTGATTGCCCCAAGACGATGAGTGGATTCGAGGCCGCGTCAATAGCTTCGTATTTCGAGTGCTTGCGCCCATATTGGTGCTCCATACCGATGAGACCACGTTTTGTAGTAGAATTCGACGCCCTTGTTTCGGTCCTCTAGTGTTCAACATACTGCGGGATAGGGCTCTTCCAACCTTGGCCGCCTTTTTATGCACATAAAAGAGGAGTTCTTTATAGTAAAGCCGTGCGTCTATATACCGAGGTAGCGTATAGCTCTTAGCATAGTAATAATGCAGTTTCCGACCCTTATATTGGCTGATTCCACGTTTTGAAGGCTACTGATGAGTACAGCCTCAGTTTTTTGCTCCGCCAGGTGTAGTCCAACTACAGAGCCTCTGCTTCACTGATATGTTTTGCAACAACAACCAGAGCTACGTCGTCTGCAAAATCTACCAGCTTCACCTTTTCTGGGAACTGCAATCTTATTATGCCGTCATACATGACATTCCAGAGGATTGGGCCTAATACTGATCCTTGGGGTACACCTCCGGATATTTCTAGGCTCTCAGTACCCGAGTCGGTCACGTACAGCCGAGTTATATTACTCAAGTAGCTTTTAATAATGGCCATTAGGTAAGCTGGTATACCATTTTGCAGTGTTGAATGCATATTTAACATCTAGGGTTACTACAATGCAATATTGCTTATCACAGCTTTTCCATCTGGTGCCTTCGATTGTACGTCTGTATGGAACCGGCGGCCAAAAATACTTACAGTGCAGCTATCGAAGCTTATGAAATTTTTGTCATAGGCTTCTATCTGTAGTTAGATGACAATATGTCAAAATCGTCTAGATCGGACCACCAAATCATATAGCTCCCATATAGCTGACCAATTCGGAATGAACTCAGTACACCAAAACTCGCACTATATCATATAGCTGTCAAATAACCTACCGATACGGAATGAACCCTAGTGGTCAGTCTTGTATGGAATCGGCAGCCAGTACTACTTACAGCAGCTTTTTAAATTGTAATAAATAAATCATAGAAAAGGTCATTTTGATTTTAATTTAAGACATGTTCATCATAATAAAGGAAATATAGCTAGTTAATAAAAATAAAAAAAAAACTCACTTGTACAAAATAATGAAAATAGAAAACAGAAAATTGATTTAAAAATTACTCTAACAAGTCAAAAATAATAAATGGATTTCTTTTTGCTTGGTAATTTTCGCTGACCAGTTATAAAAGGATCGGAGCTCAGTAGTAAATGATATGTATAATATATCATTCTAACAGATCAAAAGAAACAAAGACGATAATCACAACACACAGCACAGAAAAGCACGTGTAAGAAAGACACCGAAAATGGTGAGGTCGCTTTGTTCTGTTCAAAATAACGCAGCCATTCGCAAATATTCGCAGCTGAAATTTACAACATATCAGTGAATGTTGATATATATTTTAAAATAAGTTTGATTGTTAACAACTAAAAGTCTAAGTGAAATTTAAGTTTACACACAAATAAGTACTAAAATAGGCACATATATTACATTAATTTACTAAAATAAACACAGC
Source organism: Leucophenga montana (assembly GCA_035044765.1). Taxonomy (NCBI): domain Eukaryota; kingdom Metazoa; phylum Arthropoda; class Insecta; order Diptera; family Drosophilidae; genus Leucophenga; species Leucophenga montana. Next base: position 34,394 of record JAWNNQ010001722.1, read on the forward strand.
ATGCTGAGAACTTGTAAATTATCAGAAATAATAGTTAATACCTTTATTTACAATATTTAATACTTCCATTGTTCAAGCAATCTTTTTTAAAAATGTTTTTACGTTTTAATTGCGACCTTCACTTGCAAGTTACTCACGATGCAAAACCAAATTAATTTCATGCTCTGCCTTTTGCAGCTATTCTTAAATAGGACAGATGGAATAAAGCAAAAACAAAAGTTGATTTAAATAGGTAGATCAATTATGAGATAGGGTTGACACAATTATAGCCCAAATTTTGACTTTCATTTTTTTATTTTGGGCCAATGGGGGAGATCACTGTGGATTGCTTTATCTGCGATTTCTACTTCTAGTAGCTTCTAATAGCATCTACAGTCGATCTCGCTTTCCTGAAGCCATACTGTTGGTTCGACAGATCACCTGATTCCCTTAACGCTACTGCAAGCCTAGAGCATATCAGTTTCTCGGCACCTTGCCTGCTGTGTCTAACAGGCATATCGGTCTGTATGACGATGGTTCCTCAGGTGCCTTTTTTGGCTTTGGAGTCAGCACTAGGTTTTGCTTTTTCCATCTTTCTGCGAATACGCCTTCTGCAAAGCATTTTTGGTACAGCTCCACAAAAATCCAAGTGTATATTTACAGCCAACTTTAGAGCTTTGTCGGTGCCTGGCGCTTTGTTATCTTTAAGGCTGTTCGCCGCAGTTAACACCTCCTCTAGTGTGACTTGAGGTATTGTATCTGCTGCATTAGGTAGCTCTAAATATTCGGTGGGTGGTTGTTAAGGGAATAGGGTCGTTACTAATCGGAATTGCTGCCTTGAAAGCACCTAGCCTATTCATTACCACTTTGTATGCTTTGACCCAAGGGTCACTATCAGCCGTGTCACACATATTTAGAAAGCATTTCCTCTTGCTTCCACGAATTGCCCTCTTAAGCGATGTTCGTGCTTCAGCATATTGGCTCTGGATGTTGGCAACGTGATTTTTACCATTAGCCCTCTGGTACCGCCTTCTGGCTTGCAGAGACCTTCTTCTTGCTTCTGCGATCGCACTATTCTACCAGTACACAGGCTTATGGTGTTATCTGTAGATTCCCTGGCGGGCCATACTAGCCTCGCAGGCTTGCTGCAGCTGGGACATCACTTGCTCGACAGCGTTTTTTGCATTACCTGTAGCATTAAGATAGCTCAGAGCCCTCGCAAAGGCCATTGAGTCAAGCGATTCGGGTTTAGCAACGAACTCTAGCAACGAAGGTTTGGTGCTAGATAGCAACTATATATGTATTAGCTTTGCACTTTGGCTCTTACGAAGCCGCGAGCCGAGCGTATTGACTCCATTTGGGGAAGTTGCTCTCCACACATCCACAGAGCAGCTTTGCCATTTGCATCAGCAGCCCACCCTGTATCGCCTCTCACGCTGTGTAGTTCGCTCAGTATAGCTAGATCTATATGTAACTAGCGGACTGTTTGCTGAAGCAGAGCTTCTGCTGCTATGCAGTGGTTCAAATTAAGTTGCAGAAGTTTGATCATTTTTTACATTTGCGAGCAGCTTCCTGATACACAGGACATCTGTTGCCTCCGGTGTAGTGGTTTAACCCAATTGTGTCTCATCTTCTGGAGAATAGAGTACACCTTGGCTCACTTTTGCAGTCCTTGGTAATGTGCCCATCATTCTCACACTTGAAGCAAACACCGGCTAAGTTTAACTCGCTTCTGCAGTTTCTGGAGATGTGTCCAAATTAGGTTGGACTTTCAAAGACTGACAGACTGACATCGTATTTTCACCTTTTTCGCCTTTACCAGTTTTTCCGCTGCCTCAGCAGGTAGGTTAATGGTTAATGCGAGCTGCGTTGAGTCGTATAAGATCCTCATCGATACCCGTATGTCGGTCTCTAGGTCTAGGATGTACCCCAAGCATCAGTATTAGGCCCATTCCTCTGGAATGTCATGTATGACGGCATACAGTTCCCAGGAAAGGTGAAGCTGGTAGATTTTGCAGACGACGTAGCTCTGGTTGTTGTTGCAGAGACTATTTGCAAAGAAGCTATTTATATAGTGCAGGACTGGCTCTCTGTAGTTGGACTACACCTGGCGGAGCAGAAAACTGAGGCTGTACTCATCAGTAGCCTTCAAAACGTGGAATCAGCCAATATAAGGGTCGGAAACTGCATTATTACTACTCTAAGAGCTATACGCTACCTCGGTATATAGACGCACGGCTTTACTATAAAGAACTCCTCTTTTATGTGCATAAAAAGGCGGCCAAGGTTGGAAGAGCCCTATCCCGCAGTATGTTGAACACTAGAGGACCGAAACAAGGGCGTCGAATTCTACTACAAAACGTGGTCTCATCGGTATGGAGCACCAATATGGGCGCAAGCACTCGAAATACGAAGCTATTGACGCGGCCTCGAATCCACTCATCGTCTTGGGGCAATCAGAGTATGCAGTGCATTTCGCACAATATCTGATGAAGCTGCTCTGATAATAGCGGAAATGGTGCCCATCGATGAGCTTGCTAGAGAAGCACTGGAGGTATACGAGGCACAGCGAGGTGGTAATACACCAAATATGCAAAGAAGAGTCGCAGAGTAGCAGAGACGCTGGGACAACTCGACAAAGGGGAGGTGGACACATCGCCTTATCCGAAATGTCTCAGAGTGGCTCGGAAGACGTCATGGTAATGTCAATTATTACCTGACAAAAACTAAGTGGTCACGGATGTTTTCGAAGCTATTTACACAGGTTTCACCACGAAAATGAAGCTGACTGCGCGAGGTGCGGTAATAGGACGGAGGAAAGCGCTGAACATATAATGTCCCAATGCCCAAGATTCGCAACAGAGAGGCGGCTGCTTGAACAGGAAGCTGGCTATCCCCGTGAACGTAGGCAACCTCGCTATGGAAATGGTTAGGAAAAAAGAGACTTGGAATGCAGTAAGCAACATCTTAGCAATCGTAATGAAGGAGCTGAGGAGACTGGAACGTGAGCGGACGTACTCGTCTAACTTGGCGTGAAAAAACTGATCTGATCACCCCTGCGAAGCAATGCTTCGCGGCGGTACCGCAGGGGCTTGGCTATAGGTCTGAATTTTTATTTTATTTTTATCTTATTTTATTTCTATTTTTCCATTTGAATAAAAAATAAAAAAGAAACGCACAATTTCGCTCTCTCATTCTCTCTTACGTTTACACTCATACGAGAATCGGTTTACAATATTTCGTAGATTTCTTTACCGCTATATGCACGTCAATAAGATTAAAAAAAATAAATTCAAGATTATATACAGACGTACTTACATACTTCCTATCTGATATTAAGGGAAACAGAAGCAAAACATATAACATATCTGCCTACCTGAACCAAAACGATCAAATGGACTAATACATGCAGAAATAAGAATAGAAGGAAATGTTTCTAAGGAAACTATAGAATATGTAGTTGTAGTACTATTCTAAAAACATCCCTCCAGTTAACCACTGCTGGAATGTTTGTTAATCCCTAAACTTTTAATAAAAATTTCACATATCAACATTAATTAATGAATTTGCATTAAAAATGACTTAAAACACTCCAATAATATGAAAAATTGATAGTAATTCTAATGAAAAAAAAAAAAATAGTTTGTTTTCTATAAAATTTCAAGTCTCTATCAAACGTTTACTAGAATCAGACGAACAAACGATCAGACCAGCAACTTTAGTCAAATCAACTGGCTATTAGTCAGTCCCTCACCAGTTATACTAGAAAGACATTTCATGACATTCTAGTATGTCTGGTGAGGGAGACTGACTAACAGACAGTCGTTTTGACTAAAGCTGTTTACTGATGCTAGTAAACGTTTGAAAGAGTCTTGAATGCAAACATGTGGCGATTAGGGTGAAATATACTAACTATTCTGTAAGCAAACATACCCTCCAATTTTGTTTTTCTTTTTTTCTTGTATTTTCAACATATGTTATAAGCTATTTGATCCTCATTTTCGGAATAATACAGTTAAACCATATATTTTCTATTTTTTTTTTTATTTTTTTTTTGTTTGTAATAGTTCGACACTTAATTGGTAAATCCAATACACACTACACACCTTAAAATACCTTCACTCACATTGACATGTCATTTTTCACCTTTTTTGCATACTGATATTAGCCGGCAAACTGTTGATGGTGGTCATGGCAGTATTAATTACACAATTCTTATAGGATTTTTAGTACAATTCAATCAAACTAAGCAAAATTTACTGAAAATACAGCTTATTATGGATTATTTTCAATAAAACACCATACTTTTTGATGAATTCACTCCATTTTCAGCCAAGATAAGTGAAAGAAGTTGCAAACTTATGTTAATTAGTTTGCAGAGTGCTCATTTTCTATACCTCGAAATACTATATCTTATCATGAACGTTTATGAGGTTTGCAATGTACTTGAAATTAGTATATAATGAAGAAAATTCTACTTTTACTAAAGATATTCAATTAATTTTCATCTGCGAGTAATACGCATATATCATACTCAATAAATCTCCTAATCTTGGGTAACATAGCTACAACTTACAATTTTTGTTCAGAATTAGTAAAATGCCACTAATAAAACACAATAACATATGTATGTAACTATCCATCAACATCATTCACTCTTAAAATTTAAAGATATACCTGCTAGAATTCTTGCCATTGTTCAATAGTTTAAAAAAATCACACATTTATAGTCCTTACCCTATGATTACAATACAATACATTTACTCAAGAACAGAATTTTAGTCTAATATAATAACATATTCAATCTCCACATTCCACAGTCATAGAAAACAACCTTATTATATCGCTAATTAAACTAAAACTCCCAATCTCTCTGAAACCTCTCTTCAATAGTGTTCTATGTAAAAAATAATAGGTATACGGTTATGTTGGATTGACACTACAAATAAAATAATTCATATTAGTCAACTTGAACTCAACCCCGCTAATATTGTTATTGGGTAACATTCTACATATATTGTAGATCATCAGACACAAAGTACGTATAATCAGACAATACATCTCAATAACAAGATTGGTTAAAAGGAAAGCAACGCCGACAGTGTATGTGTGTGCTTTGCATTATCTCTTAGCAATGCCTGAGTCAGAACTTGTAAAGTGTGTTAAATTACAAAAACAACACAACCAAGTAATTCAAATGTTTGATTCTCTTTATCATCAAGCGACTGACTTCGGTAAGCGCTCGTTCATATGAGTGTGAATACTCGAAGGTGATTGCTATAGTTGTATAGGTTTGCTGTATAATATCACTCGAATTTAAATATGCATTCAATAAATTATGAACTAATAACAAGAATGGACTATGAATTCCAAAAATCCTTCAATACAATTTTAAAACAAATTTCACATACTTATTAAGGTAAAAATGACACAACACGCCCCAAAAATTGACAATTCTAAAGAAAAATAGCTTGTTTTCTATAAAATTTAGCAAAAGAATTAAATTTACCCACATTTGTCTTTGAATGTGTCGCTAGACCGCAACAAACCAATAGGAACTCATACTTTCTCTTTTTTTTCTCTCTCTCTCTCTCTCTCACACACCCACGCACATTCTCTCTCTTTCTCTCTTACGTTTACA
>JAWNNQ010001723.1:0-54190 GCA_035044765.1 Leucophenga montana
ACAACATCATTCTCCATCTTGTCAAGCCAGTGCATTTTCGAGCAGTCAAAACATCGAAATATTGACTCATCCTCCGTACAGTCCTGATTTAGCACCCAATGACTTTTTCTTGTTCCCGAGTATCAAAGGTAAGCTGGGTGGTCAACGATTTACGACAGCAACTTTTGAATTTGAATTTTAAAAGTTGTTTGTGGCAGCAACTTTTAAAATTTGCGGTATCTCGCGACCATCCCAAAATTCCCGACGGTCCCGAAATTTCGATCGGCACCCGAAATCGTTCTCGGGACTCAAAAATATATTATATAAGTATTTAAATTAAATATGGATGTGCATACACAATAACAAATAGTACTTATGCGCGTATACACGAGCAAAATAGCACAATATAAGTATTTAAATTAAATATGCATGTGCATACACAATAACAATAGTACTTATACACGAGCAAAATAGAACTTTTATATTTGCATATCGGAATTTTCACTTTTTATTGTAAAAATTAGTACTTTTTGCATTGTAAACTCTGCATGGTATGGCATTTTTTTCAACGATCTTGAAATTAAAAGCGATAAATGCCACTGCAGAGATAAAGGTGAAATTGAAAATAAATTACTTCAAAAAGATATAAGTACAAAACTCTTGCAAACATCTGTTACTTTGGACTCTGCAAGCAGAATAGCATAGTACGAAGAAAAAAATCTATGTTTAATAATCCCGGTCATGCTATATGGCGCCGAAGCATGGACCCTAACATCGGATACAGCGTTTTTGGAAAAGTTCGAAAGAAAGATTTTTCATAGGATTTTTGCGAGCATACGTTGGAAAAACCAGGGATGATCTCACCAAGCTTTGTATTTCCAACGACTGGGACCGACGCGAAGAAGACTATAGCGGCATCCTACATTGGCCATAACCGATATACGGCGCAAAAAGAGCAAGCCAAAGCAGATAAATAAATTAAAATAACTATGCTGCACCAGAAGTGTGTTTATGATTTTCGAATACCCATTTTACTTTAATGCAGTTCTTACATTTTTATTTTAGAAATCCTACTAATACTATAAATTAGAAAGTTTGTATGAATGTGTGGATGTTTGTTACTCTTTAATTCAAAAACTACTGAATTGATTTTAATGAAACTACAATAATATAGATCATATATATGAATAATAACACAGGCCTACAAATACCGGGTTCATGTCAGTTGTTGGAAAGCTGAGGGTCAATTCCGAAGTAATTTGCTGCGTAGAATGCGAATCCGAATTAACTAGCGAATTATCAGTGTATAACTCCATCGACACAGTCATGTCATCCGATGACACTACGAGCTCTCCAGTGGAAATAATAAACTCTTTGGATTTATCCGGGTTGCCAACCCATAGGTTGGAATTAAAGGTAGGTGTACCCGTTTTTTATAATTACATATTTCATTGGTAACTATTTGTAAATATAAACTTGTTATAATAATATATTACAGATCACCCCACGCTTTTTTTATGATAAAGTTAATTTTCTGTCAATCACTTAATTCTCATTTTAAACTTATTCAAAATTATTTTTTACTTTTTAGCTCACATTACTATTGAAGCATGTTTTTTTAGTTTTTTTAAACTATAATTTTTGTAAAATAACATATGTATTAAGTTGTTGACTCGTTTTGTGGGTAGCACAATGAAACAAAACAAACGAAACGAAAAAGAACATGATGCACAAACAAATCAAATATCCTGATAATCCTGGTCAGGATATAAGGTCAAAATTGTGAAATTATTGTATTGTCATCGGTGCCTAATACACTTGCAAAATTAACTATTTCGACGTTAGAAAGTTGGTGAAAACTGAGTTGAAAGATAGATACAGGTCAAGCTAATAAAAGCGTGTTAACAAAGGGTGCATAACTGCGCATGCCGAGAACGTTAGCTATATGAGATTTGGTACAGTTTAGTTGAAAATACAGCATAGGGTAATTTTCGCGTACGTCAAGATCAAATAAAGTAGCTATTAATCTACTTCAAGGGAAGCAGAAGCTGAACAACAATGCGAATCCAATTTTCACCTGAAAGTGAATTACATCTTCAGCACATTGAACTCTACCAAATGACAGCAAAATAAGTGGGTTGGTTGCTAGGGTTGAACTATTTGACTTAAATGGATGAGATTTTGTATATATGAGTTATAGCCGTATGACACACGAATATGAACATATAAATTAAACGAAACCAAGTGGACAAAAAATGAGGCTAAATACAATTTGTATACGTGGAATTCAAAAATTAATAAGCGTATGGTTGAGGAGAATCTAAATGTCAAAGTTTAAAGTCTGTAGCTCTTATAGTATCTGAGATCTGTTGTCTCATACATCTAGACGGAAATGGGTAGATCGACTTAATTTTCCATACAGATTAATAAAGTATATCTTTACATGTCTACAATGCATCCTTCCATCACATACATATCTACAAATTTATTAAGCCATTGTTTTGGGTATAAAACCAAAAGAAAACGTGAACGTGGAACCGAAGCTTTAATACACATCACACTTGCTCTTCTTGGTCGGCAACGATGGAGTTTACTTCAATTTTTAAAAGGTATAATTAAATTTAACAAATTACAAAGTAATAAAAATTTTTAATATACAAAAGTCATGAAATTCACGTTTTTGCTGTTGCGGGTAGGAATAATTTAGTTGCGCATGAAATAAATAGAAAGAAGTATATTAAAATTTAAAGAAATTTTGGATCGATCATGATGTTTAACCCACTTTTGGATTCATAAAATTCAAAACATTTATTATTTTTACAATAAACACAAATACGAACAATACCTATAGTCGAGTGTTTTACTGTTGACTGTTTTATACATTTACATATTTTTGTTAGTAGTAGGACATACTTTGCTTCCAAATTTTGTTCTCTACTAAAAAATATTTGAATCAAATCAAGCGACTCTATAAAACAAGAAAAAATAAAACGTTCACTTCGAATGAACCGAAGCTTTAATACAGTTAACACTGCCATTTGCTTTAAAAATAATTACATACATTTATTCTAAAATGCTCGATAAAACAAAATAAATTTTTATATATGGGAGCTAAACCTTCTAAAGTCTCCATACCAACTTTCAAACCAATATTTCAAAAATCACAGTGTCAGGCGGACATGACTAGATCGAATCGACTCGCCACGCTGAACACGAGTATATGTATGTATGTATATACTTTATGGGGTCTCCGATTCTTCCTTTAGGGCGTGCTAACATTTTGATTACATTATAATACTATTCAATCTGTGTGAAAAGTGTAAATAAAACAATTTAAAAAAAAAAGCTTACCAACTGTTGTAAAACTTTTGGGAAATAGTATGAAATTTCAATTCATACTGTTTAGTTGTCTACGTCTGCTCTAGACAGACATGGCAAGATCGACTCTTCGCGCTGATCAGAAATATATAAGCTTTATAGGGTATCATCGATGCTTCCTTCGGTATGTTACATATTTTTTATACTTTAACAATGAACCCTGTTACAAATATTTTTTATACATGGTCAAGTAAGTAACTATATAGCCCAATCTATTTGGGCCGTGTGTTCGTATAGGGTTACCCCTAATGCCCATGGCAAGTCACATTATTCATTTTAAAATAGATGTAGATTTAAAAAAAAATATTCGTGGCGCTTTCTCTTATAGTCTCGGAGATCTTTTTTTCACTGGCCATGGCTATAACGACTATGCTTCCGATGCTGATAAAGAACATACATAAAGAATCTGGTAAACGTCCTTTCGCCTGTTACATGCATTCCCACAAACTTATTACCCCTTATCACTTTGATACAGGGTACAATGATTATTTTAATTAATCATTTAAATTCCAAATTTCATATGAATATTTCTAAGAATGACGGAAATGATTCGTTAGTCAGGAGCCATCATATCAAATTGTAATTAGACTGCAATAAAGAAATTGTTATATGTGGAAGTTATATACCATTTACCAGTGGCAACATAAGTTGCAATGAAAAAAGTTTTGAGATAAAAACTTGGATCTCCGCTGCTTTCTTCAAGGCGTTGACAAAATAATGTAGTTCACACTATGCAGCAGTGGTTGTTGAAGAAACCAGCATAAAAAGTTGGAAAAGCAGTTGGTAAATGGTGACTAAGCTTAAGGAATTTTTTACAATAAGCCCTTACAAAAAAAAAAAAGGAAAAACGATTCTTGTATGTATATTTTTGGCGCTATATAATTTAAGAAGTTATAAGATATTCTGTGTAGAGTTCTTATAGCCGCTAAGAAACACATAGTGTTTATCAAACATTTTTATATCGACTCGTCTCGTCTATATGAATATTAATTAATTCATTAATAACTCTGTTCAAATTTAAAGATGGCGATCAGTCACATACACACATATGTATATGTACATATCTAAAAGCGCACACATGTAACACTATATTTCATAAATACCCGTTTTGTCGGAACCAGACTGTCGGTCGAATTCCCTTTTTCCATATCGTTCACTATTTCGCTGGCGTGGCGGGCCTCGATTATCGCGGTCTCGGAATTGGCGGATGGAACGATCGCTTTTATACTCTCCACCAGTGGTACTACCATTTACATTTGACTGCACTTTTCGGATTAAGTTATCATTGTTTTTGCGTTGATCACGTGTCGGACCTGCCTCAGCATTGTGAATTTTTGTATTATCCTTGCTCGCTCCATATGACATACCTTTCGGTTTTTGGCCTGTGGCTGTCTGATTGCCGGCTTTAGCTTTAGAGCTTTGGTTAGTGCTACCAAGATTCTTCTTACCAAACTCGTTTTTGTTTAAAACGCCGGACCTGTTCTCTTTTTCAACGACTGAGTTCGACTTTTTTGTCAAGCCCGAAGAAGTAATAACAGGCTTTGCCTTTTTTTTGGCCGATGTATTTTCGACAGGAGTGGTTGTTGGCGCGTTAACGTCATCATCCAAGAACAATAGCTCATACCGATTATTTCCCGAATTATCCATTATGCGATAAACGAAGATTTATTTCTGTTACGATTGTGATTGCTATGCACTTTTCGGATTAAGTTATCAGTGACGTTCGTAAACAAAAGTTCAGAACTGATTGAGGAAGATTGTAGCAAGTATATTTAAAGTGTGATTGAAAAACTTTTTGTGAATGGCAACTACAATTAACTAGAGATGAAGAACTATTGATAGACGACACATTCGATAGATTTGAAAACGATAGTCAAATTTTTTTAAGTAATATATTGTATGGTACAATACTGTATGGTTAGTGGTAATAGCCAAAAGAATGCGTGCCAGACCCATAAAGTATACTTATTTTTGATCAGCTTCCAAAATCGAACCAATAGAGACTTTAAAAAATAGAGGCTTCAAATTTGGATATTTAAAATCTCCTATTCCCTCTTCGGATATAGTGAACTAAATATGCCAAACACCGTATACAAACCTACCCAAAATTTGTGCATCTAGATTTTTGTTAAATCATATTTTTTTCACCAAATCCAAGTTTGGAGGTCAGATGTACAGCCAGTGCTGGGAAAGCTGATTAGTTTTTTAAAAACGTCGCTTAAAAAAAAAAAATTATTTTTAAATACTTGAGTTTTTCAAGCTAGAAACAATTACTTGATTTAAATAGTTGAACTTTTCAATTACCATTAAATCCTGTTGAAAATTGCTTACATTTTAGCTCAACTATTTTTTCAAATCAATTGACTTTTCATTGAATATTTCCATTAAAATTTAGAAATAGTTGAAAATTCAAGCTTTAAGTCAATTATTAATGGCACTTGAACCAGCTCACGTGCCAGCTTATATTTATTTATTTCCCTTCCATTAAAATTTTATTTGGGATATTTCCCTTCCATTAAATATTTAGTTGGGATATTTTCCTTCAATTAAATTTTCAATTGGGATTTTTCCCACCAGTCAATATTTAATTGGGATATTTCACTGAAACAAAAGCAGCTGTATACAAATTATTTTCAATACGGTGAAGTCTTGTATTTTTTCGGGGTATCGAAAGGGAACAGCTGACTTTGTCGTCGAATATCGATGAGCGATACCAACATAATTTTATCGTTATACAAAAATTTTGTATAAGGTAGACACCTGACTATAGATTATAGTTCGTGTTTGTTGAAATTATGCAAGTCAAATTGCGATATACTATACTCGATACTATGTTATTAGTTTTACATCTCTAAGGGCCGTTTTCATGACTTGCATATAACTTTACCGCTCATATTTTTCAGGCGATTTGCTAGTTTTCAATGTCACGACTCTTATTACGCTTATAACAGTATCGCCGAGTTCGGCGAGCAGATAAATTTATCAGAATTTTTTGCAAAGACACCTGCCAACTCGATCAATAAAAAGCCAAAGCAAAAGCAAAATGAAAACAACCAAAATTGAAATTTTGTATTAAAATTTTAAATTTTTTTTTATTCATAGATTGGCTCGTATTTTTCTAAAGCAGCAGCGCTCACTCTCTTCCTGTCCACCTCTTCAAATATTCTCCAGGGCTACTCAAAATTGATTTATTATAATTGTGATGTCATGACATGCACTACTCAATATTATTCGGCCTATAGCATATCTTGCCGTTTCGTATTTTCTTATGTATCGGTAAGTCGTGAGAACGGCCCTATGTTTGAAGAGTTCCATCTCCAATTACAGTGTTTCCTTTACCATTACACTTCACTCTAAATAAAATAGCATTCCCAGCTCTGTGTACAGCAAATCAAATTTAGGTTGTGCGCAAATCATTTGGTTTAGTGGTCATATGGCTTGAGTTAATCGATAGCAACTGTATTTAGAATTATATATTGCGATATTCAATAAACGGATTTCATCTAAAAACGTGCAACTCAAAAAATATATCAAATATATTCACCTACTCAATTGGTATATAACACAATTAGTTACTAAAGGTACAATGTAATCGGTCTGTTTGACGCCCACAATGAATGAACATGTACAGTGTTGTTGCGAGGCGGTAGTTAGCAAATAAAACTGGGAATGAGTTTCGTTGTGTTATTGGGTTGGGTTTTATTTCCTTAAGATATAAAATATTATTAGAAAAATTGCTTAAAATTAATATACAAACTCTTATGCTTCCTTACTCCTCCGTCTTTAACATTTCTGCAACAAATGATTGCACCATTTTCTCAGAGTTGCTATTTTCATACAATAGTGTTATTAAAAATAATCGGTATGGAAATCGGAATGTATTCTAAGCTCGATACGTTATCGTAATTCAAATATTCAATTAAATTCAAATATAATAATCGGCGCGCCAACATCCAAACCACCGTGAATCTAGACACCCAAGATTCATCAAGCTTCGCAAGCATGCAGGATGGCCGGCGCTCAGTTCCAGTCGATGTCACACCTTCAGCGGAACGAACCTGATTATCCTTTCCGATAAAGACCTGCACAATTCTGACTTTCATCCAGTTCATACGGTGCACCATATTGCACTATGGGGAAAATTCCAATTTTTCGGGTATTAATTAATAACTTTTAAACTAAGCAAGATTTTTTGATGCGGTTTTTTTTATTAATGTTATGTACACCCTCAGAAATATTTTTGGAAAATTGGGCGGGTCACCGCCCACCCATAAAAAAATTAAATAAAATTTTTTTCTAATTATATTAAGAAACTGTGTGTGTGTGTGTGTGTGTGTGTGTGAATATCTATATGAATATTTATTTACTATAATACTCTTTTATACATAAAAATACAGTTTTACTATTGGGAAAACATAATTTTGATGAAATTCAGAAGCTAACGAAACATTAGTTGAAATTAATAATAATTTTCTTCATTTTCAAGTTCTTCATCATACGTAAAAAATTAAACGTTAAATTCATCTTCGAATTCCTCAAAAGTTTGATCTGGGCCTTCAATTTCACATGATAAGAGATTTATAACATCGATGAGAAGGGCAAGACCTTTATGCTTTCGAACTCGCTTCACAAGGTTTGTTGAGGAAATAATTGGATCTGAGGTATCCATTGCTCTATTAAAAACAATGGCGAAACTATTTATTCTGCTGTGCTTCCGTGCGTGATGAATTCTGTCTTCTTTATAGATTTTGTTGCGTGATTCAGACGCTTTGTATTGCCAGATCCATTTTGTTTCGGCTGATCAACCAAATTAAAGCTAATGTTTCATCCTTAGATACTCGAATAGGCCTTTCTATAGGTGTATACAACGCATCCGCAATCTCAGTTCTCTTTCGGAGCCAACTAAATTCGTACCATTGTCGGAGTGTATTCGTTTCGGCACACCACGACGATTGATGAAATTTCTTATACACATCAAACATGTATCTGTCGACAATTCGTGTGCGATTTCCAAATGTACCGCCCGTGCAGGTGAGTGTCGCAGGTGAAAATCGCAATCCATCGCTTCTCGGTTCGTCTGCCGTTTACAACATTAAACGGCCCCATGTAATCAAGACCAATATACGTAAAAGGTCACACGTACGGAGTTAGTCGATCTATTGGTAGCTACCCCATCATTGGAACAGTCGGTTTTGCTCTCTCATTCATGCATTGCTGGCAAGTGCGTGCAGCTCGTTGTACTGCTACACGCAATTGCGGTATCCAACATTTGCGTGGAATTTCAGCTACAATTGTATTTTCCTTCTGGTGCTTTGCAGTTAATATGATATTTTTGAACAATTAACGACGACACGTGGTGCTTCTGAGGTATTATTATTGGCCGGCGAGTACCCACGGACACAGCATTTGCATAGTCGATGCGTCCACTTAAGTGGATCACTTTGTCATCATCGAGGCACGGTGTCAGCTTAAAAAGTGGACTGATTTTCTCTATTAGTCGTCCTGCTACACAAACAACAGCTTTCGCATGCCTAATCTCGGTAACTTGCAGATACGATTTCCATTGTTTGAATTTGTCACGATGACGAGCACGCCACCGTAGAATCCATGCAACAACCCTGGTGAGTCTATTATATGATGAAAATCGTTCAAAAATATCGAAGTTGTCCATATTGACAATACAAATATATTTCGGTCGCAGCTCTTGTTCAGTCAAATCAAGCCGTCCCAGTATCGGCCAATTTGTTTCATTCTCTTGCAAGAAAAGTGGGCCACTCAACCAAAATGATTCACGTTTTTTATCTTTGAATCGGGTACCGAAGTACGCCGGATTCATAGCACTAGGCGCCCATATGCACTCCATACGGCTTATATCGACGATGATCCGCACAGGTGTACCGAAGCTCGCCATGTTGGTATATCTTTGTCACGTATAAGTTGGTCTCATTCAATTTTATTGTCCCAAATAGATTGCAGGAGAAGTTTCCGAATTAACGCATGCTCTGCTGCTATGCATAATCGACCGAACACCCACATAATGATGCGCAAAGCTTCTCGCTTCCTTGGCACTCACTCGTGTGATATTAGCGATTCGTCGACTTTATTAATTAATCATTATTCGTATCACAATGCATACCAAGCACCTTCTGATAACGCGAGACGTCGACCTTGTGCATATTCAACAGGTAATTTGCAGTGTCATACCTCTCGTTGAACGCCGTTGAATTGGACACAAAACTTGATAATTGCAAGCCTCCATGGGCATGTATCCATATAACTTGCTGAGTCACCAGGATAGCTTCATTGTCATTGTCGAAACAGTGCACAAAATCTTCAACATAATGATTATGCAAGATCGCTTTAGTCGCATTAGGATATTTTGTACTAAACTCAAGCGCATTTTTGTTCTTTACGTATTGCGCGGAAGCAGGTTCAACATCTCATAGTCAGCCATTTCAGCGTTTAAGCCCTTACACCACAAAATGCGCTGAGCATTTCTGTCCTCCGGCCGAATTTTCACCTGGTGGAACATTACAACGATATCCGCACAGACACCAATCTTCTTTTTTTTTCTGAACTTCTTTGAAACGTTTAATAGTGATTCGCACTCATCTGGCCCTCTTAGTAGCATCGAATTTAGCGTCACTCCACCAACTTCAGCCACCGCGTCTAACACTACTCTCAATTTGCCAGGTTTGTTACCTTCAGCTCATCCACATCCATAATGCGAATATACTCCTGTTGATATTTTGCATCTCGAAGAAACTTTCTCTCTAGCGAAAGTTGCCTTTTCCTAGCCTATCTCTGCTGGGCGGAAAAATAATGCTCTCATTCTTCCACAAAAGGCCTGTTTCAAAACGTACTGTTGTGCTTTCTAGAATTTGTTTAGAAGCAATCACTTCCTGCGCTTCAACATGCTGTTTCACTTCGCGCACACCAAGATCAGCATCTGCAATATAATTTTGTACCAATGCTTCGATATCATTATCTTTCTCGCTGACTTGCACATGGAAGGCACCATATCTCTTTTCATTATCGCTGCTTTGCCGTCCATAAACAATCCATCCAAGGTTTGTCAAAACAGTGGCCAGACCGGCCCAGCCACCAGCTAATACTTTTCTTGGTATGCCCAAATGCACGTTGTCGAGACCAATCAACAATTCAGGCCTAACGTTGCTGAAATCATCAATTGGTATCTTTTTCACGGTGGCGATGTTTACTTTGTAGCTCGGACATCAAAATTGTTTCCCTCGGCAAACTCAGGTCGTTTACAGTTAAATCAAATATTGTTCCTCCTCATAGATTTGATATACCAATGTCGAAACGGCTGGATAGCTCTGTTACTTCATTCCCGCCGAACCGTTGAAGAGTAAATTTTTCCCTAGGGCTGTAAAGGTTAAGCACATCGGCAAGACGTCTGTCTATCAGCGTGACAGCGGAACCTTCATCAATAAACGCGAACTCATTCGTATTTCCATTCGCGTGCAGCCTCACAGGTAAAATCTAAAATAATACCTTTGATACCTTTGGTTTTACAAACGAACAAACAAAAAACGCACAATCCCAGGAATATAATCCTTAAAAAAAAATGAATTTCTTTAAATTCTTAAATTGTTAGTTTTCCATATATATAAATGTCCATTTTATTTAATGTTCACTATATTTAATCGCCACTTCACTTCATATATACGCGCAGGACAATATACGAAATTTCAACAATGTCGATTCGTGCTAAAACGCACCGACTTAATCTCAGACCTCGACTAACTTTTTTTCATACTAGCTATCTTGATGTGGTTCGAATACGTGTCGTGATCGAATCCTCCAACAACACTTTCCACAGTGTAAGATTGTTCCCAACTTCAGCTCGTGATTAACGGCTTATCCTTGCCACGTAATGGGTTCTCATTGGCTAGTCCAATAAATCGTATGATTTAGCTGTTTTTTTTTTTGGTCAATGACCTGACAACCGATTTCTTAGCCGATCAATCAATCTAACTTTTTAAGCCGATGTCTTTGTGCCGAGTACTCGGAATGCAGCAGACGTATGAGAGCGCGAAAGCTCAACGCTGCACTTTTGATCGAAATATTTCCGAGGAAGCTTTTCTCCCTCTCGCTCTCTTACGTATTTCTTATTTCGACCAACCGTGCGACTCAAAACAAAGTGTACGTTTTCGATATTCCCCAGCTGGCCGTTATTTTTGAAATTTATTTGTCTGCACTCTGTGTGCCACAAAAAATACAAATATTCGTTTTTAGAAAATGTGAACGTAACAACATATGACATAATAGCGTAGTTCCTCTTTATATTACAAAATATTGAAAAACCGAATGTATAAAAGTTACAGTTTATTTATATTTATTAAAAAAAAACGCGTTTCAATTTCTAAGTTATCATATGTTCTTTTTCCAAGATATGCCATTACTTGAAATATATTTAGTAGCGACTTCAATATATTATATATTTCTCTATCCTCTGTAGTCTTTCTACTATTAAAAATTTCATGAAAAACCACACACATGTTAACAAAAAATTAATCTATTATTGTTTAATGTATAATATTACTACTGTTTATTGTTAAAATAATTAATTGAAATATATATTCAAATGTACCACTCTGTGCGCATAATATGCAATAAAAAATCCCTTTTTGCTATAAGTGTGTTGCTAATTTCACGCAGGTGGTAGATATACCTGCGTGAAGATCCCAGCAACACAGGGTCGTTGATGCACAGATATGCTGGACAAGGTGGCGTTGTTTATAAAATATTTATTTATTTAAAATTTGCAAGAATTCCTTACATTTTTCACTAGTGTCCGTCCCAAATATATGGGCCAAAATTGAAACCTATAGCTGAGGACAGTG
The DNA here is from genome assembly GCA_035044765.1 of Leucophenga montana. Lineage (NCBI taxonomy): Eukaryota > Metazoa > Arthropoda > Insecta > Diptera > Drosophilidae > Leucophenga > Leucophenga montana. The sequence continues at coordinate 12,225 of JAWNNQ010001723.1, forward strand.
GCTTTAAATTGACGTATTGCACGGTTCCCCACGATCTAAATTTTACACGAAAAAGTGAATTTAGTTGACGCACACTATGCGCATGGCAAACCTTGGTAATTGTTGCTTGTAGTGATGGCAAAAGCAGTGATTTTTCAATCATGGGAGAACGGTGACCGTGATTTGAAAATCACCGTGATTGTAAACGGTGATTGAGTCACCGTTTTCATATAGAGCTATTTTTATCACAATTGTGGCGCAACAAATAATACTGCGCTCACACCAAAGCAATTAAATCGTTTATACACAGCTGATGCATATGAAATATGTAAAAGAGTAGTATAAGTTTGTTGAATTTTTAAAATATATTGTATGTCGGAAACCACACATATTAAATATTTACTTGATCATCTCGACGTCTATCTAGCCATATTCATCTGTAACATCGTAATGTTTTATTTACATTCATAATATATATGATTAAAATATTACGTTTACATAATATAATTGCAATGACTACAATTAAAGAATTTATTAATTAATATATATAATCGTATCTTACATATATATACATACATATTAAGTACATTAGATTAGATTCTAAATTCTCTTTGTTCAATCAATAAACAACTTTTATTGAACAGTATTATATGAAAAGTATTATATGAAAAACTTTTTATTTGCAGTCAATAATAACTTGAAATTCGATATTGTGACTTCTAATGGACGGAAGCTGCACATAGTTATAAACTAATCCCTTTAAATATGGATTGAAAGCGTATGAAGATTGTTAATGCTACGGTTTTACCGAAGTTAATGTTTTTCTAGTTTTCTATTTAGTGATTTAAGTCGCTAATATATCGCATGTTTGTGTTTAGAAATAAAATCATTTCGGTTTTGGTCGCACTTACACGGGTTCTTCTTCTCGCTAACCACCATTCCAGCTTTCGAGAACAGGCGCTCACATGGAACTGAAGAACATAAAGTGCACAAAACTTCTTGGGCCACAAGCGAAAGAAATGGAAAATTATGCTGATTATTTTTCAACCACTCTAACGGATTAAGTTTCCTCAAAAGTAGACCTTCTTCTAAATAACGTTCAACTTCCACTATAGCCCTGGATTTTGAAGTTCCTTGAGGAGCATCTCGAGCTGCTTGTTGATCGAAAGCATACCAATATGAAAACTTATAGTTTCTTTCGGACTCGTCTTCTTCGATATTAGTATATTCTGTTGGGATTTCGCATGTGGTAGCATTAATCTTGTTGGCAACAGCCCCAATAATATATTGTTTTATAATATCAACATTGTGGAGGGAAATTGTTTTAAATCTCGGATCACAAAATGTAGCAACTCCAAATATGTTACTCTTTTCAACATTGCCCAGACGTGTCGTAATTCATTTGCCCAGCTCTTTGATTACGTTCATAATACATGGCTTCAAATTCATGGATGCAAAGTTTGTGTTCACAGTTTTTAGGCCATTGAGAAAGGTTATAACTACAGAAGCCGTTTCATACAACTCACCGCTAAATGTCTTAGTCATCGATTCAAACGGTTTTAAAACTTTACACATGTCCTTTAATATGTCCCATTCGGTCGCAGTCAAAATTGGCAACTCCGTATTAATCAATATTAATGTGGTCTTAACGGCATCTTCAAGAGTTACAAATCTTTCAAGCATGTAGAACGTACTGTTCCAACGCGTTGGACAATCCTGCAATAATTTTAATGGGACGTTGTTACCCTGTTGGCAGTCCACAAGTTTTTTATTTGACATCGTGCTTCTTTTGAAATAAAGCAACAATAGTTTTAACTTTTTCAATTACTGACCGGCTTCTGTATCGCATTTAAGTCCATCCTTCACATCTAAATTTATTGTATGAGCGAAACAAGAAAAATGCTTCCATTTTAATTTCGATTCAATGGCGCACTTAATGTTAGCAGCGTTGTCCGAGACTGCTAATGTGATCTTATCTTCAATGTCCCATCTCGATACAATTAATTGTAGATAATGTGCCAAATTGTCTGCAATATGGTGATCCACAATGTTCGGGAATTCTAGCAGCAACTATATCATTTCAAATTTATCACTCAAAAAGTGAGCGGTTACTGTCATAAATCCATCATTGTTAGACGATGTCCAGCAATCCGTGGTTATACATACTTTCTAGCCCCCTGCATTAGTTCGCGAGTACGATGGTTGCACTTCTCATACAGCGTTGGGCTTAGAGTGTGCGATGTCATTCGTCTCGAAGGCGGGTCGTAAGACGGATTCAATGATTTTAATAGCTTACGAAAATAATCTTCTACTAAACTAAACGGCAAAAATCCTTTAATGAACAGGTCCAAAATACATTGATCTATATCAATGCAAAGTACGTTGGCATTAATTGTTGTCTGTTTATTTGCACCACAATAGTTGGTTGTGTGCAATTTTCTACTGCATCAATAGCCATAGTAACGGGCTCCTCAACATTGCGCTATAAAATATATACATATGTTAAAACATATCTGTTTATATAGTAATAAGATTTAAGGAAACACTTGTTGCTTTGAACTGTTTGCGCATAAGTTTTGATTAGTTTAAGGCAATTGAATACTAGGATGCTTGCTTTGTAAATGTCGCTTTAAATTCGACACTGTTGTTTTGTAAGACAGAATGGCATTTTACAACGTGCCGAGTCATTGTCAACCATATTAAAAAAATCCCACAGCTCACTACGTTTGCGATTCATGTTTAAGATTTTGTCAGTTAGTACTGATTTTTCAATCACCGTGAAAAAATCACCGACCGTGATTTTTTGCCAACACTAGTTGCTTGCGCACGGACGCATGAAAAAATTGTCCGTCTGTTTGTTGTTCATTGCCGAGTCGACGAAAATATATGGGCCAAAATTGGAACAACCAGCATATAGCTGAGCTCAGTGGCTTTAAATTGACATATTGCACGGTTTCCAAAGATCTAAACTTTTTACGAAAACGTACAAAATATAAAACTATTTAATTATTTGCGTTACTTGCATTAATTTTCGCAAATATTCACAATAAAGACTTTACATCTGGGCGAACTCATCACTATGGAAGATTGACCTACCACAATATATTGATTGATATGATAATGTATTGTGGTAGGTCAATAATGCGGTTTGTATTTTATGTTATGATTTTTATGAAGAAGACTAATGAGTATATAATCTTTACAGATCACCTCACTCACTGGTATTCCGAATACAGAGATACATATATTTCAAGTGCAGTTTAACCTTCTACTGCATGAACATCTTTTCAATAAAGAAAAAAACAATTTTATGTAAATATGCGTTTATTTGGCATATTATATAGTTTAGGAAAAAAAAAATTATGCCATATATGGCTCTCTATGCATTAAGTACATTTCAGGGAAAAAAATTGTATGCCATATATGGCTCTCTATGCATATAGCCTACTATGCGTGAAAACTTGTGAAACAGTTTCTTTTGTCATTGTAGCACAGAAACACACGGTGATTTTCAAATCACGGTCACCGTTCTCCCTACTACAAGCAACAATTACCAAGGTTTGCCATGCGCATAGTGTGCGTCAACTAAATCCACTTTTTCGTGTAAAATTTAGATCGTGGGGAACCGTGCAATACGTCAATTTAAAGCCACTGTCCTCAGCTATATGTTGGTGGTTTCAATTTGGGACGGACACTAGTGAAAAATGTAAGGAATTTTTGCAAATTTTAAATAAATAAATATTTTATAAACAACGCCACCTTGTCCAGCATATCTGTGCATCAACGACCCTGTGTTGCTGGGATCTTCATGCAGGTATATTTACCACCTGCGTGAAATTAGCAACACACTTATAGCAAAAAGGGATTTTTTATTGCATATTATGCGCACAGAGTGGTACATTTGAATATATATTTCAATTAATTATTTTAACAATAAACAGTAGTAATATTATACATTAAACAATAATAGATTAATTTTTTGTTAACATGTGTGTGGTTTTTCATGAAATTTTTAATAGTAGAAAGACTACAGAGGATAGAGAAATATATAATATGTTGAAGTCACTACTAAATATATTTCAAGTAATGGCATATCTTGGAAAAAGAAATTGAAACGCGTTTTTTTTTAATAAATATAAATAAACTGTAACTTTTATACATTCGGTTTTTCAATATTTTGTAATATAAAGAGGAACTACGCTATTATGTCATATGTTGTTACGTTCACATTTTCTAAAAACGAATATTTGTATTTTTTGTGGCACACAGAGTGCAGACAAATAAATTTCAAAAATAACGGCCAGCTGGGGAAGATCGAAAACGTACACTTTGTTTTGAGTCGCACGGTTGGTCGAAATAAGAAATACGTAAGAGAGCGAGAGGGAGAAAAGCTTCCTCGAAAATATTTCGGAGTGCGCGATCAAAAGTGCAGCGTTGAGCTTTCGCGCTCTCATACGTCTGCTGCATTCCGAGTACTCGGCACAAAGACATCGGCTTAAAAAGTTAGATTGATTGATCGGCTAAGAAATCGGTTGTCAGGTCATTGACCAAAAAAAAAAACAGCTAAATCATACGATTTATTGGACTAGCCAATGAGAACCCATTACGTGGCAAGGATAAGCCGTTAATCACGAGCTGAAGTTGGGAACAATCTTACACTGTGGAAAGTGTTGTTGGAGGATTCGGTCACGACACGTATTCGAACCACCTCAAGATAGCTAGTATGAAAAAAAGTTAGTCGAGGTCTGAGATTAAGTCGGTGCGTTTTAGCACGAATCGACATTGTTGAAATTTCGTATATTGTCCTGCGCGTATATATGAAGTGAAGTGGCGATTAAATATAGTGAACATTAAATAAAATGGACATTTATATATATGGAAAACTAACAATTTAAGAATTTAAAGAAATTCATTTTTTTTAAGGATTATATTCCTGGGATTGAGCGTTTTTTGTTTGTTTGTTTGTAAAACCAAAGGTATCAAAGGTATTATTTTAGATTTTACCTGTGAGGCTGCACGCGAATGGAAATACGAATGAGTTCGCGTTTATTGATGAAGGTTCCGCTGTCACGCTGATAGACAGACGTCTTGCCGATGTGCTTAACCTTTACAGCCCTAGGGAAAAATTTACTCTTCAACGGTTCGGCGGGAATGAAGTAACAGAGCTATCCAGCCGTTTCGACATTGGTATATCAAATCTATGAGGAGGAACAATATTTGATTTAACTGTAAACGACCTGAGTTTGCCGAGGGAAACAATTTTGATGTCCGAGCTACAAAGTAAACATCGCCACCGTGAAAAAGATACCAATTGATGATTTCAGCAACGTTAGGCCTGAATTGTTGATTGGTCTCGACAACGTGCATTTGGGCATACCAAGAAAAGTATTAGCTGGTGGCTGGGCCGGTCTGGCCACTGTTTTGACAAACCTTGGATGGATTGTTTATGGACGGCAAAGCAGCGATAATGAAAAGAGATATGGTGCCTTCCATGTGCAAGTCAGCGAGAAAGATAATGATATCGAAGCATTGGTACAAAATTATATTGCAGATGCTGATCTTGGTGTGCGCGAAGTGAAACAGCATGTTGAAGCGCAGGAAGTGATTGCTTCTAAACAAATTCTAGAAAGCACAACAGTACGTTTTGAAACAGGCCTTTTGTGGAAGAATGAGAGCATTATTTTTCCGCCCAGCAGAGATAGGCTAGGAAAAGGCAACTTTCGCTAGAGAGAAAGTTTCTTCGAGATGCAAAATATCAACAGGAGTATATTCGCATTATGGATGTGGATGAGCTGAAGGTAACAAACCTGGCAAATTGAGAGTAGTGTTAGACGCGGTGGCTGAAGTTGGTGGAGTGACGCTAAATTCGATGCTACTAAGAGGGCCAGATGAGTGCGAATCACTATTAAACGTTTCAAAGAAGTTCAGAAAAAAAAAGAAGATTGGTGTCTGTGCGGATATCGTTGTAATGTTCCACCAGGTGAAAATTCGGCCGGAGGACAGAAATGCTCAGCGCATTTTGTGGTGTAAGGGCTTAAACGCTGAAATGGCTGACTATGAGATGTTGAACCTGCTTCCGCGCAATACGTAAAGAACAAAAATGCGCTTGAGTTTAGTACAAAATATCCTAATGCGACTAAAGCGATCTTGCATAATCATTATGTTGAAGATTTTGTGCACTGTTTCGACAATGACAATGAAGCTATCCTGGTGACTGAGCAAGTTATATGGATACATGCCCATGGAGGCTTGCAATTATCAAGTTTTGTGTCCAATTCAACGGCGTTCAACGAGAGGTATGACACTGCAAATTACCTGTTGAATATGCACAAGGTCGACGTCTCGCGTTATCAGAAGGTGCTTGGTATGCATTGTGATACGAATAATGATTAATTAATAAAGTCGACGAATCGCTAATATCACACGAGTGAGTGCCAAGGAAGCGAGAAGCTTTGCGCATCATTATGTGGGTGTTCGGTCGATTATGCATAGCAGCAGAGCATGCGTTAATTCGGAAACTTCTCCTGCAATCTATTTGGGACAATAAAATTGAATGAGACCAACTTATACGTGACAAAGATATACCAACATGGCGAGCTTCGGTACACCTGTGCGGATCATCGTCGATATAAGCCGTATGGAGTGCATATGGGCGCCTAGTGCTATGAATCCGGCGTACTTCGGTACCCGATTCAAAGATAAAAAACGTGAATCATTTTGGTTGAGTGGCCCACTTTTCTTGCAAGAGAATGAAACAAATTGGCCGATACTGGGACGGCTTGATTTGACTGAACAAGAGCTGCGACCGAAATATATTTGTATTGTCAATATGGACAACTTCGATATTTTTGAACGATTTTCATCATATAATAGACTCACCAGGGTTGTTGCATGGATTCTACGGTGGCGTGCTCGTCATCGTGACAAATTCAAACAATGGAAATCGTATCTGCAAGTTACCGAGATTAGGCATGCGAAAGCTGTTGTTTGTGTAGCAGGACGACTAATAGAGAAAATCAGTCCACTTTTTAAGCTGACACCGTGCCTCGATGATGACAAAGTGATCCACTTAAGTGGACGCATCGACTATGCAAATGCTGTGTCCGTGGGTACTCGCCGGCCAATAATAATACCTCAGAAGCACCACGTGTCGTCGTTAATTGTTCAAAAATATCATATTAACTGCAAAGCACCAGAAGGAAAATACAATTGTAGCTGAAATTCCACGCAAATGTTGGATACCGCAATTGCGTGTAGCAGTACAACGAGCTGCACGCACTTGCCAGCAATGCATGAATGAGAGAGCAAAACCGACTGTTCCAATGATGGGGTAGCTACCAATAGATCGACTAACTCCGTACGTGTGACCTTTTACGTATATTGGTCTTGATTACATGGGGCCGTTTAATGTTGTAAACGGCAGACGAACCGAGAAGCGATGGATTGCGATTTTCACCTGCGACACTCACCTGCACGGGCGGTACATTTGGAAATCGCACACGAATTGTCGACAGATACATGTTTGATGTGTATAAGAAATTTCATCAATCGTCGTGGTGTGCCGAAACGAATACACTCCGACAATGGTACGAATTTAGTTGGCTCCGAAAGAGAACTGAGATTGCGGATGCGTTGTATACACCTATAGAAAGGCCTATTCGAGTATCTAAGGATGAAACATTAGCTTTAATTTGGTTGATCAGCCGAAACAAAATGGATCTGGCAATACAAAGCGTCTGAATCACGCAACAAAATCTATAAAGAAGACAGAATTCATCACGCACGGAAGCACAGCAGAATAAATAGTTTCGCCATTGTTTTTAATAGAGCAATGGATACCTCAGATCCAATTATTTCCTCAACAAACCTTGTGAAGCGAGTTCGAAAGCATAAAGGTCTTGCCCTTCTCATCGATGTTATAAATCTCTTATCATGTGAAATTGAAGGCCCAGATCAAACTTTTGAGGAATTCGAAGATGAATTTAACGTTTAATTTTTTACGTATGATGAAGAACTTGAAAATGAAGAAAATTATTATTAATTTCAACTAATGTTTCGTTAGCTTCTGAATTTCATCAAAATTATGTTTTCCCAATAGTAAAACTGTATTTTTATGTATAAAAGAGTATTATAGTAAATAAATATTCATATAGATATTCACACACACACACACACACACACACACACACACACACAGTTTCTTAATATAATTAGAAAAAAATTTTATTTAATTTTTTTATGGGTGGGCGGTGACCCGCCCAATTTTCCAAAAATATTTCTGAGGGTGTACATAACATTAATAAAAAAAACCGCATCAAAAAATCTTGCTTAGTTTAAAAGTTATTAATTAATACCCGAAAAATTGGAATTTTCCCCATAGTGCAATATGGTGCACCGTATGAACTGGATGAAAGTCAGAATTGTGCAGGTCTTTATCGGAAAGGATAATCAGGTTCGTTCCGCTGAAGGTGTGACATCGACTGGAACTGAGCGCCGGCCATCCTGCATGCTTGCGAAGCTTGATGAATCTTGGGTGTCTAGATTCACGGTGGTTTGGATGTTGGCGCGCCGATTATTATATTTGAATTTAATTGAATATTTGAATTACGATAACGTATCGAGCTTAGAATACATTCCGATTTCCATACCGATTATTTTTAATAACACTATTGTATGAAAATAGCAACTCTGAGAAAATGGTGCAATCATTTGTTGCAGAAATGTTAAAGACGGAGGATAAGGAAGCATAAGAGTTTGTATATTAATTTTAAGCAATTTTTCTAATAATATTTTATATCTTAAGGAAATAAAACCCAACCCAATAACACAACGAAACTCATTCCCAGTTTTATTTGCTAACTACCGCCTCGCAACAACACTGTACATGTTCATTCATTGTGGGCGTCAAACAGACCGATTACATTGTACCTTTAGTAACTAATTGTGTTATATACCAATTGAGTAGGTGAATATATTTGATATATTTTTTGAGTTGCACGTTTTTAGATGAAATCCGTTTATTGAATATCGCAATATATAATTCTAAATACAGTTGCTATCGATTAACTCAAGCCATATGACCACTAAACCAAATGATTTGCGCACAACCTAAATTTGATTTGCTGTACACAGAGCTGGGAATGCTATTTTATTTAGAGTGAAGTGTAATGGTAAAGGAAACACTGTAATTGGAGATGGAACTCTTCAAACATAGGGCCGTTCTCACGACTTACCGATACATAAGAAAATACGAAACGGCAAGATATGCTATAGGCCGAATAATATTGAGTAGTGCATGTCATGACATCACAATTATAATAAATCAATTTTGAGTAGCCCTGGAGAATATTTGAAGAGGTGGACAGGAAGAGAGTGAGCGCTGCTGCTTTAGAAAAATACGAGCCAATCTATGAATAAAAAAAAATTTAAAATTTTAATACAAAATTTCAATTTTGGTTGTTTTCATTTTGCTTTTGCTTTGGCTTTTTATTGATCTAGTTGGCAGGTAACTTTGCAAAAAATTCTGATAAATTTATCTGCTCGCCGAACTCGACGATACGGTTATAGGCTTAATAAGAGTCGTGACATTGAATTCTAGCATATCGCCTGAAAAATATGAGCGGTAAAGTTATATGCAAGTCATGAAAACGGCCCTTAGAGATGTAAAACTAATAACATAGTATCGAGTATAGTATATCGCAATTTGACTTGCATAATTTCAACAAACACGAACTATAATCTATAGTCAGGTGTCTACCTTATACAAAATTTTTGTATAACGATAAAATTATGTTGGTATCGCTCATCGATATTCGACGACAAAGTCAGCTGTTCCCTTTCGATACCCCGAAAAAATACAAGACTTCACCGTATTGAAAATAATTTGTATACAGCTGCTTTTGTTTCAGTGAAATATCCCAATTAAATATTGACTGGTGGGAAAAATCCCAATTGAAAATTTAATTGAAGGAAAATATCCCAACTAAATATTTAATGGAAGGGAAATATCCCAAATAAAATTTTAATGGAAGGGAAATAAATAAATATAAGCTGGCACGTGAGCTGGTTCAAGTGCCATTAATAATTGACTTAAAGCTTGAATTTTCAACTATTTCTAAATTTTAATGGAAATATTCAATGAAAAGTCAATTGATTTGAAAAAATAGTTGAGCTAAAATGTAAGCAATTTTCAACAGGATTTAATGGTAATTGAAAAGTTCAACTATTTAAATCAAGTAATTGTTTCTAGCTTGAAAAACTCAAGTATTTAAAAATAATTTTTTTTTTTAAGCGACGTTTTTAAAAACTAATCAGCTTTCCCAGCACTGGCTGTACATCTGACCTCCAAACTTGGATTTGGTGAAAAAAATATGATTTAACAAAAATCTAGATGCACAAATTTTGGGTAGGTTTGTATACGGTGTTTGGCATATTTAGTTCACTATATCCGAAGAGGGAATAGGAGATTTTAAATATCCAAATTTGAAGCCTCTATTTTTTAAAGTCTCTATTGGTTCGATTTTGGAAGCTGATCAAAAATAAGTATACTTTATGGGTCTGGCACGCATTCTTTTGGCTATTACCACTAACCATACAGTATTGTACCATACAATATATTACTTAAAAAAATTTGACTATCGTTTTCAAATCTATCGAATGTGTCGTCTATCAATAGTTCTTCATCTCTAGTTAATTGTAGTTGCCATTCACAAAAAGTTTTTCAATCACACTTTAAATATACTTGCTACAATCTTCCTCAATCAGTTCTGAACTTTTGTTTACGAACGTCACTGATAACTTAATCCGAAAAGTGCATAGCAATCACAATCGTAACAGAAATAAATCTTCGTTTATCGCATAATGGATAATTCGGGAAATAATCGGTATGAGCTATTGTTCTTGGATGATGACGTTAACGCGCCAACAACCACTCCTGTCGAAAATACATCGGCCAAAAAAAAGGCAAAGCCTGTTATTACTTCTTCGGGCTTGACAAAAAAGTCGAACTCAGTCGTTGAAAAAGAGAACAGGTCCGGCGTTTTAAACAAAAACGAGTTTGGTAAGAAGAATCTTGGTAGCACTAACCAAAGCTCTAAAGCTAAAGCCGGCAATCAGACAGCCACAGGCCAAAAACCGAAAGGTATGTCATATGGAGCGAGCAAGGATAATACAAAAATTCACAATGCTGAGGCAGGTCCGACACGTGATCAACGCAAAAACAATGATAACTTAATCCGAAAAGTGCAGTCAAATGTAAATGGTAGTACCACTGGTGGAGAGTATAAAAGCGATCGTTCCATCCGCCAATTCCGAGACCGCGATAATCGAGGCCCGCCACGCCAGCGAAATAGTGAACGATATGGAAAAAGGGAATTCGACCGACAGTCTGGTTCCGACAAAACGGGTATTTATGAAATATAGTGTTACATGTGTGCGCTTTTAGATATGTACATATACATATGTGTGTATGTGACTGATCGCCATCTTTAAATTTGAACAGAGTTATTAATGAATTAATTAATATTCATATAGACGAGACGAGTCGATATAAAAATGTTTGATAAACACTATGTGTTTCTTAGCGGCTATAAGAACTCTACACAGAATATCTTATAACTTCTTAAATTATATAGCGCCAAAAATATACATACAAGAATCGTTTTTCCTTTTTTTTTTTTGTAAGGGCTTATTGTAAAAAATTCCTTAAGCTTAGTCACCATTTACCAACTGCTTTTCCAACTTTTTATGCTGGTTTCTTCAACAACCACTGCTGCATAGTGTGAACTACATTATTTTGTCAACGCCTTGAAGAAAGCAGCGGAGATCCAAGTTTTTATCTCAAAACTTTTTTCATTGCAACTTATGTTGCCACTGGTAAATGGTATATAACTTCCACATATAACAATTTCTTTATTGCAGTCTAATTACAATTTGATATGATGGCTCCTGACTAACGAATCATTTCCGTCATTCTTAGAAATATTCATATGAAATTTGGAATTTAAATGATTAATTAAAATAATCATTGTACCCTGTATCAAAGTGATAAGGGGTAATAAGTTTGTGGGAATGCATGTAACAGGCGAAAGGACGTTTACCAGATTCTTTATGTATGTTCTTTATCAGCATCGGAAGCATAGTCGTTATAGCCATGGCCAGTGAAAAAAAGATCTCCGAGACTATAAGAGAAAGCGCCACGAATATTTTTTTTTAAATCTACATCTATTTTAAAATGAATAATGTGACTTGCCATGGGCATTAGGGGTAACCCTATACGAACACACGGCCCAAATAGATTGGGCTATATAGTTACTTACTTGACCATGTATAAAAAATATTTGTAACAGGGTTCATTGTTAAAGTATAAAAAATATGTAACATACCGAAGGAAGCATCGATGATACCCTATAAAGCTTATATATTTCTGATCAGCGCGAAGAGTCGATCTTGCCATGTCTGTCTAGAGCAGACGTAGACAACTAAACAGTATGAATTGAAATTTCATACTATTTCCCAAAAGTTTTACAACAGTTGGTAAGCTTTTTTTTTTAAATTGTTTTATTTACACTTTTCACACAGATTGAATAGTATTATAATGTAATCAAAATGTTAGCACGCCCTAAAGGAAGAATCGGAGACCCCATAAAGTATATACATACATACATATACTCGTGTTCAGCGTGGCGAGTCGATTCGATCTAGTCATGTCCGCCTGACACTGTGATTTTTGAAATATTGGTTTGAAAGTTGGTATGGAGACTTTAGAAGGTTTAGCTCCCATATATAAAAATTTATTTTGTTTTATCGAGCATTTTAGAATAAATGTATGTAATTATTTTTAAAGCAAATGGCAGTGTTAACTGTATTAAAGCTTCGGTTCATTCGAAGTGAACGTTTTATTTTTTCTTGTTTTATAGAGTCGCTTGATTTGATTCAAATATTTTTTAGTAGAGAACAAAATTTGGAAGCAAAGTATGTCCTACTACTAACAAAAATATGTAAATGTATAAAACAGTCAACAGTAAAACACTCGACTATAGGTATTGTTCGTATTTGTGTTTATTGTAAAAATAATAAATGTTTTGAATTTTATGAATCCAAAAGTGGGTTAAACATCATGATCGATCCAAAATTTCTTTAAATTTTAATATACTTCTTTCTATTTATTTCATGCGCAACTAAATTATTCCTACCCGCAACAGCAAAAACGTGAATTTCATGACTTTTGTATATTAAAAATTTTTATTACTTTGTAATTTGTTAAATTTAATTATACCTTTTAAAAATTGAAGTAAACTCCATCGTTGCCGACCAAGAAGAGCAAGTGTGATGTGTATTAAAGCTTCGGTTCCACGTTCACGTTTTCTTTTGGTTTTATACCCAAAACAATGGCTTAATAAATTTGTAGATATGTATGTGATGGAAGGATGCATTGTAGACATGTAAAGATATACTTTATTAATCTGTATGGAAAATTAAGTCGATCTACCCATTTCCGTCTAGATGTATGAGACAACAGATCTCAGATACTATAAGAGCTACAGACTTTAAACTTTGACATTTAGATTCTCCTCAACCATACGCTTATTAATTTTTGAATTCCACGTATACAAATTGTATTTAGCCTCATTTTTTGTCCACTTGGTTTCGTTTAATTTATATGTTCATATTCGTGTGTCATACGGCTATAACTCATATATACAAAATCTCATCCATTTAAGTCAAATAGTTCAACCCTAGCAACCAACCCACTTATTTTGCTGTCATTTGGTAGAGTTCAATGTGCTGAAGATGTAATTCACTTTCAGGTGAAAATTGGATTCGCATTGTTGTTCAGCTTCTGCTTCCCTTGAAGTAGATTAATAGCTACTTTATTTGATCTTGACGTACGCGAAAATTACCCTATGCTGTATTTTCAACTAAACTGTACCAAATCTCATATAGCTAACGTTCTCGGCATGCGCAGTTATGCACCCTTTGTTAACACGCTTTTATTAGCTTGACCTGTATCTATCTTTCAACTCAGTTTTCACCAACTTTCTAACGTCGAAATAGTTAATTTTGCAAGTGTATTAGGCACCGATGACAATACAATAATTTCACAATTTTGACCTTATATCCTGACCAGGATTATCAGGATATTTGATTTGTTTGTGCATCATGTTCTTTTTCGTTTCGTTTGTTTTGTTTCATTGTGCTACCCACAAAACGAGTCAACAACTTAATACATATGTTATTTTACAAAAATTATAGTTTAAAAAAACTAAAAAAACATGCTTCAATAGTAATGTGAGCTAAAAAGTAAAAAATAATTTTGAATAAGTTTAAAATGAGAATTAAGTGATTGACAGAAAATTAACTTTATCATAAAAAAAGCGTGGGGTGATCTGTAATATATTATTATAACAAGTTTATATTTACAAATAGTTACCAATGAAATATGTAATTATAAAAAACGGGTACACCTACCTTTAATTCCAACCTATGGGTTGGCAACCCGGATAAATCCAAAGAGTTTATTATTTCCACTGGAGAGCTCGTAGTGTCATCGGATGACATGACTGTGTCGATGGAGTTATACACTGATAATTCGCTAGTTAATTCGGATTCGCATTCTACGCAGCAAATTACTTCGGAATTGACCCTCAGCTTTCCAACAACTGACATGAACCCGGTATTTGTAGGCCTGTGTTATTATTCATATATATGATCTATATTATTGTAGTTTCATTAAAATCAATTCAGTAGTTTTTGAATTAAAGAGTAACAAACATCCACACATTCATACAAACTTTCTAATTTATAGTATTAGTAGGATTTCTAAAATAAAAATGTAAGAACTGCATTAAAGTAAAATGGGTATTCGAAAATCATAAACACACTTCTGGTGCAGCATAGTTATTTTAATTTATTTATCTGCTTTGGCTTGCTCTTTTTGCGCCGTATATCGGTTATGGCCAATGTAGGATGCCGCTATAGTCTTCTTCGCGTCGGTCCCAGTCGTTGGAAATACAAAGCTTGGTGAGATCATCCCTGGTTTTTCCAACGTATGCTCGCAAAAATCCTATGAAAAATCTTTCTTTCGAACTTTTCCAAAAACGTTGTATCCGATGTTAGGGTCCATGCTTCGGCGCCATATAGCATGACCGGGATTATTAAACATAGATTTTTTTCTTCGTACTATGCTATTCTGCTTGCAGAGTCCAAAGTAACAGATGTTTGCAAGAGTTTTGTACTTATATCTTTTTGAAGTAATTTATTTTCAATTTCACCTTTATCTCTGCAGTGGCATTTATCGCTTTTAATTTCAAGATCGTTGAAAAAAATGCCATACCATGCAGAGTTTACAATGCAAAAAGTACTAATTTTTACAATAAAAAGTGAAAATTCCGATATGCAAATATAAAAGTTCTATTTTGCTCGTGTATAAGTACTATTGTTATTGTGTATGCACATGCATATTTAATTTAAATACTTATATTGTGCTATTTTGCTCGTGTATACGCGCATAAGTACTATTTGTTATTGTGTATGCACATCCATATTTAATTTAAATACTTATATAATATATTTTTGAGTCCCGAGAACGATTTCGGGTGCCGATCGAAATTTCGGGACCGTCGGGAATTTTGGGATGGTCGCGAGATACCGCAAATTTTAAAAGTTGCTGCCACAAACAACTTTTAAAATTCAAATTCAAAAGTTGCTGTCGTAAATCGTTGACCACCCAGCTTACCTTTGATACTCGGGAACAAGAAAAAGTCATTGGGTGCTAAATCAGGACTGTACGGAGGATGAGTCAATATTTCGATGTTTTGACTGCTCGAAAATGCACTGGCTTGACAAGATGGAGAATGATGTTGTTGTTGTAACAGCTTCTTGTGAGCTGTATCAATTTATTATATATGAAATGAAATGTAGTGATGCAAAGCAATATTTGTGAAAGTAAGAGAAAGAAAAACCGAAATGCAAACCTCAGGTGTCAAGGTTTAGGAAAAAGGCAACATCCTCTGGTCGTAACCAGAGGTCTAAAGGGCTCAATTGTGTTGGATGGGACGGGCAATTGAACAAATGAATAGTATCATGCGGTGATTGACCGCAATCAGGGCAGCAATTAGTATTACTTATCCCAATTCTTTCCCTGTAGCACTCGAGCATAACGCTCCATCCGGATCTTACTGTGCAAGTTTCGTCCTGGTGCTACGAGGGAGATTTTTTTCGCTCTCATGAATAGGCATAGGTCTTCCACCTAATATAATATTGTCCCTAAACGAGCGAATTGCATCAGTTGCATCTTTATGTAATTGGGCCCTTCCGGAAGTATACTCATACTCCCCTATGTTGCTATCAGTGATAAAGCGATTTATGCTCGACTTATATATCCTGATATCCGATCTTATTCGGGTAGGCGCTGATGTATTGAGGGTGCCATGGTTCGGATGATCACTTCTGTACGCACCCAACAAGAACTGCTTCGAAAGCATCTCATTATGTTGATGAACAGGAAGTATCATCGCTTCACTGTGCAAATGATCCTCATGGGTCATTTGCAAACAACCAGTGGCAGTCCTCAGCGCACTATTCTGACTTCTTTGCAGGCTTTGCCATTGAGTCTTACACAGGAAAGGAGTCCATACAGAAGCAGCATAATTTAGGACAGAACGTCCAATAGCTTTATAAGTTGTTAATATAGTCTCCTTGTCCTTACACCAAGAAGATCCGGCAAGCGCTTTCAACACTTTGTTTCTCGACTTAAGACGGTTATTTGTCTTGGTGGCATGAGCCGAGAATCTAAGCAATGGGTCAAATGTAGTTCCCAATATCATCGGGTACTGGACAGTAGGAACCCTTAGACCTCCAACAAAGACATCTAGTTCCATTCTCACCTCCTTAGTCCAGGAAGTGAAAATGGAAGCAGATGACTTATGAGTTGAAAGTCTAAGGTTGCGAGCATTGAAAAAATTTAATAAATTATCCAAAAAAATGTTACTTCTCGCATAGATGTCATCTACATTCACACCCGATGATAAAACAGAACAATCATCTGCATAGGTCACTAGTTTTATATGGGGAGGGGGAAGGGGCATCTTTGCCAAATAAAGGTTGAACAGAAGAGGAGAGAGAACCCCACCCTGCGGAACACCTATCTTTAACCTACGATAACCCGACCTCACGCCCCTGAACTCAACATATGCCCTTCTACCATTGAGATAGTTCAATAGCCAGCGTTTCGTTTTATCGGGTAGTGAGGTGGAGTCCAGGTCTTGAAACAAGATTGCATGATCAACAGTGTCAAATGCCTTGTTCAAGTCTAGAGCCACTGTACGTTCGCATGGCCTCGTCTTATTAAGTCCATCAGCTATAAAAGTAGTGATTTCGCTTAATGCTGAAGTCGTACCACGACCTTTCCTAAACACATGCTGATGATCTGCTAGAAGGCTGTGTTCTGTCATTGAAGGAAGTAATAATGACTCAAGAACTCCTCTTATAGGCCCATATCGCTTCTTTCACCTGTAGTGAAAAGAAGCGATATGGGCCTATAAGAGGAACCAAGATCAGCTTTACTGCCAGGTTTTAATAGAGGTACAATCCTTGCTACCTTCCATACATCAGGGACAATTAACTGGGAAATGAAAAGATTTAACACGTGCGTGAGGTATTCTACCGCTATAGGCGGTATGCTTCAGCATCAGCATTGAAAGGCCGTCTGGGCCGAGTGCCTTGGATGATTTTGCTTTCCCTATAGCAGCAAGAACCTTCTCACATGTAAAATCTACCAAATCTTCGTGTCCTTTGTTCCTTCTAATATGACGTATGGATTTACGCTTTAACCTATTCTGCGGAGAAGGAAGGCTTTTTTGACGCTCCTATTTGCACTCCATCAAATGTGACAGATGAAAGAGCTCTATTCTGCGGTACACCAGATATCTTTTTAATGGTGTTCCACAGACTTCGCGAACCCGAGTCACAGTTATCCAAATGCTCTAGCCATTTTGCCTTTCTATGTTCCGCAACGAGATTATTCAGTGATCGCGTCTCTAAGAAATCTCTCACCTACCTTAACATCATTGGGAGGCAAAAGACCGCTGATTGATTGATCAATGCAGCGTGTAAATTCAGTCCAGTCAGCCCTATTGTAGTTCACAAAGACTCGTCGATCCGATTCAACAAAATCTTCCGGACGAGTAATGCTAATCACAATAGGGATATGGTCCGAGCCCAACGCTATATCAATCGACCACTCAGAGTATGGAATAAGGGATTCACTGACGAAGGTTAAATCAGGGGAGCTGGATGTGGTAGTACTCATCCTGATTGCACAATCCTCATTGATCGTACAAAAAGGAGAGCTATCTATCTGGTCCGCTATACTAATACCCCTAAGGTCATTACCTAATTCCGAGAACCACATCTCATGGTGTGCATTGAAATCACCAAGAATAACTCTGTGATCCCCTTGCAGGACATGGCTCAAAATCGGATTATACCCAGGGTCGCAGCTGTTGACTGGTGGAAGATATAAGTTCACAAACTCAATCTCGACATCTCCCGACTTTATAGACAGACATTGTGTCTCTAGAAATGAATTCTGTTGACCAACAGAAGGCAGTGAAAAAGGTCTGAAATTCACTGTTCGATGAACGATGAATGCCAGTCCTCCTCCACTGTTTCTGTCTCTGTCCAGCCTGACTATATTAAAGTCAGCAACAGATGCCAGCCGACATGAGTTTGTGAGCTTGGTCTCGTGCACTGCTGCAATTAAGACGTCATGACGCACCATGTAGTCCACAATCTTAGCCACCTTCCCACGCAGACCATTACAATTGAGTTGCATAACTCTAAAAGAGTTAAATCGCTGCTCAACTAATGGACTGCTAGCACCCATAATTTGTTGACGGGTCGGCGGAAGAATTGGCCAAGACTGCGTAGAACTACAGGAGCTACATGACGTCCGCACGGGTGACCGGCATATTACTATGCGTAGGTAGACAACACGACACAAAGAAGCCAGTACTCCAATCTCTATGAGATCTAAGATCAGTGCACCTCCTCATATGACACCAATTGTGACAGCCGTTACATCGCACAGATAAAACATTGCGATGTATCTGATTGCCACAAACGGAGAATACCCAGCTTGCAACTGCAGTTGCTTGCGAGGAGGAGGTTGTTGCAGTTGCATTGGATGTAGGTACAACAGCTGTGCTATCATTGGTAACAGAATTACAGTTACCTAAGCAGCAGCTAGCAACAAATTGCTCTGTCCAGTCTCTATGACATTGGAGGCCCGAACAAGGCTTATACACATATATCCATGATTCGTCACGTGTCATGATTTTACACACGTCTTTCGCAGCACCACGGTCGAACTTTTTAATAATTTCCTTACACCAATCGTCGCGAGCCTTTTTTTGAGCGATTGACAAATTATGGGGTATTCAACGATATTTTTTTTCCAGCTGTGTTCATGCAAAATCGAACGTATTGAAGTGGAAATAATGTGCAAGGATGCCTCTATCTTCACGCACTGCATCGATGTTTTTGCGCACAACTGCATCGATGTTTTTGGGCACAACAACCGATTTTGGCGACCGAACTACGACCACGATTGAATTCACTATACCAGCGATATATTGTGGTTTTTGATGGAGCTTTATCGGCATACAAAGAACTGAGTTCATTGACACATTCTTGTTGAGACAATCCACGAAATCCATGCGATTATCCATGAAAGTTGTGAAAAATAATCCAACGAAAACTTTTTCTTGAAATATCCATTTTTTGGACAAATTTCTTTTCTTAACTCACTGTAAAACAAATAGCAATTGTACATCAAAACTTTATGAGTACGTTTATGCCAAAAAATATCAAACTTTATTATGGTGTTGCCAGATTTTAGATTTTCACATTAGTGTTGCCAGTTCCCGAAATATAAATAGTAGCTCTCGTACTGTACAGTTTCTATGAGAACAACAGGTTCGAAGATGCCACCATACGCCACACATGAAACGCTGAACCAAGGTCACATTTTGCAATATCCTTCTCCCGATAAATGAACAGAACCAACGACCAGGTTCTCAATGGCGGCGCGGCACAGGAGTATTTTCAACAATTATGGAGGTTAAACAACTGACACATAAAAAATTGTATACATAAATACCTGATACAACCACTTCCGCTGATTTGGACAACCAGTAGTCCTCGGAAACGCTTAAGTTGTTGTTCTCTGTTCCCAGATAGACAAAGTTTTCTACAAAATTGAAGTTGAAATTCTCCATCCTCACATACCGTCTAAGACGCACTGTTGGTCTGCGAGGGGAAACCAAGTAGTTCGTCTAGGCCTATAGTCCAATAGGCCGTATTATTTTGCATGGCTCTTATGTACATGTGCATGATGCTTTCAACGTATGCCATCTTGCGATGATTTCATTCTTCGTTTGCTTTTGAGCTGTGCGGACACTAATGTCAATAGAGCATTAGTTAGAAAAGGTAGCCCAATCAAACTTGTCCTCCATTTTTAAGTTTTTGTATCATTTTTTATGTTTATACCCCGCCCTTGAAGCCAAGGGTATACTAAGATGAAGGGGGCCAGACAGACCTCATAAAGTATATATATTCTTGATCTAGCGTTGATGTATCTTTCGTCAATTCTAATAAAATATGAAATAAAGAATAGACCATACGAAACTATGGTTCATATAAAGAGCCTGAAACAAAATATCTCTTGTTTTTCTGTCTCTGCTACTGCCCCGCGACGACTCGTACACTTGGATCAAAGTTTTTTTTTACAACAGTCAGCAGCCAGACACAAGACATCCTTTCGCTTCGAATTGTTATGCCAAATGAGTTATGGATCATGAAGCCGCGAACATGACTTGGAAAATATAATTGTTATGCCAAATGAGTTATGGATCATGAAGCCGCGAACATGACTTGGAAAATATTTGTATCGATTTGTTTTTTCGTCATAGAACGCACTAGTATGAATAACGCATGGTGTAAAAATACAATGTCACATGACAGAAATACCGAACTTGAAACTTTGGCTCCCAGAAAGTAAAAGAGCCCAAAAAAGAATCAAGCGAAATGCCGCAGCTTATTTTATTTCATTAACGATTTGATAGCTATATATACCAGTGCTGCTTGTACAGTCTTACACTCTGTCGAATAACCCACATTTTTTGCATGCTCATTGCGGTGTGTCTGTATTGATAGCCAAGCATAGATGAAAGAAAAAACGACAAAGCTTTACAGACAAACCAAACAAAAGAAAGCTTTCATTTTAATGTTCTACAATGAGCAAACGAATTTAAAATGTTTTGTTGTAAAAGCTTATGGGCTGTACCGGGATCAATGTACATACAGTTATTTATATACACTTGTTCGAATAACTCTTTGTATACCACAAACAAATTTGAAATTTTAACTTTGATCGCAAATACATAAATTATTGTTTTTGTATAGAATGTAATAATATTTGTGCTGCATTTGAATATTTAAAACAATAGTTTTAATTCATTTTATGCTACAATATGTCAAAAATGCACGACCGCAAAAGTCTGCGTACTACAAAGACTTGTAACTAACTACACTTCAACGGGTTTCATCCTGCCAAAACCCCGATCAGGTTGCCCATCTTAACAAAATGAGAGAAAAAAGCGACATTCAGTTAGTGAGACAAAATCCAAGTTCCAAGCTCACCAACTGAATCTAGAAGTAGAAGAAAGGTATTCAGAAATAATTTCCGATGTTACAGCCTTAAAATTAAAAAAAAAAAAAAAGGTTGGGTATCATGGTCGAGTTTTCCGTAAGAAGCCCCATATCCCACTTGTAAATAAGCAGAAGCGCATGGAGTTTGCAAATGAGTTTCCAAGCCCAAAGAGATAAAATTTTATAATTTCGTCATAAAAGGAAAAAGCTTGTATGGAGAAAAACGGCCTTTGAAAAGGAAAATTTGCGGTTTGTTGTGTGTGGCTGCCAATAGTGTTGGGAAACTAACATTTATTGAAACAATAATAGACCAAACTAGTGGTGTCCAAGTTTTTAAAGATAATTTGCAGCAAAGTTCCCATGTAATATATTATAGTTTCTTACTAAACTGATTGACATTTACATACGATAAACAAAGCAAAGTTCCCAAAAGTTGGGGCTGCAAGACGAGTTTTGGTTTCAGTAAGACAATGACACCAAGTACAGTGCGCATAAAGTAAAGCCACAAAAAAAAATTGTGATCACGATAGGTCGCTAAGCATGCAGCGTCTCTAGGAAACCTGGTGCAAAAAGGAGAACCGTCAATTTGGTCCGCGATACTTATTTTCCTTGAATCGTTTCCCAGGTCCATAAATTACATATCTTGGTGTGCGTTGAAGTCACCAAAAATAACTCGAAAATCCCCTTGCAAGACGTGGTTCAAGTTCGGACGATACCTAGGGTCACAGCTGTCTGGGTACATACTTACATAACTTCACATCCAGACATTGTGTCTCAAAGAATAAATCTTGTCGACCGACAGAAGGCTGTGAGGAGAGTCTGAAATTTACCGTATGATGAACGATGAATCTCTTGGAAGTGAAATACGTTTATAGGGAAGGGATAATAGAGAATGGGTTATTAAATATTAAAAAAAAGAAAGAAAAAAATATAGAGAGAATTTAAAGAAGAAAATGTTTTAAATAAGGAAAGTAGAATTTAGTAAATTGATTACAGCTGCATACGAGATGCGTAGAATGAGCGAATATGCGATTACCGCTATCTAAAAATATTCTAAGAAATGCTTATCTCACTTGTGCAAAATTTTAAACCTAAATCTTGAGGGAAAATCCTGTAGAAAAATTGTAAAAGTAGTTGGCAGAGCTCACTCATCAATACGAGTATCTATATCTGCCTCTACTGGTCGGGTCCGCAGGCTGTCTAGCATCAGTTTTGTCGGGTAGGCCGGGTACACGATAAATGGTTAGTATCATGTGGGCATTTGTTAAACTCCGGGCATATCTCTAGGATATCTATTTTTATTCTAGACAGGTTGCTGTTTAGATACTTCGATTCACCTGATTGTAGCTGCACAAGGGTAGCGCGGATTTGTCTCGGAAGGTACGCTGCAAATCGTTGGTCCCAGCCTTTCGACGTCGATCACCATTTTTATGTCTTTAGGGTGATTGCACTGCTTCCCAGTAGGTGTCTAACTTATGGAACGTAACAGTTTTTTTTTTTTTTAAGCTTTATTCAAAATATGATTCTAACAATAAGTATTAAAATCTTAAATTCTAAAATACAAGAAAATGCTATAACAATATAATATAATATAATATAATATACAAAATATTTGAAATGCGGTGAACACAGACAATTGACTGTCTGTTTTTGACTACTACACGCAGCTTTCTCGCTCTTCACGAGTTACTACATCTTTCGTCATACTCAGTAAATCAAATTTCTGTGCGTTTTATGTGAATAAATTATTTTGTAAAATGCAGGTTGATCGTTTCGTCGATGACGTGGAGTGGTTGCTGATTCATCAGACATCTTGTAAGTAGGTTAGGATGCATCAAAAGTTTGTTCTTAGATTCTTAGATGGCACCCTCTGGATTACTTCAGGAAGGGTTAATGACAATGTTGAACAATACTTTGTAATTGCAATACTTTTTAATTAAACTGGTCTACAAAAACAAATTTTTAGAAAAAGGCAAGAAAGAGGGTAGTTTTTCTAGGGTAATTTTAGGTCGCTGAATCCGAAAATAACCTTTGTTTTGCCCAATTGGCTCTTGTTTGCGAGATATTGCGACATTTGTATATTTTGCGGTTGCAAAAGTTTAAATATTTATATTTTTGATCAACATTAAAAAAAAAAATTTATCTCAACGGTATTGGAAGATTTAAATAGATACAAATACGAAAAAAAATACTTGATACACATTTGTTAACGAATAGTTCATACACGTATTTTTGGTAAAAATTATGCATTTTTTTTCAAAATTATTTCATTGTAAATTCACAATTTTCATTTCAACGTCATCATGTTGTTCGTTAATCTCTGTGAATAATTCTTTCGCTGAGAGCAAAAATGGCGATAAACACATTTTCGGATGCGCCGAGTTTATTGACCATAACTTTGGCAAATATTATTCGATCATTTTGAAATTTTTACCAAATTAAAGGTGAGGCTCATGACTATAGATTTCGTACGTTGAAATGAAAATTGTGCATTTTACAAACTAGAACCAATTGTGCAAAAAGGTGATTTTCGGATTCAGCTGCCAAAAATTAACCTAGAGATTACCCTATTTCTTGCTTTTTTTTTGGCTGTTTACCAGTGTTATTATTCATTAGAGTCCTTTTTGTCTTGATATGGTGGCGCCATGTCTATGTTTACCTCATAAGCAAGACATTTGACATCAGATGTTTGCGGAATCAAAACATTGTTTAAGATAAATGGGGCGCAAGTATTACATTTAAGAGTAAACGTAACATCGGCAAATGTTGATGTTAAAAATGTAGAATCTACAGATAATATATACAATGTGTATAATATATACAATATCGGGCCTAAAATGCTTCCTTGGGAAAACCGGATTAAATATTACTTTCTTTTCAGATGACATTATTATATTGAACATCAATCATTCTATCTGATAAGTATGACTCTGGAATGAGATGTAGATTTGGTTGAGTTCACATTAGCTGAAAGTGTTTTTAACGTTTCCATAGCCTTTTTCGACCTTGGATAAAAAGGCTTTTCTTCGTATTGGTTTTTTGTCATATGCAGTTGTGCAGAAGAGAGCTCCATGGAGCTGCGAGCGTAAAAACTTGTATAGTTACACAAAAAGCAGAGAACAAAAAATTACTAGGATGAAAAAAATCAACCAATCAGAGCACTCGAAAAATATCAAACTGTAAATGCTAAGAAAAATGAAACAAACGAAATATTTCGAAGTAGGGAAACGAAAAACAATTGCCAAGTTCATTCAAACAAGTTCATTTTACAGATGTAAAACTATTTTTTTTCCTACAAGCATTTATTTCCACAAAAAGACAAAAATGTTTTTTTTTTTAAATTTTATATTGCATTCAAAATTTTTACAGTGCAAATATAATAATAACACCATTCACACACAGTATGAAATGGTATTATCAGTTTCTCTGAAAGTACATATGTAACGCATTTAAGTAGACATCGTAGACCCCATAAAGTATATATATTCTTGATCAACTCGACGGACGAGTCAATGTAGCTATGTCCGTCTGTATATTGTCGTAAAAATTTTTGAGGACCAATTTTTATGCTATCCAGTTGAAAATTGGCACATAAACTTCTTTTTATTGAAATTTAATAGAGTATCAAGATTGATCCGCCACGCCCACTTTTTGGAGTAGCCCCCTCACAAACCCACCGCCCGCTTTTGAAATTCCATATGGTGGCAACTTACAGATGGTCGGCGTGTTGCACTCACTTTTTGTGGCAGCTCCTATTTAAACCCCCAATGTTTCTGTTTTACAATACGATTTTAAATTTAGTGAAAATTATATTAGAAGTTCGGTTCAACCGCAGTTAACGTTGTTTTCTTGTTTTAAAACTATTTTGACATTGGTCTTGAGTATTACTATACCAAGCGAGCGAAGATACAGCTAAAGTTAATGTTATCGTAGATATGAATTTTAACTGGCTAAATGTCATTTTTAACAATATAACTTTGTGAACAAAAGTTATGTGCCTTCTTCACATTGCACAATTATGTATGTACATATTTCAAATTAAAAACTACTTTGAGCTAGCTTAAATTCATACATATCTAATTTTCATAACTACAGCCGCTAAATTTATTTTCGTTTGTTTTATTAAATTTTTTTATTTGTAGGTGTTAAAGCCATAGATAAACGTAATGGAGCTGGTGCACACAACTGGGGTTCTGCCAAGCAAGACATAGAGGAAATTCACAGAAATGGTGGTGATCTTGCTTTACCTGACAAATTTGAACCGACAAATGAACTTTCCGTTGAGCAGGCTCAGGTTACTGTTTTGGATGAAGAAGAGGAAGAGGCGAAAGAAATGACTCTGGATGAATGGAAGGCTTTAAACGGACAACGTGCTAAACCAAAGTACAACATACGCAAAGCTGGAGAGGGCGTTGACAACGCAGAGTGGAAAAAAATGGTCGTTCTTAATAAGAAAAATGAAAACGGTGGTGAAGAGGAATTTGAATATGATCCGTCGCTGTACCCGCAGCGTGTTGGGCGTCTTCAGCGCATAGTCAACATTGAATTCAATTTTAACGATGGACGTCGCGGTGGTTTTCGTAACCGAAACCGTACTGCTGGTACTCGTCCTGGTGGTGGATATGAGCGAGGGTCGCACCGCAATATAGGTGATCGACAACGCACTGGAGGGAATGCTTTGAAGGTCGATGACGAACATCAATTTCCAACGCTTGGTTAAAGTAAGACTTGTTTGTAACTTGAAACTTTTCCGAGGTCACAAAAATTGATGCACCTCCTCTTGAATTTTACTCATGCGATTATACATCCATTTTGTTTAGTTTTTCTACTTAACATGCAAATCATAAGATATGTAATATTAGTTTAAACTTTGAAAGAGTTATTGACGGTGGAAAGTCAACTTACTATGATGAAAACTCTTTTAATACAGTTCAGCATTGAATTTTAGGTTAGGAAACGCGTTCAAATATTTTATGGAATTTATGCATATTTTTATACATATGAAATAACTGAATTGCTTGCTTAATTTCTTATACATTAAATGTATCGCCAACTATTGGAAATAGTTTACGAACTAAAAAATAAAAAGATTTACATTTCCGTTT
Organism: Leucophenga montana; assembly: GCA_035044765.1. Classification (NCBI taxonomy): domain Eukaryota; kingdom Metazoa; phylum Arthropoda; class Insecta; order Diptera; family Drosophilidae; genus Leucophenga; species Leucophenga montana. Next base: position 39,020 of record JAWNNQ010001723.1, read on the forward strand.
TTTATTGAATATGTACCTACTATAAATTACACGAGTTATATTATACGAGCTGAACCCTGCGACGCTGTACACGTCCACACCTAGCTTTTTTTTTCTTATATTGGGACGTTGCACCTATTGCTCTATGAAAGATCTACGTGCCAGTGAAAGTCCAGTCTACGTCCCAGTGAACTGTTAAAATTGGTTTATTTCGGAGGTTAGCCCAGACAATTTTAAAAATATTTTGGGTTTTCGTTTCATGTAATTCTCAGCTTATAAACAGGGAAAAGCGTTAACTTCGGTGGAACCGCAGTTTTAATTCTTTTCACACTTGCCCTCTTTGCTCGGCAACGTTTCAGTTATTCAAATTTTAAAGGGTTGCTTAAACCCTGATATACGATCTCATATATGTGGCAAAGATTCGGAAATTAGTAAATTTTTGTTGAGTTTACTCTCATTTCTAGTTTAAATTTGGAGAGTTTTGAAACAAATATGTGTTACATACTATATAGACGGTCGTCTGAACGGGACTTCTTTAGATTTATCAAGTTTTAATATAAAATTTATTGTTATATGTTTTGTAACGCAGTTATTTTCGCTGGGGTTTTGCCCGCCGACTACCAATTTTGTCATAGAAAATTTGTAATTAGGCGACCAGAACTGTGAACAAGGAAAATAATAATTATTGTATTCCAAATGGTGTTAGTGATTTAGATTGCATTTTTAACCGAATTAATTATAAGAAACTATGTATGTGCAAGTGACCGTTGTGTGGGTAAACATGATTTGCCATATTCTTGGGTTGTCGGTACTACGTACCAATCCGAGAGCTAAGGAGCTATCGGTATCGGTGGAATTCGTGCCAACGATCCAAGTAATAGCCATATTGATTTGCTATCTCTCAATGTGAATATTCTCGTTGTGAAGCATAGGAAAGCAAAATAGTTGGAAAACTTGGATTCGGGTTCACGAGGTCTTTGGAACTGAATGTGTTAAAAGGTGTCTGGTGTTCCTCATATTAGAGCTCTTTCATCTATCATATTCGAGGGTATGCAAAGAGGATCGTCAAAAATGTGTGCCACTCGTGCAACGTCCTTCGAAGCAGAATTGTTTGAAGCGTAAATCCATACGTCGTATTTGAACGAAAAAAGGGCATGAAAATTTAGGAGGTTTTACATGTGAGGAAGTTTCTGCTTTTATTGGGAGAGCCAAATAATCCAAGGCCCTCGGGCTCGGGCGGCATTTCAATGCTGATGCTAAAGCACGTCGGACCTATAACAAGAGATATCTTACGTACGTGTTGAAGTTCTCTATTTTCCTACTAATCCTATTTTGAAACAAGGCCCATTTCACTTCTTTCACCTATTGCGAAAGTTTTGAAATCATTTTTTTTACCATCGATAGCGGATCACCAGCAATGTCTCGGAAAAAGTCGCAGTATGACTTCAGCATTGAGCGAAATCACAACTTTAATCGTTAATGGACTCAACAAACCGAGGCAATGCGAACGTACAGTTATGGTGGCTCTAGACTTGAACAAGGCAATGAACAAGACCTAAATTCCACCCCACTACCTGACAAAACAAAACGTTGGCTGTTAAACTATCTTAATGGTGGGATGGCATACGTTGACTTCAGGGGTGTGAGGTCGAGGTGTCGAAAGCTAAAAATGTTTGTAGTTTTCACCCCTTTCCTGTTCAACCTGTATATGACAAAGATGCCTCTTTATCTTTCCTGTATAAAGTTACTGACCTATGCGGATGATTTTACTATTTTATCCGCGTGAACGTCAATGAAGTTTGTGCGATAATTAATATCTCTCTAAATAATTTGTTAAATTTTTACAATGCTCGCAACCCAAGTTTTCAATCCATAAGTCGACGGCTTCTATCTTCACCTCATGGACTAAGGAGGTAAGGATGGCACTACATGTCATTGTTGGAGGTTTGAGTATTCCGACAGTTCAATACCTTATGATACTTGGTACAACTTTCGATCCCCTACCTAGATTCTCGGTTCATGCCACCAAGACTAATAATTATTATAAGGAATAAAGTGCTGAAGGCATAATTTAGGACAGATCGTCCAATACGATCTGTCCTAAATTATGCTGCTCCTGTCTGGATTCCATACCTCAGTAAGACTTAATGCCAATGCATGCAAAGAGGTCAGAATAGTGCTGTGAGGACTTCTATTGGATGTTTACAAATGGCTCATGAAGACCACTTGCATGAAGAAGCGATGATGCTTTGTTATTAGGTGTGTATAGAACCCTCACGAAAACTGTTCCAACTCACAATCGAAATGACATCAGAAGTTAAAAAAAACCGTATATGTATACCGATTCGCACCTAATGATCATATAGAGGAGTTTGTTTATATTTCCGGTAGGGCTCAATTGCATAAAGATGTGGTTGAACAGTCAATGAAGTCTACCAGGGGCAATATTGTGCTTAGTGGCACCTATTCATGAGAGTGAAAAATGTCTCCCTCGTAACACCAGGACTGAATTCGCACAGTAAAGATCCGGATGGAGCACTATGCTCGAGTGTTACAGGGATCGGGTCGGGATCAGCAACAATGATTACTGTACTGAGTGTGGTCAATCGCCACACGAAACAACCCACCGTCTCGTCCAATTGAGGTTGCCTCGTTCATGGGAATTGATAGCTGGGGTTACGTTTTGATGTATCATTCTCTTGCATTTCTAATTACTTTGCATAATACTTTAATTTATAAATTATTAGAGCTTGAATATATAGCTGGCACTAATGGTGTCGAAAAATTCCATGTGTCACAAGACGATATACAGTTCGTAGACATCTAACTTAATAAATTAAAAGACATAGCCAACAAAAGAAAGCAAGTTAAACTTGCCCTTCTCCATAGTCTGACTAAAATAGTCAGTGATGACAATAAAAACAATAAAATTTACACAATTATTAAAATGACCCAATTTTCGGCGGTCATCCAGCCGTAAACAGAATTCCAAACAAAACTAGCCAACATTTTTACTGGAAAAATATGGTCACTTGCTAAGTGAAATATTAAAACATACCAAACAACCCATGATGCTATTGCTAATTGCACACAATTTTTGTTCATTCGTGTGCTGCACAAAAGCGATCTTTGTATGATTTCCACACGAGTGTGCCATTCGTCCCGCATATTTTTGAGTATTGCACAAAAGATAGTTTTTACTTTGAGTTCAACCTGCGCATCATTTATGTATTTATTACTTTACCAATGAGAATTTGTGAAACAAAAACTAAAACCAACTCATACCATAGTATAAAAAAAACAGTTCAATTTGAACTAATTGAAGTTTCGTAGCGCCTTCAAGTTTTCCAACATGTCGTGCTCTCTTCAGAGCACCCATTTTACCTAGTTTCGTTGCAGCCGTTGAAAAGGCGGATTTATTCATGTTGTATATGCTAATCAATTAACTGCCCCAAATTCCGAATGAACATGTCGACATTTGTCTTTCAAAAGTCTTTTACACGGTACATAGAGGTCTGTTCCGGTGTGCGCAAAACGGGCTCGGAGTGCCGGCGTATGAAATTAAAGTACCAGTCCAAAATTTCCGGATAGTTAAGTGTGAGTTTCGGCGCGAATTGATTAACCAATTCATAGGCCATAATAATGGTTGGTTTCTGAGCCGGGTGAAAAACTATACAAAATAAAAAACAAGATTATTAAAATTATGAGACGCTACGTGCGAAAGTGCTAAACAATAAACTTACCATGCTTGATTAATTCCATGGATTCCATAGATTAATTCCAATAGAACACCATCTTCCACGAATAAAATTTTGTGAGATTTAACACCCACTTTCTTCAGGTAGCGATCGTTCTTACGTGTGTGAAAATACGATGCTGTTTGTCCCCCTGGGTTATGACAGGACAGCGTTTGTAGACGCGAAAACTCTCGTGAAAATCCTATATTATTAATATTTTTATTATTTTAAGAAAAAGCTCGAATTTCGACCACTGGGAGATCTCTAGTTTAATATAAATAATATATATACATATATATGCATCTATGTATACATTCGTTGGTGAGCGACAGACCTTTTGCACTGTACCGTTTGTAACCGAATGTGCGGTAATCGATAAATGTGTATTTAAGTGGCACTACAAATGTATATCGGTAAAGGCCGCACGTAGAAAAGCGCACCATTCCAAAACATGTGCGCGCCGGCGGCAGTCGCTGGCAATACGAAGTTTCTTCAGGCCATCATATACACTTGCTCGAAAATGTCTCTGTTCACCACAAAAATATTTGAAATTTTAACGTTAACTGCAAATATCTCAGCTAATGTTTTATGTATTGAATAAAACTTTGTTTTATTATATAATCTATTAATATATCTTAACTAATAATATTTGTACACCATTTTAATGCTTTAAACTATAGATTTAATTCATTTTATAACACAACATGTCAGAAAGGCACTACCGCAAAAGTCTGCGTACAGGCTTCTTTTTCGAAGAAAATTATATGGTAATAACTATTAGGATAACCGCTTCTTGCCAGTATCTCCGTAAGACGTCTTGGAGTCCACAAACTTTTTTGTATCTTCAGTAGTAATATGTTCCCATTCCTCCATTATTATGTCTTTATTCATATTTTGGGAGGTAATGGTGTGTTGACGAAGTCTGCGGTCGAGTAAGTCTGACAAATGGTTTATGGGATTTAGTTCCGGACATTAGGGAGGCGTCCCCCACTCATTTTTTATATTATAAAGCAGCCACAACTTTACTTTATGCACACTGTGCCTGGGGTCGTTGTCTTGCTGAAACCAAAACTCCTCTTGCAGCCCCAACTTCTGGGAACTTTGCAGCAAATTATCCTTCAAAACTTGGATATAACTAGTTTGGACCATTATTGATTCAATAAATGTTAGTTTCGCAACACCATTGACAGCCATACACCCCAAACCACAACTCCTCCCACCATGCTGTGCAGTTGGTAACAAATTTTCCAAATTTTCTCTTTTTTTATACCAGCTTTTTTTCTTTTATCCCTAAAATACAAAATTTGCTGTCGTAAAAAAACTATGTTTTAAAATTTTAGGAGCTTGGAAACGTACTCATTTGCAAACACCATGCGCTTCTGCTTATTTACAGCTGAAATATGTGGCTTCTTACGAGCAACTCGACCAACACACCCAACTTTTTTTTTTTAAATTTCACACAGAGCAGTTGGTGACCAATCCACCATGGATTCAGTGGCACTAATTTAATGTCGTGTTTTCTCTCCCGTTTTGTTAAGACAGCCGACTTGATCGGGGTTTTGGCGGGATGGAACCCGTTGAAGTGTAGTTAGTGCAATAACAATTCTTTATATTGATGAATGAGCTCTGCCCACTACTTGTCCAAATTTTCTATAGGATTTTCCGTGAAGATATAGATTTAAAATAATTTTTCGCTCATCCACACAAATTTGATTTCCGTTGTTGTCCACGGCGCTATTACATTTTTTTCACACTCCAATTGATTGAAAAAGAATGTACTAAAACTCCAAAATGAGATAAGCATTTCTTAGTATATTTTTAGGTAGCTGTAATCAGCACAAATAATATTAGTTAAGAGAAATTAATAAATATATAAATAAATAATAATTAAATATATAATAATTAAATTAATAAATATATAAATAAATAAATAAATATATAATAATTAAATAAATATATAATAAAACAAAGTTTGATTCAATACAAAAACATTAGCTGAGATATTTGGGATTAAAGTTAAAATTTCAAATTATTTTGTGGTGTACGCAGTGGACCTGTTCATGCCATCGTAGACTCGGACTTCATCGTTGACGCCGTTCACCAATTAAGCTCAGGTTTCTATCGTAAACTTTAGTAGCTTCGGATGAGGTGATCAGCCTAGTGCAGCCAATGGAATTTTATGGACTATGTCAATCTCATCATACAGCTCATAAAGCTCGTGGGTCATACGGATCGTAAACTTGACGCCAACTCTAAGAGGACCTAAAATCCTACGAAGATTATATATATCAAACACTCTTAAAGACGTTGTATCCGATGTCAGGGTTCATGTTTCTGCGCTATACAGCAGGACCGGGATTATCAGTGTCTTATATTTTTATCTTCATACTTTGAGAGAGGGATCTACTTTTAATTTTCTTGCAGAGCCCAAAGTAGCAGCGGTTAGTAAGCGTGATTCATCGTTTGATCTCTAGGCTGACGCTGTTGTTGCTGGTTCTCTGTTTTCCCAGGTAGAACAAGTTTTTTACAACATCTCCATACTCACAGACCATCAAAGACGCGCCTGCGAGTAGAGACCAAGTACTTCGTTTTGTCTTCGTTCACCGCTAGGCCCATAAGACTGCAGAGTTCTTTTTAAAGCGGCGTCTTTTTCTGTCGCAGGTCTGGTGTATCCACTGACCTCCTTGGCAGCCGTATCCATGGGGGATATGTCTCCACTGCTCACCTATATATTCAGAAGCCGCAGATGTCTCCCGAAACAGTTGGGAGAGCGTGGCTGAAAGGGCTTCGGTGGTCTGTTGTGTTTGCAGCTTCCCGGCGTCTTGCTTTCGTTGAGTGTTTGGACGTGCGGCGTGCACCATGCTGAGCCTGGTGAGTACCTTGGCTGCCACAAGGTAGTGGTCCGAGTCGATATTTGGACCTCGTACCGTTCGCACACCTGACACTCTCGATGTGTGCCTCCCATCGATCGCCCTGCGGAGCGACAGGACCTTCCAGGTGCATATCCGTAAATCATGGTCATTAAATCGTTTGCTTGGGTCGTCATCATAGGGGGAATTTATCCGAGGCTTACTTTGTGTCTTCACTGGTAAGTTTTTTTTATTTTTTTTTGCGGTGGCGGGACTCCCCTAATTACGGGGAGTGGTTGCCTTCTCACAATTTACTCACCACGGAGATTCCGTGAACTACCCCGGGAATACGTGTCCTAGAGAACGTTTGTGAATTGCTTGAGCCTTTTGCAAAAGAATCGTAATTTGGCCGCTCCCAAGAGAAACGGCCAAAGAACTTTCCACTTCTGCAAACGACCCCATCCCCCCATGCAAATCATAAGATATGTAATATTGGATTAAACTTTAAAAGAGTTATTGGCGGTGGAAAGTCAACTTACTATGATTAAAACTCTTTTAATACATGTTATGGAGTTTATGCATATTTTTATACATATGAAATAACTGAATTGTTTGCTTAATTTCTTATACATTAAATGTATCGCCAACTATAGGAAATAGTTTACGAACTAAAAAATAAAAAATTTACATTTCCGTTTTATTTTATTGATTATGTACCTACTATAAATTATTCTAGCACACCTAGCTTTTTTTTTCTTATATTGGGGCTTTGCACTTAATTTATATTTTTAAGAAATAATATTGCTCTATATTTTGGTTTTTCGTTTCGTGTAATTCTCAGCTTATAAACAAGGTAAAGCGTTAACTTCGGTGGAACCGCAGTTTTAATTCTTTTCACGCTTGCCCTCTTTGCTCGGCAACGCTTCAGTTATTCAATTTATTTTAAAGGGTTGCTTAAACCCTGATCATACGATCTCATATATGTGGCAAAGATTCGGAAATTAGTAAATTTTTGTTGAGTTTACTCTCATTTCTAGTTTAAATTTGGAGAGTTTTGAAACAAATATGTGTTACATACTATATAGACGGTCGTCTGAACGGGACTTCTTTAGATTTATCAAGTTTTAATATAAAATTTATTGTTATATGTTTTGTAACGCAGTTATTTTCGCTGGGGTTTTGCCCGCCGACTACCAATTTTGTCATAGAAAATTTGTAATTAGGCGACCAGAACTGTGAACAAGGAAAATAATAATTATTGTATTCCAAATGGTGTTAGTGATTTAGATTGCATTTTTAACCGAATTAATTATAAGAAACTATGTATGTGCAAGTGACCGTTGTGTGGGTAAACATGATTTGCCATATTCTTGGGTTGTCGGTACTACGTACCAATCCGAGAGCTAAGGAGCTATCGGTATCGGTGGAATTCGTGCCAACGATCCAAGTAATAGCCATATTGATTTGCTATCTCTCAATGTGAATATTCTCGTTGTGGAGCATAGGAAAGCAAAATGGTTGGAAAACTTGGATTCGGGTTCACGAGGTCTTTGGAACTGAATGTGTTAAAAGGTGTCTGGTGTTCCTCATATTAGAGCTCTTTCATCTATCATATTCGAGGGTATGCAAAGAGGATCGTCAAAAATGTGTGCCACTCGTGCAACGTCCTTCGAAGCAGAATTGTTTGAAGCGTAAATCCATACGTCGTATTTGAACGAAAAAAGGGCATGAAAATTTAGGAGGTTTTACATGTGAGGAAGTTTCTGCTTTTATTGGGAGAGCCAAATAATCCAAGGCCCTCGGGCTCGGGCGGCATTTCAATGCTGATGCTAAAGCACGTCGGACCTATAACAAGAGATATCTTACGTACGTGTTGAAGTTCTCTATTTCCCTACTAATCCTATTTTGAAACTAGGCCCATTTCACTTCTTTCACCTATTGCGAAAGTTTTGAAATCATTTTTTTACCATCGATAGCGGATCACCAGCAATGTCTCGGAAAAAGTCGCAGTATGACTTCAGCATTGAGCGAAATCACAACTTTAATCGTTAATGGACTCAACAAACCGAGGCAATGCGAACGTACAGTTATGGTGGCTCTAGACTTGAACAAGGCAATGAACAAGACCTAAATTCCACCCCACTACCTGACAAAACAAAACGTTGGCTGTTAAACTATCTTAATGGTGGGATGGCATACGTTGACTTCAGGGGTGTGAGGTCGGGGTGTCGAAAGCTAAAAATGTTTGTAGTTTTCACTCCTTTCCTGTTCAACCTGTATATGACAAAGATGCCTCTTTATCTTTCCTGTAGAAAGTTACTGACCTATGCGGATGATTTTACTATTTTATCCGCGTGAACGTCAATGAAGTTTGTGCGATAATTAATATCTCTTTAAATAATTTGTTAAATTTTTACAATGCTCGCAACCCAAGTTTTCAATCCATAAGTCGACGGCTTCTATCTTCACCTCATGGACTAAGGAGGTAAGGATGGCACTACATGTCATTGTTGGAGGTTTGAGTATTCCGACAGTTCAATACCTTATGATACTTGGTACAACTTTCGATCCCCTACTTAGATTCTCGGTTCATGCCACCAAGACTAATAATTATTATAAGGAATAAAGTGCTGAAGGCATAATTTAGGACAGATCGTCCAATACGATCTGTCCTAAATTATGCTGCTCCTGTCTGGATTCCTTACCTCAGTAAGACTTAATGCCAATGCATGCAAAGAGGTCAGAATAGTGCTGTGAGGACTTCTATTGGATGTTTACAAATGGCTCATGAAGACCACTTGCATGAAGAAGCGATGATGCTTTGTTATTAGGTGTGTATAGAACCCTCACGAAAACTGTTCCAACTCACAATCGAAATGACATCAGAAGTTAAAAAAACCGTATATGTATACCGATTCGCACCTAATGATCATATAGAGGAGTTTGTTTATATTTCCGGTAGGGCTCAATTGCATAAAGATGTGGTTGAACAGTCAATGAAGTCTACCAGGGGCAATATTGTGCTTAGTGGCACCTATTCATGAGAGTGAAAAATGTCTCCCTCGTAACACCAGGACTGAATTCGCACAGTAAAGATCCGGATGGAGCACTATGCTCGAGTGTTACAGGGATCGGGTCGGGATCAGCAACAATGATTACTGTACTGAGTGTGGTCAATCGCCACACGAAACAACCCACCGTCTCGTCCAATTGAGGTTGCCTCGTTCATGGGAATTGATAGCTGGGGTTACGTTTTGATGTATCATTCTCTTGCATTTCTAATTACTTTGCATAATACTTTAATTTATAAATTATTAGAGCTTGAATATATAGCTGGCACTAATGGTGTCGAAAAATTCCATGTGTCACAAGACGATATACAGTTCGTAGACATCTAACTTAATAAATTAAAAGACATAGCCAACAAAAGAAAGCAAGTTAAACTTGCCCTTCTCCATAGTCTGACTAAAATAGTCAGTGATGACAATAAAAACAATAAAATTTACACAATTATTATAATGACCCAATTTTCGGCGGTCATCCAGCCGTAAACAGAATTCCAAACAAAACTAGCCAACATTTTTACTGGAAAAATATGGTCACTTGCTAAGTGAAATATTAAAACATACCAAACAACCCATGATGCTATTGCTAATTGCACACAATTTTTGTTCATTCGTGTGCTGCACAAAAGCGATCTTTGTATGATTTCCACACGAGTGTGCCATTCGTCCCGCATATTTTTGAGTATTGCACAAAAGATAGTTTTTACTTTGAGTTCAACCTGCGCATCATTTATGTATTTATTACTTTACCAATGAGAATTTGTGAAACAAAAACTAAAACCAACTCATACCATAGTATAAAAAAAACAGTTCAATTTGAACTAATTGAAGTTTCGTAGCGCCTTCAAGTTTTCCAACATGTCGTGCTCTCTTCAGAGCACCCATTTTACCTAGTTTCGTTGCAGCCGTTGAAAAGGCGGATTTATTCATGTTGTATATGCTAATCAATTAACTGCCCCAAATTCCGAAAGAACATGTCGACATTTGTCTTTCAAAAGACTTTTACACGGTACATAGAGGTCTGTTCCGGTGTGCGCAAAACGGGCTCGGAGTGCCGGCGTATGAAATTAAAGTACCAGTCCAAAATTTCCGGATAGTTAAGTGTGAGTTTCGGCGCGAATTGATTAACCAATTCATAGGCCATAATAATGGTTGGTTTCTGAGCCGGGTGAAAAACTATACAAAATAAAAAACAAGATTATTAAAATTATGAGACGCTACGTGCGAAAGTGCTAAACAATAAACTTACCATGCTTGATTAATTCCATGGATTCCATAGATTAATTCCAATAGAACACCATCTTCCACGAATAAAATTTTGTGAGATTTAACACCCACTTTCTTCATGTAGCGATCGTTCTTACGTGTGTGAAAATACGATGCTGTTTGTCCCCCTGGGTTATGACAGGACAGCGTTTGTAGACGCGAAAACTCTCGTGAAAATCCTATATTATTAATATTTTTATTATTTTAAGAAAAAGCTCGAATTTCGACCACTGGGAGATCTCTAGTTTAATATAAATAATATATATATATATATATATATATATATATATATATATATATATATATATATGCATCTATGTATACATTCGTTAGTGAGCGACAGACCTTTTGCACTGTACCGTTTGTAACCGAATGTGCGGTAATCGATAAATGTGTATTTAAGTGGCACTACAAATGTATATCGGTAAAGGCCGCACGTAGAAAAGCGCACCATTCCAAAACATTATGTGCGCGCCGGAGGCAGTCGCTGGCAATACGAAGTTTCTTCAGGCCATCATATACACTTGCTCGAAAATGTCTCTGTTCACCACAAAAATATTTGAAATTTTAACGTTAACTGCTAATATCTCAGCTAATGTTTTATGTATTGAATAAAACTTTGTTTTATTATATAATCTATTAATATATCTTAACTAATAATATTTGTACACCATTTTAATGCTTTAAACTATAGATTTAATTCATTTTATAACACAACATGTCAGAAAGGCACTACCGCAAAAGTCTGCGTACAGGCTTCTTTTTCGAAGAAAACTATATGGTAATAACTATTAGGATAACCGCTTCTTGCTAGTAAGACGTAAGACGTCTTGGAGTCCACAAACTTTTTTGTATCTTCAGTAGTAATATGTTCCCATTCCTCCATTATTATGTCTTTATTCATATTTTGGGAGGTAATGGTGTGTTGACGAAGTCTGCGGTCGAGTAAGTCTGACAAATGGTTTATGGGATTTAGTTCCGGACATTAGGGAGGCGTCCCCCACTCATTTTTTATATTAGAAAGCAGCCACAACTTTACTTTATGCACACTGTGCTTGGGGTCGTTGTCTTGCTGAAACCAAAACTCCTCTTGCAGCCCCAACTTCTGGGAACTTTGCAGCAAATTATCCTTCAAAACTTGGATATAACTAGTTTGGACCATTATTGATTAAATAAATGTTAGTTTCGCAACACCATTGACAGCCATACACCCCAAACCACAACTCCTCCCACCATGCTGTGCAGTTGGTAACAAATTTTCCAAAATTTCTCTTTCTTTATACCAGCTTTTTTTCTTTTATCCCTAAAATACAAAATTTGCTGTCGTAAAAAAACTATGTTTTAAAATTTTCGGAGCTTGGAAACGTACTCATTTGCAAACACCATGCGCTTCTGCTTATTTACAGCTGAAATATGTGGCTTCTTACGAGCAACTCGACCAACACACCCAACTTTTTTTTTTTAAATTTCACACAGAGCAGTTGGTGACCAATCCACCATGGATTCAGTGGCACTAATTTAATGTCGTGTTTTCTCTCCCGTTTTGTTAAGACAGCCGACTTGATCGGGGTTTTGGCGGGATGGAACCCGTTGAAGTGTAGTTAGTGCAATAACAATTCTTTATATTGATGAATGAGCTCTGCCCACTACTTGTCCAAATTTTCTATAGGATTTTCCGTGAAGATATAGATTTAAAATAATTTTTCGCTCATCCACACAAATTTGATTTCCGTTGTTGTCCACGGCGCTATTACATTTTTTTCACACTCCAATTGATTGAAAAAGAATGTACTAAAACTCCAAAATGAGATAAGCATTTCTTAGTATATTTTTAGGTAGCTGTAATCAGCACAAATATTATTAGTTAAGAGAAATTAATAAATATATAAATAAATAATAATTAAATATATAATAATTAAATTAATAAATATATAAATAAATAAATAAATATATAATAATTAAATAAATATATAATAAAACAAAGTTTGATTCAATACAAAAACATTAGCTGAGATATTTGGGATTAAAGTTAAAATTTCAAATTATTTTGTGGTGTACGCAGTGGACCTGTTCATGCCATCGTAGACTCGGACTTCATCGTTGACGCCGTTCACCAATTAAGCTCAGGTTTCTATCGTAAACTTTAGTAGCTTCGGATGAGGTGATCAGCCTAGTGCAGCCAATGGAATTTTATGGACTATGTCAATCTCATCATACAGCTCATAAAGCTCGTGGGTCATACGGATCGTAAACTTGACGCCAACTCTAAGAGGACCTAAAATCCTACGAAGATTATATATATCAAACACTCTTAAAGACGTTGTATCCGATGTCAGGGTTCATGTTTCTGCGCTATACAGCAGGACCGGGATTATCAGTGTCTTATATTTTTATCTTCATACTTTGAGAGAGGGATCTACTTTTAATTTTCTTGCAGAGCCCAAAGTAGCAGCGGTTAGTAAGCGTGATTCATCGTTTGATCTCTAGGCTGACGCTGTTGTTGCTGGTTCTCTGTTTTCCCAGGTAGAACAAGTTTTTTACAACATCTCCATACTCACAGACCATCAAAGACGCGCCTGCGAGTAGAGACCAAGTACTTCGTTTTGTCTTCGTTCACCGCTAGGCCCATAAGACTGCAGAGTTCTTTTTAAAGCGGCGTCTTTTTCTGTCGCAGGTCTGGTGTATCCACTGACCTCCTTGGCAGCCGTATCCATGGGGGATATGTCTCCACTGCTCACCTATATATTCAGAAGCCGCAGATGTCTCCCGAAACAGTTGGGAGAGCGTGGCTGAAAGGGCTTCGGTGGTCTGTTGTGTTTGCAGCTTCCCGGCGTTTTGCTTTCGTTGAGTGTTTGGACGTGCGGCGTGCACCATGCTGAGCCTGGTGAGTACCTTGGCTGCCACAAGGTAGTGGTCCGAGTCGATATTTGGACCTCGTACCGTTCGCACACCTGGCACTCTCGGTGTGTGCCTCCCATCGATCGCCCTGCGGAGCGACAGGACCTTCCAGGTGCATATCCGTAAATCATGGTCATTAAATCGTTTGCTTGGGTCGTCATCATAGGGGGAATTTATCCGAGGCTTACTTTGTGTCTTCACTGGTAAGTTTTTTTTTTTTTTTTTGCGGTGGCGGGACTCCCCTAATTACGGGGAGTGGTTGCCTTCTCACAATTTACTCACCACGGAGATTCCGTGAACTACCCCGGGAATACGTGTCCTAGAGAACGTTTGTGAATTGCTTGAGCCTTTTGCAAAAGAATCGTAATTTGGCCGCTCCCAAGAGAAACGGCCAAAGAACTTTCCACTTCTGCAAACGACCCCATCCCCCCATGCAAATCATAAGATATGTAATATTGGATTAAACTTTAAAAGAGTTATTGGCGGTGGAAAGTCAACTTACTATGATTAAAACTCTTTTAATACATGTTATGGAGTTTATGCATATTTTTATACATATGAAATAACTGAATTGTTTGCTTAATTTCTTATACATTAAATGTATCGCCAACTATAGGAAATAGTTTACGAACTAAAAAATAAAAAATTTACATTTCCGTTTTATTTTATTGATTATGTACCTACTATAAATTATTCTAGCACACCTAGCTTTTTTTTTCTTATATTGGGGCTTTGCACTTAATTTATATTTTTAAGAAATAATATTGCTCTATATTTTGGTTTTTCGTTTCGTGTAATTCTCAGCTTATAAACAAGGTAAAGCGTTAACTTCGGTGGAACCGCAGTTTTAATTCTTTTCACGCTTGCCCTCTTTGCTCGGCAACGCTTCAGTTATTCAATTTATTTTAAAGGGTTGCTTAAACCCTGATCATACGATCTCATATATGTGGCAAAGATTCGGAAATTAGTAAATTTTTGTTGAGTTTACTCTCATTTCTAGTTTAAATTTGGAGAGTTTTGAAACAAATATGTGTTACATACTATATAGACGGTCGTCTGAACGGGACTTCTTTAGATTTATCAAGTTTTAATATAAAATTTATTGTTATATGTTTTGTAACGCAGTTATTTTCGCTGGGGTTTTGCCCGCCGACTACCAATTTTGTCATAGAAAATTTGTAATTAGGCGACCAGAACTGTGAACAAGGAAAATAATAATTATTGTATTCCAAATGGTGTTAGTGATTTAGATTGCATTTTTAACCGAATTAATTATAAGAAACTATGTATGTGCAAGTGACCGTTGTGTGGGTAAACATGATTTGCCATATTCTTGGGTTGTCGGTACTACGTACCAATCCGAGAGCTAAGGAGCTA
>JAWNNQ010001725.1:0-16695 GCA_035044765.1 Leucophenga montana
GTACTCACAGACCGAGAAAGAAAGTTTGGCCTTGGTCTGGGCGGTCGAGAAGTTGTACTTCTACCTAGTAGGACTGGAATTTGAACTGGTGACGGATCACAAACCGCTGGAGACAATATTCAAGCCAACTTCGAAGCCTTCAGCACGAATAGAAAGATGGCTCTTTAGTCTACAAACATTCAAGTTCAAAGTAATCTACAAGGCTGGTAAAGAAATATTTCAGATGCTCTATCCCGACTCTGTGAATCGTCAACAAACTTCTCATGGCGAAATGAGAATATCTTCCGGGTTATTGAATATTTGGTTCCTGCAGCGTTGAATGCATCTGAAATATCTCAAGCAAATGGTCGTGATGAGGAAATTATTGACGCTATCTCCTGTCTGGGTACTGACAACTGGGATTCCAGTACATCTAACAGTCTTTGCCATTTTCGATATAAGCTCTCAACGCTAGGGAAAATCCTTCTAAGAACACGGCTAATTATTCCGACAGCACTTCGCCAAAGAGTGTTGGGGCTAGCTCACGAAGGACATCCAGGGGAGTCAGCGATGAAACGCCGTTTAAGGTCAAAGGTGTGGTGGCCGCGCATTGATCGAGATGCGGTAACCTTCCTAAAATCCTGTACAGACTGATGGTATACATATTTGAGGTCAAGACGAGAAAAATATTTTGCACTTCTCAGCTCATGAATGTCTCGAAAACGGGTAATGGATAGTTCTCCCTTAGAATTGCTTTATTGGCTTATCTCATATATATATGCATATTCTTTAAAAGCTATGACCATGGGTGAGATCCAAGGAGAATGACCCATTACTGGTTCAATAATGTCAAGAGCAAGGGCTTCCTCCAGTTTGGCAAATGCCTTATCTTCCAAAGCTATCGGTATACGCCTCATTGGTTGCTGGATTTGCCTAATATCTGGGTCAATAGATAATTTGACTGGTAATCCTTTCCATTTTGGAAATGGAGATGGGTTCTCTATTTTATGAACTTCTAGTTCGAATCGTAGCACTTTTAATTTGTTAGCCTTCTGTAGGAGAAAGGCTTCTAAACAGGTGTCTCTCAAAAGTTGAATTCTGTTTTGGTGAGAAAATCGTATTCAACTTATCGACCAGAACTTTAAATACATCTGCCGGATCGTCTTTTGAAATTAATGTTATAACTGCACCAGGCAATGAAAAGGCCACCGACTGCAATTGTGGCCCACCAAGGTGTAACAACTTGTTCCTTTTTCGGGTAGGTGAACTGATCTCTTCGGCTTCCACATATACTTGAAAAGCACGTAGCCATTTCTCCCATTCAACGCGCAAAAGGGAATTCTCACTAACCGCATAGAAATGGCTTATTTACGTTATCTGCCATCGCTTATGAAGCGCTGAAAATTGAGCAAAGATTTTTTTGTTCTTTTATTAATTTGGCAAACTGCCTCTGACTTAGTCAGATCGTAAATACATAATACTTATGCACATATGTATATACACCATATACATATATACGCATATATATATTCACACGACACATATTTATCGGCTAGTACTTTTAGTACAGCCCCTGACCTAAGTCAACTTATAATTATTTTATTCGACTCGTACTTTCAGTGCAGCCCCTGACTCTTGGTCAGATAGAAAATTAATTTTATTTGCTATTGATCTCTTTTTCATTTTTTTTTTTTTTAGGCTGACAGCCACAAAGAAGCTCAAATGCATCCCAACATTCTTAAATCGAAATGCACTCTCTTCCTTTATGAACTCTTATGCACGCATCCAATTCCTCTTTCCATTCCCTCCCCGCACCCCTCTCATTCACTCGACGATGCGCGTTCACGTTTACACGTTTATTCTAGCGTCACATATACGAAAAAATGGAAGAAGCGGCAAAAAAGAGAGAGAGAAGAAAAAAAAAACTAACTCAAACTAACGGAACTGTTGCGAGATAACACACATGTTTTTTTTCACCCACTCAAATTTTTCACCCAGCAAGCGCTTTCAGCACTTTAGTTCTCGACTTGAGACGTTTGCCTTGGTGGCATGAGCCGAGAATCTAAGTAATGGGTCAAATGTTCAAAGTATCGTCGGATACTGAACTATTGGAATCCTCAAACCTATTAAAAAGACATCTAATTCCATCCTCACTTCCTTAGTCCTGGAGGTGAATATGGAGGCAGATGACTTGTGTGTTAAAAGTTTGAGATTGCGAGCTTTAAAAAAATGTAATAAATTTTTCAAATAAAAGTTAATTCTCGCGCAGATATCATTGACGTTCACGCCCGAGGATAAAATGGAACAATCGTCTGCATAGGTCACCAGTTTTATATAGGGAAGAGGAAGATGCATCTTTTCCAAATAAAGGTTGAAAAGGAGAGAGACCCCACCCTTGATCAACTGTATCAAATGCCTTGTTCAAGTCTAGAGCCACCATCACTGTACGTTCGCATGGCCTCGGCTTGTTGAGTCCATCATCGATGAAAGTGGTTATTTCATTCAAAGCTGAAGTCGTACCACGACCTTTCCTAAAACCATGCTGGTAATCTGCTAGATGGCAGTTTTCTGTCATTGAAGGAAGTATTAATAACTAGAACTTTCACCACAAGTGAAAGAAGCGAGATGGGCCTATATGAGGAACCAAGTTAGTTGAAAAGTGGAAAGCTTTAACACGTGCGTGAGATATACTACCGCTACAGGCCCAAGGTGCTTCAGCATCAGCATTGAAATTCTGTCTGGGCCGAGTGCCTTGGATGATTTTGCTTTTCCTATAGCAGCCGAAACCTCCTCATATGTAAAATCTACCAAATCTTTATGTCCTTTTTTCTTCCTAATGTGACGTATGGATTTACGCTTTAACCTATTCTGCTGAGAAGGGTGTTGCACAGAAATAGGTGGCACACTACTTTGAGATCCTATTTGCACTCCCTCGAATGTGATAGGTACACCAGATATCTTTTTAATAGTGTTCCACAGACTTCGCGAGTCACAATTATCCAAGTGTTCTAGCCATTTTTCCTTCATATGCACCGCAACGAGATTATTCACATTGTGAGATAACAAGGCAATACGACTGTCACTTGGATCATTGGCACGAATTTCATCACGCAAGGTCGCTAAGAGTGCAGCTTTTTCTGGAAAGCCTGGCCTAATATTAGGAAACCTACCAGCAGGAATATGCCTCTTTGCACTGTGGTCACTGCCATAGGCCAAAAATAAAAATATCAAAATTTGTATGTAATAAGTAACTTTACCATCTCTAATATGAATAAAGTTTCCGTCACTAATGTTTTTGTTTCTTCATTGTAACCTCAATCGCGAAAAACTGCATTAGAAGTGAGACCACTTGTTATTTGTGTTGTGCATTTTGAGCATCTGGAAAGGAAAGCAATTTTTTAAAAGCCTAAAATTTTTAAAAATACTGTCGAAATAATTGAAACAAACGATACATTTTGAGCACAAAGGTATTAACTTTATTTTAAAAATAAAATGTGTTTTATTTGTGATGTAGTTTTTTAAAAACAATGTTTATTAATGTGTTGCTTTACTGTGTTTTGTATTTGTCTCTTAGAATTTCACATAATATTTTAGTTGTGGCGCACCTTTCAGCCACTCCCAATCCTTACTCCCTGATAAAGGTTCATATGTAAGGATTATAAAAGTGTTCGCATTAGCTGCAAAAAAGTGTCAATGTTTACTTAATACTTAAAATTGCAGCGAGTGCCGGTTGTTTGGATAACTGTTTTTTATTTTACAGTTTTCGCATTCTCTGCATTGCTTGTGTTCTCTTCAATATTTTTGTTTCGTTGTTGTGTTGTAATTTGGTAACATTATTAACTGTGGTTGATGGAAAAATATGCTGTGCTCTTAGTCAAACTTCCTCTGCCAAGTTTTATATATACGAAGCAAAACCAACGGATATGAATAATCTGGAAAAATGCCTCCAAAAAGAATTCCAGAAAAGCCGTTTTGAATTTGGTTTCTCACCACTTCAATTATACATCCGATTTTTTGAGTATCTGTTTCATATGTCGTATAGACTGGATCTATGAAAGTGGCAAATCAGGTCGAAAGACGAAAAGGTCGCTCTTATGACTAGGAAGCACAAAATTCAAATAGAATTTCGTAAAAAAATGAGACTGATTATAGACAGACCACGAGCTGGAGATAGTGGGACGTCTTATGAGGGAAACACAGCAAGAAAATTTGTTCACGAAAAAAAAAACAGAATTAGTTTGCAGAAATTACTGGAATGAAGAAAAATTTGATTGGAAGATGTGCAACATTATTGCAGACAATGTCATAAGGATACAAAATCAATGCTGAAAGATGTAACCGCAAAACGGCGTACTTCATGTTATCGGCCTTCGGCTAGTGCTCAGTGTGTCCTCAGGGCTGGAGACGACCACCAACACCAACAAGCGACAGTAACAATAAAAAAATTTATCAATTTCTTGTACACACAAAAGATGCTCATAGTTGTGGATGCTACTCAAATATAAAAGTGGTGAATCGATATGGATGTTCCTGATCGTTCTTACCCTCCCTTCCTGAATCGCCAAGAAAATCATGACAGCGATTCCCTTTTTTTGGGTTTTAACCTCAATTGATCATTATTTTTGTTTTATTCGTATACCGCAGCAAATTAGCCCACCATTTCCAACAATTAATTAACACAACATATTTTAACAGATAATATTATTAATGCTCAATTATAAGTCTGATTAACATACTTATCCGAACTATCGGTACAAAAATTAACAATAAACAATATTCAAGATTACTACGAAAGTTTGACATTCAGGTGTCTTAATAATATAATTATTGTAATAAACTCTTAAACCTATGTAATGAATTGAGTGAAGTTAAGTGAGTTGAAAATGTGTTAATCAGTTTCATTTCTTTAAGTGGAAACTTTTTGGCCTAACATCTTTTGTTTTCAGATTCAATTATTTTATTATATTGAGGACTCGCCTTTCGCTTCTTACTTTCCTGCCTCTCTTTTCCCTTTTTTTCTCTTTTCTACAACTTCCTCCTCTTCTTTTGTCCCATTCACCTTGAATCATCCTCACGACTGTCTGTACAAAAAATTTTATATTTTCATATCCCTGTGATTGTCCTTGTATATTAATCGGTCGTCGGAATTGGTCGGTCACGTTACAAAGAGTTAGACAGTATGCGTTGGATACTACTAAATATTTGATTGAGATGTATCAGTGGTATTACCTTTCCCGTCTGTGCAGATGTCATCGACCATGCGCTATTATCGATTGGAGAATTATCTGAAGAAGCTACAGAACGGAAAAACAAATAAAAAAATTTAGACTGCAGTATACCCGGAAAATATCACGAATTGCAACCTGTACAGATTTAATTAACAGACTGCTTTTAAGTTCGAAGTCTAATTTAATAAAAGCTGTATTTGATTTGATAGAAGCTTAAACGTAGTACATATTGTATTTTGAGCAAATAATAAACTATGTACATTCTTAGATATACTATAAATTTTCATTTTGCTGAAAAAAAAGACTTGTTTTTTTTTAAATTTGCTTAACTTTTTTCATACATATACGCACGGGTGCGCGTGCCCAACCACCCCCACTTTTATATATTATCTATATTATATTTTATTTGATTTATATGCAACATTTTAGGCCGCTAACTCATTTAGAAGTATTTTTGACTGCGATCTCCATATAAGCGGAGCCACTGTGCTTTGCAGACTTGGTGATCGCGTCTCTAAGACTTTTTTCACCTACCCTTACGTCGTTAGGAGGCAAGAGACCGCTGATTGATTGCTCAAAACAACGTGTGAATTAAGTCCAGTCAGCCCCATTGTAGTTAACAAAGAATCGACGATCCGATTCAAGGTCGCAGGGTCGTAGTTGTTGACTGGTGGCAGATATAAGTTCACAAAAATAGAAATAAATCCTGTTGACCAACAGAGGCAGTGAAAAAGGTCTGAAATTTACCTCCTCCACTGTACCTGTCTCTGTCCTGCCTGAGTATATTGAAGTCGGCAACAGATGCCAGCCGCCCTTGAGCTTGTGAGCTTGGTCTCCTGCACTGCTGCAATTAAAACGTAATGACGCTCCATAGCAGACCATTACATTGAGCTGCAAAACTCTAAAAGAGTTAAACCGCTTGTATAGCTACACTGCTATATATATATATATATATATATATATATATAGTGTACTTGCCGGTGAGCCAGATGCAACCCTTATTCTTTTATTTTTTACGGTGGGCGTGCGTTTGCCTGAATCAAACAATTTAGACTTTGACGATCAATTTGATACTAATTTATTAGACACAGTGTCTACTGACGCTTGCCTCTTAAAATCCAAATTTACAATACATGTGTGTGTGTGTGTGTAATAGAATATGAAATTACCAAAGAAATAACATAAGAGAATGCAAATGAATGCAAATATGCTTAAGGTGACCATACAGTTTAATGGAAAGTGTAAAATAAGTGAAATGACCAAACATCGGCCGCGTTGAATGCCACTAGGCTTCAATTAGCTGGCGATGTATGGCGCGTTTAAAGGTGCCAGCATTGGTCCTTACTTCAACAACTCTCACTTTGCCATCATTTCCTGCGATTGTTTTGACGACAACCCCAATCCAATTCTGAACCGGCATATTGTCTTCGTGGATGATTACCACTTCTCCGACTTCGATGTTGCGAGTATCCTTTGTCCACTTTTGGTGTTGCTGCAACCCCAGCAGGTAGTCTCGCAACCAGCTGGACCAGAATCGGCCATGATTGGCCGTGAATTCAACACTTCTACCTCTATTACGACAGTCTAAAGTTCGTCCCTGCTGAGTAGAGTGCCACCGATAGCGCGAATTAGGTGGTGCTTCACCGACTTCACGGTATTTTTAGTGAAATTTTAATTGGACCACAAAAGTCCACTCCACTGAATTCGAATGGGTATCGAACATTTAATCGGTCTTGATGTAAATTTCCCATAATTTGGGACAATAATTGTACCGAAAACAATGCACGCAACGACGAACAACAGCGCTGCAGATTTGTCGTGCATTTACCAACCACATTTTTGGACGGAGTAGCCCAACTAAAACCCGAGGGCCTGCATGGCAGTTGCTCCGATGTAAATACTGAATATACAATTCGACAAATCGGCAACCTTTTGACATTAACAAAGGAAACTTTGTATCATGAGGCAATGGAGCGTTGAGTAAACGCCCATCGACTCGCAAGAGTGAAAGAACCCGGCGTCCGTCAGCGTACTTGCACATAAATGGTATCAACTTCTGATAGGAAGGCTGCAGGACTAAACTCTTCTCTAACCTCTTCAGTTCGTTCACAAACGATGAGACATAATTTTTATTTGTGCTATTCACGAAACGAGCATATTTGAAACAATTCGCAAAATTTTCATATACAATGAACAATTCTCGATTAGTTCTAGTATAGAATTTTTCTCATTTTCAATGGAGGTGACCACAGTCGCTACTTTCCGCTTTTCTAAATTAATTTGATCATTTGTAGAAGTCAAATGATCATTTTGATGCGACTGATGAGCATCCTTTTTCAAAAAGTAAGGCCACCAAACTAAATTTCTTTGTTCAGCCCGCTGATCGACCTCGTTATAATCCGGTGGCTCTACAAGAGAGCCATCATCGATTGGTGGTTCTATGTACGCTTCTCTATCGGCGGTATTATTCTCTTCATCGCCCCAAGTAGATTAGGGAAGTGACTTCTCCATAGTCTTAGTCCTGTGCATCTGTAACCAGACTTCCATTATTTCCTTGCAGAAACAAACTCCGGGCTTGAAACCTTCGGTCAGACGCTTGACCTTTTGATATAACTTTCGAGATTCATTTCTTTGACATAACACCTCAATATCCTCACGCTCACGCCTTTCTTGCTCCTTTTTTTTGCGTCTGAAAAGGTGTTTCTTCTCTCTCCGTTTCTCACGACATCGCTGTCTAATAGCTCGCGTTGCTCCCGACTGCAGAGTTCGTTTGTAAGCGGCGTCTTTCTCTGCAGTAGCTTGGCGACACTCCACGTCATACCAAGGGTCATAGGTCTGGTGTACCCAAAGACCTCCTTGGCTGCCGTATTCATGGAGTGGGAGATATGGCTCCACTGCTCACCTATATCTTCAGAAGCCGGAGAGGAACAGTTGGGAGAGTCTGGGTGCAGCTTACCGACGTCTAGCTTTCGTTGAGTGTTAGAACGTGAGGAATGCTCCATGCTGAGCCTGGTGCGTACCTTGGCTGCCACAAGGTAGTGGTCCGAGTCGATTTTTGGACCTCGTACCGTTCGTACGTGCAACACGCTCGATGCGTGCCTTCCGTCGGTCACAACACATGGTCTTTTGATCGGGACTGCCCCAAGTAGCCTTGGAAATCTGGCTACTGATTACCATGTTCCGACCTGGTGGTCGAAATCGATAAGCCTCTCTTCGTTGCTGGAGGTAGCGTCGTGAAGGCTTTTCCGACTGTGGGGCCAAAGATTTCTTCCTTTCCAATTTTGGCGTTGAAATCGTCAAGCACGATTTTTACATCGTAGAGACGTTCGAGACGCTCGTAAAATTCATTTTTGGCCGCATCGTCTGCGACTTCCGTCGGGCGTGTGCACAAATAAAGCTAATGTTGAAGTACTTAGCCTTTATACGTATCGCGGCCAGGCGCTCGTCCACAGGTATGAAACTAGTGACAAGTCCCCGTAGTTTCCTACTAACCACGAAATTGCATCCAAATTCGTGCTTCTTCGCATGTCAATTATAATAGATGTCACAGCATGCCTTTTTTGAGCAGCCCTGTCCTATCCATCTCATTTCCTATATTGCGGTGATGTCAGCCTTAAATTTGTCGAGGACATCAACCAGCTGGATATCTGCACCAGCCCCTGTGGATGGACAGGACATTCCAGGTGCATATCCGTAAATAATGGTCCTTAAAACGTTTGAGGGGGTCATCATCATTGGGGAATTTTATCCGAGGCTTCCTTTGTGTCTTCACTGATAGGTTTTTTTTTGCGGTGTCGCGAACCAAACCCAGCGCACCAACCCCTAATTAAGGGGAGTGGCTGCCTTCTCACAATTTGCTCACCACGGAAATTCCGTGGATTACCCAGGGGATACGTGTCCTAGCGGACGTTTGTGAGCTGCTTGAGCCGTTTGCATAAGAATCGTAATTTGACCGCTCCCAAGAGAAACGGCCAAAGAACTTTCCACTTCGGCAAACGACCCCATTCCCCAAGCCTTTGTAGAAGCATCCGAAAAGCCAAGAATTTGACAAGGTTTGTCTTTTGTCACTCCAATATATCTGTGTATAGCGATTGCTTCCAATTCTGAAAAACATGCAGTTATCTCCTCATATTTCTGGCGAAGTTCTAATGGGATTGAATCATCCCAACCAAGTTTCAGTATACATATCTCCTGAATTATTAGAATTTTTGCCTTTGTTATAATTGGGCTAAGCATCCCCAATGGATCATATAAACGGGCAGTGAACGATAAGACGGATCGTTTTGTAGGTGCTTCTGTCTGCTCCGCTTTCAGTAGTGAATATTTAAACGAATCAGCTTTCGGACTCCACACGAGTCCTAATGTTCTTGTATCTCCATGTTCTCCCAAAGTTACTGGTACGTCCGACGATTCAAGAGGCTTTATTTCGCTATTTGAATCCCATTTCGCGAGTAGGAGCCCCGCAAAACTTAGTATTTCCACCACCTCTTGACGTAAAGCATTCAATTCGAGTGGATCAGCTCCTGATAATAAATCATCCACATAAAAATCGTTGGCTATAGAGCGTGCACCAAACGGTTGTGAACTAGCATACAAGTCGGTCAAATGCTTCAATCAACGGATCGCTAGAAATGGAGCGGAGGCTGTGCCAAACGTGACCGTGCTCAATTTGAAAATTTGTAGCGCTTCAGAAGGTTTTTCCCTCCATACAATCAGCTGAAACTGTCGCTGATTCTCGAAAAATTTCAATTAGACGGTACATTTTTGTTATATCTGCTGTAATAGAGTAAGCTCTACAACGAAACGCACTTTGCGTGCTTTTCGGTCTTAGCACGCATTGGTGTGGTATGAAATAATGTAGCTCTCTCGGAATTGGATTATCGGTTAGCCTTATATGGCCTAGCGATATATATTCTTTCATACAAGAAATATACATCGACTGCACCTCTGGTTGGTTTGTTAGTCTGCGCTCCAAAGCCAGGTATCGTCTTTTTGCCATTTCAAACGAACTCCCAATCCTTCTGGGCTCGATTTGAATGGTAATGACACGCTAAACCGACCCGAATTTAATCGAACAATAGTCTTTACAAAAGACTTCTCGCAAAGCAACTGTTCATGGGTATACAAACTTGTATTTGGAATAACTTCCAACTCCCAGAACTTGCTCACAATTGAATCAATAGGACACGGCTATTGAATCAAACTAACCAAATCTGTGGCATGTGTGCTCACCGTAACCATTGACTTGTAACGACCTGACACTATCCAACCAAAGACTGTGTTTTTTCAAAGTTGGTGCGTTACTATGAGCTTTGATATGACCAGCAGTCAGTAGATCAAAAAATACATCTGCTCCCAACAGAAGATCGACATTTTGAGGTTTATACAAGAGAGGGTCCACCAACTCCACATGACTTGGAATAGTAAAGTTAGCTGTTGTAATTGCTCTCTCAGGCTGATATGACGATATGGACGATTTGAGAACACTAAAATATACTGCTAACTCAAATGTAGTTACACGCGACGCAATTACAGTTTGCACCGTATGATGAGTCGACGAATTTGATTTGCCTATACCAAGTAAACGGATTTCTTTCTTCGTCTTTTCCAATTTTAAAAGGTTGGCCAACTCCTCTGTGATAAAATTGACCTGTGATCCGGAATCCAATAAAGCTCGTGCTAATTTGTACTCGCCATGCTGCCCCTTGACCTTGACTGAAAGCTGTAGCCAAAATCACCTGATCCGAAGTGGCATGATTACATGATGAAACTGGGGGACCCTGTTGTGTGGATAATTGCGCTTGCACAAATGCAGGCAGCATTGACAACCCAAACTGTGATGAACCAGTCACGTACTTGTGCAACAGGGTATGCTGTGGAACAAACCCCACAATGTGAATGCGAATTTAAAACGATTTTCAAATGACATAGCTGTGCAATCTTTTTATTGTCACCTACTGACAACAAAGACTCATAGAACGCATTAACAGTATCAATAAAGGACATCAGGGATAAAGCAGAAGGCTTTGCCATATAAGGCAATTCGAATAGTTTTGAAATGCTTTCAAAGAAAATAAGGCAATCATTATCGTACACACGTTTTAGAGCTGCTAACGCCTTGGGGTAATTATTATCCGACACTTGAAAAGACTTAACTGTACCCAGAGCTTCTTTCTCTAGACACGAAAGCAAATGGTTACATTTCTCTATGTTTGACAACTAAGCTTGTAAAAACTCCGATAAAGTTTTTATACTCCGAATAAACTCAGCTAAATCTTGGTAACTTCATGTGCGGTAGTTTTCGATGGTGCACAAATGATCCAACCATAGTAGAATTTGCAGAAGGTTGCTTCCGACGCACTGTTCCTAATAGCCATCGATAGGCTGAGCTCCTCCAACTCAACTCGTGATGCCAGTGCAGGATTTATTTTGTCCAGTTCCCATTGAATACTGAACGCTTTGTCCTTCCGACATTCCAACTCAGTAGCATCCACAGCTTGTCCACGTCGCTGTAACATTAATTTATGAATGCGAGTAATATTTTCTAAAAGAAGCTGTCTTTGCTTCAAAAGTTCTACTACCTCCTCATCATGGTCCATGAGGGTTGTATTATTACTGCCGCGCTTCTTAGAAGCCATTATGCTACAAGCAAACGCAAACACAATCGAAATTTAATGTATTAAAAGCCAATGTCAAATTATGTATAGCAAATGAGAATCCCTTTATTACCGCTTTGTATGTTCCAATATAATATATTAGTTTTATGCTTGCAAATATAAACGAAATTTGCAGCAACAATAAGGCTAGAAAAGTACGAGAATGCAGCAACGACAATGCAAGCAAAAGTACGAGAATGTAAATTCTTATTCAAATTAAATTAAATTAAATTCAGTAACAATATATTATGACAGCCAAACGAAATCGAATAAAATCGACAACAACAATTGTACTACGAATGCACGCAGAAAGCAATTGCTCCGTTTGTATTAAAATTATTGCAAGTAATAACCGTTCGCACCGCTTTTATATACTTAAGTATGTATGTCTATGCATAAATACATAGTCCACTGATTTTCGCGCCAATTTTTCTAAATACTTATGTAAATATATAGTCTGATTTGCGCGCCTACTTTTTCTATATATGTATAGGTATATATGTATGTATAAGAGCGAATTTATTGCAACAATTTTCACCCAAAAAATTAAATGAATTTATGGGGTATTTGGCAATAAAAAATAGTCCCTTGGATCTACCAATTTACGATAAATGCACTTGGTACCTGTTCGTGAGCTCTGTCAGTATACCCAATGCCATAACTACAGCAGCTCATATCTTACAGTAAGATCCAAACAGAAACAATCCAACAGCAGCAATCCAGTAATTGTATGTCCGTCCGTGCCAATGCCAAATGAAATCCGCTTCTAAATTCCAACAAAGTAGACACCAACCACCGTCATGGCCACAAGCCAATCCAAACAAGAACGGTCAGTCCACCTGGGGGCGCCAAAATATATAGCTACACTGCTACATAAATAGTGTACTTTCCGGTGATCAAGATGTAACACTTTTTCTTTTGTTTTTACGGTAGGCGTGTGTTTGCCTGAATCAAACACTTTAGACTTTGACGTTCAATTTGATACTAATTTAATAGACACAGCGTCCACTTGTCCAAATTTACAATACATGTGAGTGTGTGTAATATAATATGAAATTACCAAAGAACTAATATAAGAGAAGAATTACATATGATTGAGTGCAAATATGCTTTAGGTGACAGTTTAATGGAAAGTGTAAAATAAGTGAAATGACCATGAATGGAATGAAAGGAACTACATGACGCCCGCACGGGTGACCGGGACACAGGTGGGACCAGCATTATACTTCTATGTACGGATTGACAACACGACGCACAGAAGTCAGCACTCCACTCCCTATGAGACCTGAGATTAGTGCATCTCCTCATATGACACCATTGTGAAAGCCGTTACATCGCACAGACATGACATTGCGATGTATCGGAGTGCCACACACAGAGCATACCCAGCTCGCAACGGCAGCTGTTTGTGAGGTAGTTGTTGCATTTATGACACCAATTGTGACAGCCGTTACATCGCACAGACATGACATTGCGATGTATCGGAGTGCCACACACAGAGCATACCCAGCTCGCAACGGCAGCTGTTTGTGAGGTAGTTGTTGCATTTATGTTAGTTGTTTGTACAGAAACTGAGCTATCATTGGTATCAGAATTACCTAAGCAATAGCAACAAATTGCGGTGGGACCATCTGCCACATCTGGAACATTGAACCGGGGTTACATCTCGGAAAATCTTTCTTCCACAAACTGAGCAGAACTAGGGACCAGGTCCCCGGCGCGGCACAGGAGTATTTTCAACAACTGCGCCGACAAAACTGTGTATCCATATAAAAAAAATTGTATATATATATACCTGGTACAGCTACTTGGGCTGAGTTGGACAACCTTTTACTGCACAAATATCCCTGTGCAGATCGGTCCGGGGCGAAATCCCAGTCGTCCTTAGGAACGTGAAAATGGATATGGGGACACCTGTGTCTTTCATATCTGCTCTTAATGGCTGTCAAACACAAACTTAATGATGCAGATTGGGTACTTTAGGGACTACGTTCAAATCAATATAATTCGAAAATTCAAAAAATCACGGGATGGAACTTGCCATATCCATTTGTTTAAACGGGTCCCTCGGTATTGATCTGAAATCGGATATGGAGACTCTATATTCCAAGGTTGAACATAAGTCACAGAGGCGACGACCACTTTTAGGAGTCTCTCCTTTACAAACCCACCGCCGTCTTTTTAGTTTTTGTAAGAAATCTTTTTTATTACAGTCAACATCAACTTTGCATATACATGTACTAATGGCGAGTCCCGCCTACTTTTATGGGTTGGCTCCATCCAAATACACCGCATACTTTTCGGTTTTTGTATGAAAGTCTTATTAGACAAAATCAACTTGAAATTGATATGATATGTGCACTAAAAAACTTGACTTGTAAAACGCTTGTGAAGAGTATTGAAGTTTCGGTTCTACCAAAGTTAACCTTTGTAGTAATATACCATTCACACATAGTGTGAAATTTTATTGTCAGAGTGTCTGAAAGTTTGTAACGAATTAAAGGAGGCATCGTAGGCATTGGGTAGACCCCATGCAAACTCACTACCAACTTTTGACTTTTTGTCTGAACAAATTTTTTAATATAGTCAATATTTAATATTTAATTTTTTGATATAGTTAATATTGATGCCTTTTATAGGTCGGACGCTTCACATATACATTAATGAGTGCAATTAATGTGGGAGGGCCACATTTTTGGTAGCCCCGAAACCAACTTCCAGCCAACTTGAAATTCGATTTGGTGTATCTTAGTGAACAGCCTTTTATTGGTCGGACGCTTCACATATACATTAATGAGTGGAACCCTCTTACATTTTTGGTAGCCCCGAAACCAACTTCCTGCCAACTTGAAATTCGATTTGGTGTATCTTAGTGGACAGCCGCTTCATATACATATAATGGAGGGAGTGCACCGCTCACTTTTTGAGGTACTCCCATGCAAACCCACAGATTACTTTTATTAAGTTGTATGAAAAACGTCAATATCCACTTGAAATTCGATATGGTGGCATCTTATAGAAGGTCGCTTCATCGACATCTACGAATGGGCGTGTACCACCCACTTATTGAGGTAGCCTCCATTTAAACCCTCCACGTTTATGTTATACAATACAATTTAAAATTTCGTGTGTATGGTCGGTTCAACAGAAGTAAACTTTTTTTTCCTGTTTTTATACCTTATACCCATAGGATGACAGATATTCTTGATCAGCATCGGAAGACGAGTCGATATAGACATAATTACTATTAAATGAAATTTCCAACCTCACTTCTTTAAAGTAGCTACCATACAAAATCCTAATAATATATACCACATAGGTTCAAATCCCTCCTACTTTCGACTTTTTGTATGAAAAAGTGTTTTATTGCTGCCAATATCCTTATAAAATTTGGCGTGGTGGTTTCCTATGAAGGGAATCTTCACATATACATCAATGGGTTTGATCCCCCCAATTTTTTAGTTAGCCCCCCATGAAAACGTTTTTATTGCAGTCAATATCGACATGAAATTTATCATGACGGCTTATAAACGTATGCTTCACTTAAATATAAGGGGCCTGTCACGATCACACTCAGGGGTAGCCCCCATAGAATATATCAATTTAAAATTTAGTATAGTAGCTTCTTATGGTAGGAACGCTTCACGGATTCATAACATTGAACATAAAACGCTGCCTTAATTCATTCTTAAATTTCAATTTTTGTGTTACAAAAGCATTCTTAGGAATGAAGAATTTTGTGAGTGTGCAGTGGGGGAAGGAGTACGTTAATTTTGTACAGATGTCCGTCGATCCATACGCGATCGAATGCTTGAGAAAAATCGATAAATATTTCCGGTGCTGAACTGAAACTTAATAGTGTGGCCTCTAAGTAACGGAAGCTTGACATAGTTATGAGGTGGGTACCTCAAAAATGGAATCAAGGCGTGTGAAGAGTATTGAAGCTTCGGATATACCGAAATGATTTGTTTTGTTCTTGTTAATTTATGTAGATATGGAAACTTTGGTATATCCTACGTCAATTCTTATAAAATATGCCCTATAGTCGCAGATCCGGACCACTATAAGAGGTAGACCCCATAATCCGCCCATTTATACATTTTTGTACGAAAAACTTCATTGTTTAAGTCAATATAAGCTTGAAATTTTACTGATGGTTTTTTATTAACGGCCGAATCAAGTACATATATTGGTAAACGTTTTCCGCCAATGTTTTGAAGCGGTCCCCATAAAACTCACCGCACGGTTACACATATGTATGTATGTTGTTTTTATATGTAGGGTACATAAATTTTGATCATTATATTTAACAGGCAGAAGTAGGTAACAGATACTCTGAAGCATCTAAGTTAATTATAACAACACATATTTGTATAAAATTTATATTTAGGTGCCGCTGCGCTGCAACCGTTTATTTTTGAATTTCGATTCGGACTGAAGATTTTCAAAATTTTAACTGTACTTGGCATTTCTGACAGGAGCTTGTGGAGGTAGCGTATCATGGTATCTTTGGTGTGAGACAAAATGTCCGAAACGAATACCTTACATTGAAGAGTGTCATTATAATAAAAGGCCGATGTAAATAAAGACAGTTGTCGCTGATTCCAGTGAGCGCTCTGGACTTCATCTTGCGCCTCGCATACGAAATTTTCCGCAAAGTCGATTTGCAGCAAACCCTCAAGGGCATAAATGGTGCCAGTTGCGCGTTTAAGGTCATATGTATTAAACGTTTGCGATTGGTTTCGTTTAATGTAACTGTGTCTCAGGAATTGTGGTGATAAAGCTGACCAATGCGCGATCAGACTTTCCATTATTCTTTTGTTTTTCAATAC
>JAWNNQ010001729.1:0-33642 GCA_035044765.1 Leucophenga montana
TTGCTTTTTTTGTGATTTCAAGTCGAGTCGAAGGTCATATTGATTTATATCAATTATATCAATTTAAAAATCGTATTGATTTATATCAATTATATCAATTTAAAAATCTTGCTAAAGAAATGAAAACAAAATGCGTTAGCCGCGATCGACCATGTAAAGAAAATAAATAAACAAACATGCATACATACATAGTATATGTACGTACGTATGTATGTGATGTGAGTCAGCAATTGCTCTCTTTCTTTCACAATCGTGAGAGCATGGGACCTGTCGCATAAGAAATTTGTAGTGACAAAATGTATATATGAGATGGTTTCTCTATTACACTTTCTCTACTTAGTGATAATATTGAGTAGTGCATGTCACAGACCACACAGTTATAATACATCAATTTTGTGTAGCCCTGGATAATATTTGAAGAGGTGGACAGTCCAATTGCAATCACGTAAACAAAATAAAATTATAAATTAGCAAAAAAAATGGATGACAGTGAGCGTCACTACAGTAAGAGAAAACGAGAGCGAAATTTTACGCCAGACGAGGAGCTATTGCTCGTGCAGTTGGTGGAGGAGCATATGGAGATAATAGAAAATAAAAAATCAGACAATGTCACTTCGAAGGATAGGGAAAAGACATGACATCGACAAGTTTTTTTTTTCGCGAATCGAAGTCTTTGAGAGAAAAGTACGAGAGTTCGAAGCGCAAATCAAAACAAGAACTTGCCGCTGAAAACACATATCGTACAGGCGGTGGGCCAGCCAGGCATGGAAATGTCAGCATCATATCCAACAAAATTGCGCAAAATTCCTGTTCATCAACATAATGAGCTGCTTTCGAAGCAGTTCTTGTTGGGTGCGTACAGAGATGATCATCCGAACCATGGCACCCTCACTACATCAGCGCCTACCCGAATAAGATCGGATATCAGGATATATAAGTCGAACATAAATCGCTTTATCACTGATAGCAACATTGGGGAGTATGAATATACTTCCGGAAGGGCCCAATTGCATAAAGATGCAACTGAGCATGCAATTCGCTCGTTTAGGGACAACATAATATTAGGTGGAAGACCTCCACCTGTTCATGAGAGCGAAAAACATCTCCCTCGTAGCACCAGGACTAAACTTGCACAGTTAAGATCCGGATGGAGCGTTATGCTCGAGTGCTACAGGGAAAGAATTGGGATAAGTAATACAAATTGCTGCCCTGATTGCGGTCAATCACCGCATGACACTTTTCACCTGTTCAATTGCCCGTCCCATCCAACACAATTGAGCCCTTTAGACCTCTGGTTACGACCAGAGGATGTTGCCTGTTTCCTAGACCTTGACACCTGAGGTTTGCATTTCGGTTTTTCTTTCTCTTTCACAAACATTGCTTGCACTATTATATTTTATTTTATATATAATGAATTGTATACATATGATTTTCTGATACAGCTCACAAGAAGAAGGAGCTGCTACAACAAAAACAACAACAACAACAAAATTGCGCTGATGCTAGGAAGCACGGGCAGTGGGATAAAATATATGTGCGATAGTGACTGCAGTAAGTAATATAAAGTTTCGTCGTATCATAAACTAATTATTTTATAAAATAATAGTTAACGCGTCGGAAGACAGTCTTTACACGCTGCAAGAATGTGTTGACGTTTTGGAAGAGGGTATAGGTGAGATCTGTGCCGACAGTAGCGCCGACTTCCAACAAGTAAGCAACCAAAGTTTTTAATTAGTGTTTACGATTATTGCAAAAAAATAATGAATTCCAGGAATTTAACTCATCGGGAAATGGACTGGTCTGCATGGAAACCAATTGCGCTTCAATGCCAGTGGGTCATAAGCGCAGACTTGAGGACCACAAATTTGGTCTTTACGAAGTTCATTAAGTAAATTTTTACAAAAACGAAGACGCTCGCGCACAAGAAAAACATGAGCAGGAGCTATTGTGTTTAAAGAAAAAGGAAGAGCTATTGGTTTTGCAGCTTGAAACCTGAAGAAACCAGGCGAAGTCTATATAAAATAGAAAGAAAATTAAAATTGTATTTTTTTAACCACGTAAATGGAGTCATTTATTTATATTGCTTTTCAGTATTATTTTTCATTTATCATTTTCATATGTACTATATCATATATCATTATTATTTTTCATTTATCATTTTACAATTTGAAGTCAGTTCCTTACATGACAAGTGAGTTTAAAGTCTGAAATTATAGAATAAAAAGTAGTAAAGTACGAATGTTGATATAATGATACAAATATAGTAGAGTTACTTACCTTGCAAAATAGTTTTCCAATAATTGATTTCTGGAAATACAATCTGACTCATTATTGTTAATATATGGCTACATCGTCGTCCGGTACATGGGATGGGAGTGTTTCTTCGAACGGTGGAAGTGAGTCCTTTGATAAAATGGTTACATTACGTAGAACGCCACATGCCATAATGATGTTCATTGACACTCGCATTCCAATGGATAGTACCGGAAATCGTTTTTTCCATACACCGAAACACCGCTCGATCGTGTTTCGAGTACGAATTTGCGATTCGTAGGCTTTATAACGATTGTGGATTTAACAATGGAGTCATCATATAGTTGTGCTGCTTGTATCCACTGTCGCCAATAATTAAATATTTCCTGAAATGGCCTTCCTCCAGACGAAAGTGTATATGACTATTACGAAATATGGTGCTGTCGTGAGCAGATCCAGGCCACCTAGTTACCAAATCTTGAAAGATCAAGTTTGCGTTGCACACAGCCTGAACGTTCAATGAGAAATAGCCTTTTCGGTTTCGATACATTTCTGCCTCGTTTCCACCTGATGATTGTAACCGAATGTGGGTGCAATCGATTGCTCCGATCACTCATGGAAACTTTGTTATTTTAAAGAATTAAGCAGCTCTCTAATTCTGCTCGCATAGCACCTGAGCAGAATTAGCAGTTTCGTTTTTGGTGAAATTGAGTAAGACCTATAAAATAATTTACTTAATTATTCACATCACATCACTTGAACCAAAACACATAATAGTACGAGCATCGTATGAAACTTGGCAACTTTGAGATTTTATGCTACCTTTTTGTATATTCTCTGCCGACATCGTAGTCGACACGCTCTTGCCCACTGGCAGGGGTTATGCGCTCGTTTAATGTACATATGAATGCATGTACATTCAAATGTTGACTTCAAAACTAACCTGTCTATATTATATATTATTTTACTGCGAAATTTTATCCAAAATTTATCAAAAAGTATCCTTCGACAATCAGATAAATAATCTAGTTTATTGTGGTAAACTCAACGCGGCTTTGTTTGAGGTGCTGTTTCTTCAAAAATATCTTCCAATCCATGAATAAAATATACACGTTTCCGTTGCATGCTGCCAAAATTTCAATTTTGTTTGTTTCGTTTTTGCTTTGGTTTTTGATCGATCGAGTTGGTAGGTAGCTTTGAAATAAACTTTTAATAAACTTATTGGCTCGCCGAACTAGGCAATACGATTATAGGCTTAATAACAGTTGTGATATTGAAAACTAGGATATAGCGTGAAAAATATAAGATGTAAAGATATAGTCAAGCCATGAGAATGGCCCTAAATGTTTTTGGCTATAATCATGCCATGTCGCTTGGCATTCAAAGGCTCCCTGAAATGCGAAAGTATTGCTCGTACCTTTGCTTTTTTTAACAATTTAGTAACAGCAGACAACTTCGAAATATATCTAAAATTTTATATAGCTGATTTAGTATCTTTTTTATGAAGTGGAATAATAAAAGAATCTTTCCAAAAAACAAAAAAAACGGCCATTTCTAGGAATTAATTAAAAGGAGTAAGAAGTTGAAACAAGGCCTCAGGAATACTTTTGTAAATAGAATTTGAAAACTTGCTTGGACCAATGGAAAATTACAATAAGATGACGAAGCCCGCGAAAATATTGCCCATATGACCATTATCTTCAATAGGAGATAAGAGGAGTTTCATTTAACATTCACGAAGTTAAAGTTATTAGAAATCAAATTTAATTTTGGTCTGAACATTTCGTAAAAAGCTAGCGTACGCAATTTTGTTACATATAAGAAAATGAATTCGTGCAGGAGTTACATTTAACATTCACGAAGTTAAAGTTATTAGGAATCAATTTTAATTTTGGTTTGAATATTTCGTTAAAAACTATCGTACGCAATTTTGTTATATATAAGAAAATTAATTCGTGCACAATCCTAAGGACAGTAATTTGAGCCTTTCCGTGTATTTAATTTGTTGAAAAGACTATTTTTTATTCTTTTTATATTGTAGCAATTCCGACCACCATGCCAATTGTTTTATTGCCTTTCCGATGGTAAATAGTTTTCGAAAATATCGGTTCGTATTCGTAATATGAAACATTTGTAAAAAAAAAACATTAAAATTTTTTGGTGCCTGGTTCACTCGAGTTGTAGTCACATGTTTGCCACCGGTCAAATAAATAAAAACAAATATATACAAATGTATGTATATTTTTCAACTTTATTACAGCAATAGCATATCTTTGCCAGTTACCAGTATATTTCGCAATTTATTATTAAGTCATGAAAACGTCGCTCAAGGCAAATCAAAGCTTGCTATGAGAAAAATATGGTGTGTGTAGTTTTATTTTTTGCTCATATTTATATTTTATCATTTATTATGGAAACTTCTATTTTATAAACACAGCACAAACAAAGAGAATAATTCTCTATTTTTCAACGTTTCTCTTCCGCTCTAGACGCTCCGAGCAACTTAAGGAATTATTACACTATACCTCATTTGGCCCATTATCGTACGAAAATTTTATCTTTGGTAGGTAGTAATTGGAAAACAAGAAATGGGTTGGAAGGATTGACCATTTTCTTCAACCCTGGAAGAAATTATGGTCTTTAAATATCAATGCGCATGACTTTTATTAACTTTTTAGTGTTAAACATAACATATATATTCCAGAGCTTTGGTACTAACTACCGTAAGCTTTTGTTCTTGTCGTTTTTTGTAAGTTTCCTTCTTCCCTTATACGAGGACAAGCTGATATATAATCGGCCGTCGCAAGAAAAAAACATAGTAATGCGCAAAACTCATTATACCCTATATTCAAAAGGAATTTAGGGTATAAGTTTGTGTGAATATATGTATCAGGCGAATGGAGGAGCGGCAGACCTATAATCTATATATTTTTGATCAGCATCGGATGTTGAATCAACATAGCAACAGAGATTATTAGAGCTAGACTAGAACTGGGATATATAGATTATACTCATCCAAACGCATAGTTTGTTTAAAATAAGTGATTTTTTTTTTTTTGTAAATATTACCTATTGTACATTTCTTGAATTAAAAATTTGTTTTATTTTTATTTTATATGTTTTTAATCTTAAAGGTTGATGAATTTTTAAGTGTTTTATTACTCAACACAATCTTCTTTTAGCTCGATGCACTTAGTCCAATCGAATCTTAAATTTATCCATACCTCTGAATGTAAAAATTTCGAAAAGCCCTCAACATTTTTGTTTTTGCAGGAACGATCTCCTCGTTCAACCGAAATCATTTTACCAACGATCCATTTCTTTACGTTTGAAAACTGAAAACAGTGGTAGGGAGCTAATTATACGTGAGATGTCAACAAATCCAGGACTCTAATGCATATTTAATCGCCAAACCATGCATTTAATCGACTATTTCCAGTGTAATGACCTTCTTTTGGACTGCCGGAATGCTCATCTTCAAAAATGCTTGTACGACCTCATTTGAGTTCAGTCTTTTCTATTGTTGATATTGACGGTGCAGTGGGCCCTTAAACTTTGTAGATTTGATTGAGATCTGTTTTTTAATAACCACACGATAATTGATTTTATCTATTTCTGTAAATATGCAAAGATTCGTCGCTCTAATTGCCTGGCAAAATTATATTTATTGATCCAAGTGGCTAAATACGTGTCAGTTATCGTTTGGATGAATATTTTAATTTTATGAAAAAAATATCCATTTAATTGTAGTAAAGCAATTTATAGCGAAGGTCGATTACTTTTCAGCTCTCCCTCGTTATCTGGAATAACTCTCGTATTGCGTTCGTAACTCTAAAAGGCAGTCTTAGCTGATTCGTATATCTGTCAAATTGAATTTTCTTTCTCTAAGCTCTTCCGTTTTATTAAAATATATTGTGGAATATCCACTTGCGTTAACTAAATATACTTACGTAAACTAATAATTATTAACATTTTGATAAAAAAGGAAATACTTTAAATAGTGGAATGGATAATATTGTGTCGCTGGAATTTCAATATTTTAAAAGTGTTCTGTAGTTTCAATATGTATATAAGTTTTCTCTTATACTTTTCTCAACGTACGCTATTGGTTCCCGTGTCCGATAGTTTCTGCGTAATTACATTACCGAAAATTTGTCCTTACTTTTTGAAGTTAAAGTATATAATTTTATAAAATATAGTCGATGCTTGTGCCTAAATAACGCCGCATTTCCGTTTTATTGAAATGTATGTGTTGTTTATTTTATATAATTGTATTTGTGTAAATATAGATACATATTAAATAGAAAATCCGAAAGCGAATACGAGTATAATATGTATACCTAAAAACGAAATCGTACGGTAGAAATCGAGTACATAAATTAAATTTTTTCCAAAAAAGGTAATGGTTGTAATACTTTATCAATTACTCAAACAAGTAAATTAGTACAATGATAAATAATCCATATTCACATACATACATATGTCATTCATTTATTGCATTTATGTACATATGCACATACATATGTAAGTTTTTTTTTTTTTTGTTTGTTTATGGGGATGTTTTTGGGGAAAATATTTGGAAAACGAATGGATCCCTTAAAAATATGTTGTGTTAGTCTTGCGATACCATTTCATTTGCAAATATACTTACATATGTAAGAGTATGTGTGAGCTGGCAAATATTATATATGTACATATGTATGTACGTTGGCTACTGGAAATAATAAGTTCTCAAAGAAATGCATCCAAAAAAAAAAAACAAAATAAAATCAAAAAAATATTTATTCAAAATACAACAATAACTATAGTATTGTTACTATAACTATAGTATAGTAAGTGGGTTAGTTTAGTATTTTTAACACTATATTGATGCGAAATACTGTATTGTCCTAGCATTACTCCACAAGGTATGATAACGCTCTATGTGTCTGGGCATAGAAGATTTTGTTCAAAACTCATATATGTATTTCAAAGCATGGTTCTTCAACGAGAATCTGTCTTAAAAATCCACGTCAAAAGTTAATGTTTTTGAGGATACGCATTTCTTATCAACACTTCGCGTACGTATGCCATTCAAGAGATATTATATATACTTAACATAGTTTCAATATGTATGTTATTTTTATACATATCTGTTAAAATTTAGACCAGATCTATAGAATTGAAGCTTGGTTTGTCTCTTTAGCACTATTGTATATCGGCTATTGTATCGATAAACAGTCTGTATTGCAAAGTTTGGATACTGTAACTCTTAAAACACTGACAACTAATCTCTCTGACTGATGGTGTGACTGAAAGACGGACGGATATGGCTCGATATACCCATTTCGTTGAGTATATACTTATTCGCTGAATACTCGGTTTTATATTTGGAGGATATTTGCTCTGGAACAGCATTTTTTTATTTTATATTCTATTAATTTTAATATTATGTCTTAAATAAATTCACTTCATTAATGGATCGCATAATGTGCGTAACAAATTATATAAAATATATTACTTTAAACAATCATTTTAAAAATGTAGGAATGAAAATGTTTACACGCTAGGTTATGTTATGTTAGGTTAGAATGGTTTGGCGAGTTACAATCACCCACCCAGTACTTAGGCCACATACGGCCCATTGTGATACCATATGAATCTGCTTTGAGATTCGAATCCTATCCTTTTTACATCCGTTGGGAAGCATGTACACACTTCACTAAATTTTTGACCTCGTGACTCCAACTGAAATGATTCTTAGTGACATACACATTGAGGCAAAAATATGTAACAGTATATGTAACAGAAATGTACGGGGCAAACGATGATAATTTGGCTTTAATTCTTGCACCTTTGGTCGTAGTTCAATATCTTAACATAAAATTTGTACCTAGCCCCAATTGTTAGATGCGATGGCGGATCGACTCATTTTGGTCCTCCTCAATACTACGCTCTACAGGGGTTTCCAACCTTTTCTTAGTCAGGGACCACTTTTAAATCATTCTTGTAAAAATAAATTGTAATAATCAAACTGAAACTTTAATTAAAAACTCATTAGGAACTTACACAAAAACAAATAATAATATTTTTGGGATAAGCTTCTGTAATTTTGTATTAATGTGATTTATGAGCTTGTATCTTCTTCACTAGTTCGGTTATCCTAGGACTAATATTGTTACTCAAAGCTACATTTAAAATCATTCGCGGACCATATTTTGGCTTTTGCGGACCACTGGTTGGGAACCAGTGCTCTACAGCAATAATTGTTTCGGTACGCACTGTACGACGTGCGGATGCGTATTATCATTTTGAATATACATGGTTAGAAAACGATTCTTAGCCAATCGATGGACAATTATGTCAACCGTAAAATGGGCGTAGCGCACGGTAACATGCTTGAACTGAACCAAAATTTTCAAAATAAATTTGCACAATTTGCAAGCGTTGTTCAGGCGTTACTCTGTTCTTGATGAAATGGCAAACCAAATTGGGAACATATGACATTAGTGTTGCTAGATCTGACCAATTTATGACAGTTTAATCCCTGACAGTAAATGGAACCTCTAACACCTTGTACTTAAGGTATGAGGTGCTATTATGTGTATATGTATATGAATGGTAATGCATTTCAAATGATACGATATCTCGTTCCCAAAGTAAAACGTAAATCTGACGAACTATTTGGTACATATATAAAAATTGGCGGCGCCAGGCCAGTAACTATTCAAGACTGGACTCCGTTATAAATACAGGGTGATATTTTTGTGGATTGATTCGAATAAAATGACAATCAGTCGGCATGTGATAGAGCGTTAATTACTAGTACAATTTTTTCCATGGACACTACACTCCATAAATGAAATCGTGAACTTTTATTTTTAAAATCAGTCTACGGTTGCACTTGGTCATAGGAGAAAGGGCCAAAAGCAAATCAAAGAAAACGGTTCTGTGGCAATACCTGTCTGTGGCAATAACCGTGGCATAAAGCCCGTCTGCATCGTAGCAATGAGGCTATTGATGCTGTAAGCGCCTATGTTGAGTCTACAAACTTCACTTTGTTATCGTATTCATTAATTTGGCATGCATTTGTGGAAAAGTTTAAAGGTCGATTTGCTCAATTTTCTATACAATACGGAAATGCCACAAAAAACTGTGCTACCAGTTACAATGCAAATATGTATAATTTTAATACTTATACTTCTTACTAAAGATCATATTGGTCTATGTATGACCTCTATCAAATGATGAGTCGGCATTACCTTTTTGTTTCTTATGACACGGATAATTTCGGAGATATCGTAATTTTATATCTTCTTTATCAGATCAACAAGACGAGCTGTAACGCATCAAGAAAGATATTGTTGACTCCATAAAGTAAATATATTCTTGATCAGATCGTAAAGACAGGTCGATCTAGCCATGTCCGTCTGTTCATCTATCCGTCTGATAGTTGCTGAAAATTTTTTTGGACCAATTTTTTAGATATATTTTAGTCCTAAGTTTATGGAAAATCCATATTGACATGACACGTCCACGCCCCACATGGGGGCTACTTGGGCAGGTCCTTATACAAACCAACTTTTGGGTTTATGTAATGAAAAACTTTTTTATTGAAGCCAAATTCAGCTTTAAATTCCATATGGACGGTTATTAACACGTATGCGTTTCTAGATGAAGGTTCGTCGGAAACTTTGGAAACGAAAATTTGGCTCATAAAACAAAGCTTACGCTAAATTGGATTGGCAATCACGCAACCAGCATAATTTCATTGGAACGTCATCTTAGAATTCGATCTCAGGATGGCAATAAAAAATGGCTACGTATAAATGGCAACACAGTCCCTGAACTTCAGTTACCACTGCAATCCGTTGATATAGTGGAACTAAAGGAC
The DNA here is from genome assembly GCA_035044765.1 of Leucophenga montana. Lineage (NCBI taxonomy): Eukaryota > Metazoa > Arthropoda > Insecta > Diptera > Drosophilidae > Leucophenga > Leucophenga montana. The sequence continues at coordinate 10,127 of JAWNNQ010001729.1, forward strand.
AAGTTCAAAAAGTTACAGGATGTGCCTATAAATGGATAGTTACAGTATGACCCTAATGCGATTACATGCAGTAGAAAAAAAATGGGTAAAATGGAAGAGTGTGATAAGGCTATAATGGATTTTGTCAACAAGGGATATGCAGTAAAGGTATCAAAGGAAGAGGCCTCCATCGTTGTCACTCATACTTGGTACCTGCCACATTTCGGCGTCTACAATATAAACAAACATTGGTCTTTGATGCAGCAGTAGTTATATACGATGTATCCTTAAGTACGAAGGTGCTAAAAGGATCAGATGAAAACCCACCATTGACCCTATTTCAATTTCGTGAAGGAAGGATAGCCGTATGCACAGATATAAAAGAGATGTTCCTACAAGTCGAATGAGATACATGGATGTATCAATCTACAAAATGAAGGTGATGATATTTGGAGATGCGTGTTCTTGTTGTGCACAATACATAAATAATGTGAATGCACAAAATGCCACAGATTACGGAAGCCGTAATATATGCAATTCAAACCAAACACTATGTGGACGATTTTGTTGCAAGTTTTAATTCTGAAAATAAAGCTTATGATATAAGTAAAGAAGTCAAAGAAGTACATAAAATTGCTAATTTCGAATTAAGAGGATTTGAATCTAACTCAATGGACGTACAACAAAAACTAAACGGCGTGACAAGCGAACTACCAGATGCAAAGGTAAAATTTGATACTGAGAAGGAAGAGAAAATTCTTGATATACATTGGAATAGCCTTAATGATAAATTTGTTTTCGATTTAAAATTGAATCGTGTAGATAAAGATATCGTAAATGCCACTAAATGCCCAACTAAACGTCAATTACTCAGTTCAGACATGTCCGTATACGATCCTTTTGGAATGTTATTAGTTGTTTGGAATGTTATTAGTAGTAAATACGTTCCTATAAATATATGGACAAAAAGATCTGATTTTTTAATGATGGAAAATCAGTTTTGGCCTTCAACATATGTACACAGTAATTTTGACGAAATAAGCGAACGAAAGAAAACAGATATAACAGCAACGGTGATAGACATAAACAGATATTCACAGTACTTACATTTAAATCGCACAATGGGATGGATATTAAGATTGCTATATAGACTCCGTAATCGTAATGATATCGAGGTTTACATGAAAAGAATTACGCTTAGCGGAGATCACATTATGCAAGCTGGCACAGAATCAATCATACGGCCAAGAGATAGAAATATTGAAAAAAAGGAAGAAGAAAAATAGTTCAATCTACTTGTTTTGCCCAAAATTGGGATTAGCTGGATTTCTAGTGGTAAATGGAAGGATGGTCTACGCTGAAGCGTTACCTGAGAGAGCACGTCAGCCTATAATTTTACCAACTGGATACAGTTTAACTAACCTGATCGTCAAATGGTATCATGAGATTTACCATCACCAGAATGACGAACTGATTGTAAATGAAATACGACGGAAATTCTGGATAGTGAACTTACGAAAAGCGAGGAAGCGAGCTAAAGCATATTGCCAATATTGTAAAAACAAAAGAGCAAGCCCAACACTGGCAATAATGGGACAATTACCAAAGGATCGCGTAACACCATACCAATGGCCATTTTCATACGTGGGTATTGATTATTTTGTTCCAGTTATGGTAACGATCGGGCGATGACATGAAAAGAGATGGTTTGCTTTGTTTACATGCTTGACAATAAGGGCGAAAGAATTGGAAGTGGCAGCGGATTTGTCAACCGGTGCATGCATATTATGTATATGCAATTTCATAAATAGAAGAGGAATTCCAATTAAAATTAGATCAGATAGGTACCTACTTCGTCGGAGCTGATAATGAAATAAAGAAACAAAGATGCCTATTTGATTTAGAATACATAAAAGCAGAACTGGCAAACAAGGGCATCAAATGGGAATTTAATTGTCCGGCGAACGCCTAGTTAGATCTACAAAACGTGTGTTATCAGTTATACTGAAGCAGAAGGCTCCACAAGTTAAGACCTTGAGAAGCTTTCTAATGGAAGCAGATCAATAGCATAATCAATAGCAGACCACTTACACATGTACCAGTCAACATAGATGACTCAGAGCCTTTGTCACCAAATCGTTTCCTGGTTGGAAGAACAAATTCGACAACTCCGGGAGATCCAGGCAACTTTTGCTATTGCAAGCAGTATCGAATTTCTAAACAGCTTAAGGACAAATTCTGGCGCCGTTGGATCAGAGAGTTTCTGCCGACATTAACTCGAGGAAGAAAATGGTTTGCTCGTACTAAGCCACTAAGTGTTGGTGATGTGGTCATCAAACGAGAGGAAATTGGAAAAAGGGAATAATAATTCGACCAATACCAGCAAAGGATGGTCACATTAGAATACCTGAGGTGCATACTACAACTGGAACTACGAGACGCCCAGTTTCAAAACTTGCAGTACAAGACGTGCTTGGTAAAACTTCTGGATAGTTTTAGGGGTGGGGGGGGCGGTGGGTGATTGTTGTCGGTATGTTGCTAAATGAAAAAAATTAAAAATAACTGCCAACCTACCATGCATACCGATACTATGCCCTACCCTCTTTTTGTTCATCTCAAAATTATCGACATAAAAGATCCCACATTGTGCGTACCTTTCAAACGTCAGTTTCGGTTCAACGTTGATGAAATTCGATTCGCACGGCACAACACGTTAAAATAAATACGTAAATTAACTTCGTTCACCAATATTCATATTATTCTACTTAATAAATAAATAAATATGTGCTAAAATAACGGAGTTGAGCGTAATTTATTTTTGTGAAGCGCTTATCGAAAAAACACCACATACACTAGAGGATGTGTCCCGCCCACATTTTGGTAGCCCAATACAAACCCACCGGTCACCTTAATGTATTTGTATGAAAAACTCCTTCAGTTAAATTAGTTTAAGCTTGAAATTCAATATGAGCGCTTCTTATGGTGGATCGCTTCACAAACATGTCACACACACTTTTTGTAATGGCCCCTATACAAACCCACTACCAAAGCTTTTCTTTTACAATACGATTTAAAACGTCATGTGAACGGTATTTGGGCTTTTATTCCACCGAAGTTAACGTTTTTTTTTAATAGTATGAATAAGGATTTTTTCGTTTTGTTTGACATGGCAGAAATAATTAATAATTTCATCATCAAAAATTTTCATCGATCTCAGTATTGGCCTTAAAGAGTAAGTAAATACAAATATAGATAGCGTGTTAATAGTATTATAATTTAGTCATGTAGTTTGTAGCGCATAAAACGAAGCATCGGAGGTCTCATAAATTATATATATTCTTGATCATCTCGACGAGACGAATTGCACTAGCCATGTCCGTCAGTCTGTCCCCAGTATATATGAATCAAAACCAGTTCCTCAGTACGGACTCCTCGGGTATGGACTCTTTCTATGATCGTATGCTGAACATACGTACTGGTCATAGGACGCACCAACTTTGTTTTTAAATAAACTGTTCTATTTACTATCAGGCATATATTAGTTGTCCAAAATATTTTTCTTATCAAAGTTCGAATCTTGTTCGAAAAACATCTGCTCTGGATTTTTCAACAAGATATCATTCTATGAAGGACCTGATATATGAAGTTATTACGAACAAAGGAGGCACATTACTACAATTTTTTTTTCATATTTAGTAAGTCAACTATTTACACTAACTAAAAATTTAATTTTAAAATAAGTTACTTTTCTTTATAGCGCTAGAGTTTTTACCCAACTCGTCTGGCACATTTTTTTTTACTTACAATAAAAAAAAAAAAAAAAACTTAAAATATAAATATCACAAGCCGGGCCTGAAGTGAATTATGGCCCATTGAATGGCTCCAATTCCTATTCTATAGTAAATTTATTGCTCTCACCTTTTGTGAATGATCGTAAGGTATATGCTATAGCTAATTGTAATGCTCAGTACCCTTGATTAAGCATGGTGTAACGAAGTCATAGGCTGGGGTATCCTCGTCGGAATCCCAGGCGTTCGTCACAGAAATTTGTGTGTTTTCAGTGACCACTGGCGATGGTATTTTCCAGGTTATAGAAAAACGTACTTTGCTGTCTCACAATTCATTAAAGTTTTATTCATTGATTCTTATCATCTATTTACATGTATTGTAAGTTTCTCAGTGCTTGATTTACGTGTGTTTTCTTAGACTAGGTTTGGTTTAAAGGCTCTTCGCTTATTTTGATTTTCTACGCTTGCTCTACGTACGCTGTTTGCTTAGATTAGGTTTCATTTAAAGACTCTTAGCTCTTAGTTCGATCCACAAGAAATTCACTGCCGGTCGTACCAATTTCACGTGGAAACTGAATAAGTTCGATCCACGTGAAATATGCCACCACTCGGATAAAAGTGTTTTGGGGAATAATTGATTTCGTATGGAGACTGAATAAGTTCAATCCATAGGAAATACTTTTCCGGTGGTACCAATCACACGTGGAGAATGGATAAGTTCTATCCACGTGAGATATGTTACCCCTCGGACGAAGATGTACTCCAACTTTATTTAATTATTTCCACTTTTTCACACAATCAGTTTTTATTTAAATATGTCCTCTTATTTGGATTTAATTTATCTTTAATTTAAATTGTTCTTCCATTTAATTGTATTTTTAGTCTAATCTTGCGCTTTGTTCTTTTTCTAATTCAACCTATGAAAACTGAGCCACTTTAAATAAATTTTATATTAAGAATTAGTTTTTTATAATATAGTTACCACGCGGTGTCGTCTGCTTATTTTTTTTCCTCTTGTCGCTTTTTCCCTGTTGTAGTTTTTTTTTCTACATTCCTTGCCTCTCGATGTTTCCTCTCCGCTGTGCTGTTGTAGTTTTCCGTTGCTGTAGTTTTTCTTCCTTCTTTGTCCGTAGCTGCGTCTGATCATTTCAAGGTTCTCTCGTCGACTGCCCTGTGCCGAGAGTCAATCAATTCGATCCACCGCAAATATTTTTTTCGTTCGGTTAGAGTTTCGCACGATTTGAGCTCTTTACGGTTCTTTTTATCGGTGTATGAGTGTCATTCGCCGCTGTCGCCTGTGTCTCGATTTGACGGCTGTGTATTAGTGCGCTCTCAGCTTTGCTTCTCTTGTTGTCGGCTGTCGTCCGATTGGCTGCTGACGCACACTCTCCGCTTCGCGTTATCTGTATATAACCACTGCTCTCTTGTTCTCACCTCTTTGTCTCTTCCGTCGCTGTGTGCTACTATTCTCAACTACAAGATTATGTCTTTGTTGTTGCTCTTGTTTTCAATTATTTGTGCGTCTGCTGCGTTCTGTTCAGTTTGTCGTTGTTGTTGTTTTTATGAACGTCTGCAGTTATGAATTGCTGCACCGTGGGTTGATAGGCCGCAAAGAAAACTAGTAATGTATCAAGTTTGGGATTGCTGCACCGTGGGTTGATGGCACGCGGAGAAAAACTAATCAATGTAATTCCTTTTTTGTTTGTAACCACTAATTTGTGACGTTGGCTGTAGCCATCGTCACAATAGTACCAATTGCATATTGACTTGCATCTGTGGTGATACAAAATTGCTTTGTGAAGTCTGGGTATTGCAGTATATTGGGACTTAAACGTGAATTTTTCAAATATTTAAATGCATTTTCGCATTCAGCGGTTCATTCAAATGTTGCATTTTTTTTACATAGAGTCTGGAGTGTTCCGCAAAATTTGGAAGAAAACGTCTAACAAGTTGCAGAATGCAACAAATCTTTTAGTTTCATCGGCATTTTTTAGTATTGGATAGTCCAGAATTATCTGAAATTTGCTATCATCTGGAAGTATGCCTTAGTCCGTACCTTTATGTCCTAGATATGCCACTAAGGGCCGTTCTCACGACCTACCGATACATAAGAAAATAATAAACAGCAAGATATGCTTTAGGCGGAATAATATTGAGTAGTGCATGTCACGACATCACAATTATAATAAATCAATTTTGAGTTGCCCTGGAGAATATTTGAATAGGTGGACAGTCCAATTGCAAAAACGTAAACACAATAAAATTGTAAATTAGCGTCGTTTAATTGGATATTTGATATAGCTACGAACGAGTTGGTTGCGATTACCAATTTTACGAATGCTGTAGTGTTGTTGGTATAGTGTTTGCAATAAATATTCCATCTTTTAATTCTTGATGGGGTATTAGCACTTCTTTTTCCGAGCTTATATTTGTTTGTCTGATGACTTGCCGGTATGGATATTGAATTAATGCATGCGAAATAACGCATTGGAATTGCAATATCGTCATAGAAGTCGTCTGGTCTCAAAATTAACCAGACTTCATCTTTGTGATAGTCAAGTGTACAACAAAATCAAGTCCGAGTGTACAATTGTACTTCTTGACAAAATCAAGTCCGAGCATTCCTTGTAAAGGAATAGGGAAATTGTCACTACATGAAACTCATGCTTTATTAGCAGTTTTTCAATTTTCAAATCGGTTTCCACTTTTCCTATGATTTTAGTTATACCCTGTCCTATGTCGTGTTGGCTTGTAGTTGCTGAAGTATTTATGGAAGTGTTTACCACTTGTCCGATTTTAATTATAGATATATCAGTACCCGTATCTACTAAAAATTTTGATACTTGGTTGTTTAGTTTCGATCTAGATTTTATATATGTTGATGAATTTAAATATATATTATAAAATATCAGTGCCTACTGAGTACTTGGGGTTTGGTCGTTTCCCGTGTTTTCTTGTGTAACGCGTACATTTTGACTACTATTGTTATTTTGATTTTGGTATAATTTCCATGGTATTGGTAATTCCTATTGCCACCTCCGGGGTTACCATTATTTTAACCACGTCCGCGGTCACTAGTCCTATAATTCGATTGGCCTCGACCGCGTGACTGACCTCGGTAATTACTTTGGTTTACTCTATTAAAATAGAGTACAGGGTTATTTTGTCCAGTTGCTTCTGTGCAACTGTTTACGAATTTGGTGACGGCATTGTTCATATTAGTGAACGTGCCTGCCTCCATTATTATTTTGCCCTTTTCAAAGATACAGTTTTTAGCCATTGCCTTGACTACTTGCTTAGAGTATTTATTGGCCAAATATTCCGTCGGTTAAATATTCGTTCCCTAATGATTTTGTTAAACCATCTATTTCTTTCGTGTAAGTTTTAGCTGCTTCATTTGTTTTGTTTGACGTTTACTAATTTTGCAGTCAACACTTCCATCGTATACCTTTTACAGAAGTTTCCACTTTGAACACTATTTATGTCAAGGCTTAATTCTGATCATTTAGGTTTCTAACTGTTTCTTTCAATTTGGTTTTTATGACCTTGCAATAAATCATATGTAGTAGAATATCGGGAAGATCGATTATAAATAAGACGAAAGGCAGTGACCCGATATAAGTACACTGTGGTACATCTGAGAACACGTCAATTTTTTTAGATACAAATTTGAGAAAGAAAAATGTTGAGTACGGATCTAAATATGACAATATCCAATATAGTAAACCAAAGCCAAAACCACTAGTTGGTAGTTTAAAACAGCCAAATACTTCAATAAAGTCAGTGTACCATAACCCTAACAAGTGCGTGACGTAGTGTCTGGGCCAAAGCCGTATGACAAGCAAGTGGTCACTGCGAATCAGGCTCGATCAATAAGTAACGCCAACTAAGACTCAGTGTCAAAGCTAGAACTTCAGAGGGTCATTCTATAGGAAACGAGCGCTGCGACAGGAAATGATGTATTTTGTACCATAGCCCGGATATGGTTAAGTTAGTTTATCTAGGATCTTCTCCGTCTGTTTAATGAAATGGAGATTAACCTTAGACGAGGTGTTTCTGATCTCATTAGATGTAATAAATGACCAAGGCCGGGCAAAGCAGATGTAACTAGTTTCGTCAACCTCTAGACAGAGTCTTCACTCTGTTTCTGAGGAGAGACCTAGTTTATTTATGTGATATCTCAGTAGATGATGGCCGGTGAGGTAGACCAATAGCAACCTCAGGTCAGATCTATTGGGGTGTACATTGGTTTTTGGGTATATAGGACGGGTAAGTAGCTTGCCCTGCCGTAGACCAAGATATTGTATCCAGTACCGGGAGGCAGTGCTTTTAAAACGATCTACTATAAAAGATTTTGACTTAGCTCAGCTAAGTCCGCAAAAGGCTCCGGAACTATAAAAGAAGTTGGCGAGCCAGTTCTGGATAGGACTGGCACTTTCGTTGCCCGCGTTATCCTTGTGGCGGATGTCGAAATATTAAAAAACCAGCCTTGAGGCGAAATTCCAAAAGGTTAGTGTTTTAATAGCCGATCGGCTATCTGAAAGGATGGTTATTCTGGCCCCTTTAGGAATTTTATCCAAAAGATGTTGGGCGCAGACTTCAATGGTTTTTCAGATTTGAAAAACCGTGGGCCGGAATTGGAACATGTTCGCATGGCACTCGACATGCTCAGGCCAGTAAGCCGTTGCAGTTTGTCGCACTGCCTTATTGCACATATTTGTAGCAGTTTAGGCCACCATACAAGGGCGGCATATGTTACTATAGGTCTCCCCTCTATCTTAAATGGTACACAGCGCGTTGTTGCCATTCCCCCTGCCTCTCCTTCCCAGGCCGCTCTTCTCCATGCCTCTTTCCATACTACCTCTATCAACCCTATCAACTCTTTCCTTACCACCACGTCTCATACCACTTATTCCCCTGCCCTTGCCCCTACCACCTTTCCTTCGACACCAACTTCTCCCTGCCCCTTTCTCATGCAGGATAAAGCTAAGTTTTTTAAAACTTGAAGTACAGATCCAAAGGATCATCTTTGGCGAGAGGACCCACGTTCGGACAAAGAGGCTTTTGCATGTCCATAAAGCCATTGTTGCCCTGTCCTATTTGTACTTCCTTTAGAAGGGTACCTAGACCGCCTTTTGTGGAGACCCTGAGACCCTTTTTGGCACACCAGTTAGTCACAATCCGAAGAGCTTAATACATTATGTTCGAGAGATTATGCTCAAATTTTTCTGAGACCAGGATCACCACGTTAACAGCATATCCAATGACGTTGTACCCTTGCGAACTGAGTTCGATTAGGAGTTCTGTAACTATGGACCAAAGAAGTGGCGATAGGACTCCTTCTAGAGGACACCCCTTGACGGCCCTAATACTGACAGTCACATAACCAAGAGAAGAAGATATGTCACGTTGATTTAACATGGCTTCAACCCAGGCAATGGTGAGGTTATCTATAGCCCTCTGCGCAAGTGCTCGAGTGATGGTGCCATAGCCCGTATTATCAAAAGCACCCTCAACATCAAGTAAAGTACCTAGCTCTAGCGGTATATAACTCAATTTGAAACTAGCCCTCATGGAAAGTATCAGAGGGTCGATCAGGACTGAAGCTGAGTCGGAATGATGCCATCTTACAAGGCTGAAAGAATATCGCCCGTCGAACTTTGTCCTTATCAAGAATGACGCCAGATCGGCTGCAATTCCGTCTGTTTACTATATATTTGTCTATAATGGGAGAGTTTAACGATGTTTGTTGAAGTATACACCCAGGAAAGTGTACTTGAACCAGGTGTTCAAGTGTTTCCTGTCTACTATTTGTATAAAGATCGTTCTCTTTCTTTAAGAGGTCAATGTCATTGTGTCTTTCCTTTGTGATTACCATATGGAGACGGGCTGCTTCCGGTACCGTTTGAAAACCATCACTGTACCTTCTCCAGGATTCACACTTAGACTGAAGTATAAGTTTGTTATATTCGGTTTGGGATAACCTATATTCATCTTTTCGCACGGTTGAAAACCTTCCCGACCGTTCATCGCATTTCAACTAGTTTATCAGTCCACCATGGAACTTTCTGTTTCATGTGAACTGAGCGAGTAGCCGTGGTATCGTAGTACGAGCTCAGTAAAATCTCGTTTTACTGATCCGCGGCCAGCTCCAGATCACAAGTTGAGCTAATGCTGCGCAGGACTCCGCAAACTTTGGATGATACTAGCTGGTTGTACGATTTCCAGTTTGTCTTCCAAGGAAGGTAGACCTTAGAGAGGATATCTGAGGCCACTGGAATTTCGAGAGAGAAACTTCGTTTGAAACTCCACAAATCGAAACTAAGTTCGTTCTACTAGTTAGTGAGGTCTAGAACTTGTGTAACTTCTGTCTAACTTCTATTATAAATAAATGTTTACTATCTCATTAAGAAATTTTAAAGGTACTCACCTCTGTAGTTAGTGAAATTGGTCGTAGATTAACTTACCAGTTTTGCAGTTAAATCCACTAATTTTGCCACACACTACCCAAGGCTCTGGAATTAGAGCCAGGGTGGTCTCTTTCTCGGCGAAGAGACTGTACACTGTGGCCGTTGCCCCTTTGGCGTGTTGCAGGTTCGCCTTATGATACTCATTTGCCGCAGAGGACGTTGTTGTGGGCTGCTTGGTCAGCCTTTTGGAAGGCCCTTTCACCTTCCGCGTGACCTGTTTAACAGGTGTTCCTAGTACCGTCGCAATGGCACCCGCATCCGATTGATCCGGGTCCGTCTGCTGCTGTACCAACTCACACATGACCAACTTGTGTGGCTGAATCTGTAGCCAATAACTCCTTTTAAGATAGTGAGTGTCGCATATGCCTCATCATCCACTGATAAGAGCAGATGATGTTTTGGGCGCTGTACACTGCGCGCCACAGCCCGGGTGATATTTTATTCTGCGCCCCAAAAGTCGCCAGAATCTTCTCGTTTGTGAGTAGGGCACTACGGGGCTCAATGGCTTTTTCCCTTGAGTAGTAGTTAGCTAGCGCTAGTTTAAAGCGAAGCCGCTCTTTAGAGAAGAAAATAACAAAGCGTGCTGGGGTGCACTGCCGTCTTGATTGACGATTTGGGGTGCGCCACAATCGTCCTGTCCAATTCGGAATAAGAGAAAAGATTTTCCTCCGAACCTTCTTCTGTTGGGCGCGAGAAAGACCAGTAGTAACTACATAATTCATAGATCGAGTGCCATTAATAACAACACAGTAAACACGAGTACAGAATGAGGTAAGTATGGAGCCAATTCAATAATGATGAATGGAGACCATGTTTGAAAAGTTTTTTCATAAGAACAGTGTGGCATACTTAGTCAAAAGCCTTAGCAAAATCGGTATACAAAATCTCTGCCTGACAATGTCGCACAAAAGCATTGATGCAGAGATTACTAAATACAGTCAATTTCGTAACAGTTGATCTGCAAGGAAGCAATCCATGCTGGTTAAGGTCAATGTACGACGTAATAGTAAAGGCCAATCGTCTACAAATAATGTGTTCAAAAACTTTATATATATTAGATAGTTTGGAAATGGCTCCGCGGTTTGACACATCATTCTTCTTAGCATCTTTGAGAGTAGAAGTAATTGTGGCTACTTTCCATTTATCAATGAAAAAGCCTGAGTTAATATATTTTTTAAATAAAATGCTAAGTGGTATACATAATTCACGGATACATCCCTTAAAAAAATAAGCAGAAAACCCACCACAATCAGGTTTATGCGAATTATTAAGGATCGAAATAGCTTCAAATATGTCATTATCTTTCAAAGGTTTGGTAGATAAATTGAAAAGCGATGAAATAACATCAAAAGTTCGAATCCCTCTATCTTGAATGGTACCCTGCGCGTTGCTGTCATTTCCCCTGCATCACCCACATCTACTCATCGTTCCCAATGCCCCCTTACCCTACCTCGCGTTCCCCTACCATTCTTCCCCCTTCCCCCTTTCCCTATCATCCCTTCCCCCTTCCCTTATTTCTCTGGACGTCTTTCACTGCCCCTCTTCCCATGCCCCTCTTCCCTCTTCCCCCTTGCACCTCTTTCTTTTCCGGCTCTTTCATATACAACATTTCATCCCTCTATCTTAATTTTTGGGCCAGGAACATTCGCGGACATGCACAGTGGGTCGAATTGTGAATCTAAACCATTCTCGAATCCCCATGAACACACACAAAAATTTTCTTCAAAATTGGTCTAGTCGTTTAGGAGGAGTTCAGTCACGTACATAGGTACAGAAGATTTTTATATTTTTAATTTTTCTCAAATTTTCCAATTTTCTGCGCAATTTTCTTTATTTTTCGTTCCGTAAGAATCTTCTACAAATTATTAAAAACATAAAAAAAAGATAAATGAAATCGGTTAATTCCTTCTAAAGTTATGGCATGACCAAGGGAAATATGGGGAAAAAAAAGATAAATGAAATCGGTTAATTCCTTCTCAAGTTATGGCATGACCAAGGGAAATAGGGATTCATTTTTTTATATATAGATTTTTAAAGATAGTATCATGAAGATATATCGAGTTGTAGTTTACAGGGTTCTGTCGGCCAGGTCAATAGGATGCGTTCTGCGGAATCGTCTCATCCTCCTGCTCCTCCTTAGTAGGCGGCTAGCTAGTTGATTCGGGCGCTGTTTAAGTGGCTCTAAGTACGCCGCTGATTACGAACATCCCCAATTTTTGATGCATCCTGTAGCGCCAGGGATGCAATTATGGCCTTGCAAATGTTTACCTTGTTCTTCATTGACAGCTTGTTTTTGCCGTTGAGGATTTCACGATTCTACTGATGTGGATGATGAAGGTGAGCCTCCTATCCAGATAGACCGCCAAATAATCGTGCCACAGTGAGTGGGTCACGCTGACGCATTTTTCGGGTTTATACCGATGTTTCAGCGTTTTGACTATTGCACAAAAACGTGAAGATATAGTTAGAGTACATCGGTAGCATTGAAGACACACTTGTCCATTTTATTAGGGATATAGCAAATTGACCGAAGTATTGTAGATAAGAAAATAAACAATGTCGACCCATACGTGTAATTGTGAAAGGCCTACATCACTTGTAATCCAGTTCAAATAATAGAATACATTAAGGGCCCAAGGTTTAACAGCTCTGAATGAATTGAAGTGGAATACGAAGAGTCTCTAGATATATTTATGGTAGCATAAGATTCTGCTGAAGACATTAAAAGATTGTATGAAGTCAAACTAATTTTGAATCACGTGGTTTTACTCGAACCTATAAGGCATTCAAAACTAATACCTCAATGTAAAACGTGGCGGTCCTTCGGACATACTAAAAACTATTGTGGTAAAAGTCCTCGATGTGTTAAATGCGCAGGAAAACATAGCACTGAACAATGTACCTAAACCTATTACCAGAAGCCCAAGTTTTGTAGCTGTGGATTCAGGTAATGGACATATCTCAAAACAAGCAACTTTTGCGGAAGTGACTAAAAAGGGAGAATGTGACATGATGATCAAAAAATTAGCAACTATTTTCTAGCCAAATTAAATTCGCAAGAAAAGCAGATAGAAGCATACACAGTTTCCCCATTTAAAAACAGAACTGAATAGGATCACTAAAGAGTTGGCCTTAAGAATTAAACGGTTTAAGAACGATCGATTCAATGGAAATATAAGAAATATGATTAAAACACAAAATACTCGTTATGAAAGTTTATTAACATATAAAAAACCAGTTTATTAGAAACCTCCAATAAAAAACAAAGAAGGCGAATACATTTAGTGACCATTTAGCCGAAGTTTTGTAACTTACACAACACTTAATGTTACTGTTAAAATAACCACAGCAACCCAAACGTAAATTGCATATACCATTGAACTTGAAGTAATCGAAATAATCCATAGGGAGCTTAAATCACAAACGCAGCATTACTAAAGAATTACTTTAAGAACTTAGTTAAAAGATAATAGTTAAGATAAAGTCTATTTTAAACGCTGTTTTTAATATTAAAATTGTTCCGGATCTCTGGAAAATATCTGAAGTGATTATGATTCCGAAACTTGGAAATTCACCAAACGATGGTATTACATACCAATCTCGCTCCTACCAATTATGTTCAAATTGATGGAGAAGATTATTTTAAAACGTATCGTATAACGCATGTTATCGAAAATTGCCTGGAAGAAAAAAATATGTTCAGCAACATTCTTGGATATTTCGGTTTGACATGAAGGTCTGCTGCATAAACTAAAACTTTGTCTTCCGTATGAATACTGTAATTTTACAATCGTATCTTACTGATAAGGGCGAATCAAGGTAAGAAGTATTCAGTATATATCCTTCCTCGGGTAAAGTGATAATGAACTAGAAAGATCGTTGAAGTCTAGTGTTCTCGACTTCGAGATCCACTTTACCTTATTTAAGGCTCCTTATATGAACTGTAGATTATATTCTTTAGTGGTCCGATCTGGACATATGAGCTATATTCTATTAGGATTGATGAAATATTGAATTTAATTAAAAATATAAACAAAAATTTTGCATAAAAAACTTTAAATTTACAGGCAGGTTGGCCACGGACTTCCCTTTAAAGTGGTCCGATCTGGGTCTACGGATTGACGTAAGATACGCAACATTTGTCATTGCTAACTTTTTTGAATAAAAACAAAAAAATTTATGTACAACTTAAAAATGCGAGCCAGGTTTGTATGGAGGCTACCCCTTTAAGTAATGTTGGCATGCTCATTTAATACTAGTTATCTGAAGAAGGAAGAACAGAGTCTAAATATCCAAATTAGAAGTCTCTATCTTTTATAGACTCTGTTCGTGCAAACAATCTTTCGAACGGGCGGAAAGACATATCTATTTTGACTCGATTTCCGATTCTGATCCTTTTGCCCTTTATATACCCTATTACCCTATGGGTACAGGGTATACAATTTTTTGAATCGCAGATACTTTTAATTCATTAAAAGATACTTACTTAAGACAACCGTATTTTGGTCAAGGCCGCAGGTAAGAAAGCGCAGCATTCGCGATCATTTTGTTTCTTCAGGTAATCATAGACTTAGTCGTGCCATCGTAAACTCAGACCTCTTCTCTGATGCCGTCCACCAATCAAGTTCAGGTTTCCGTCGTTAACCATTAGTGCTTGAGCATCGGCGATTTTGAGCGTTACGCGAGCGCGTCAGAAAATCATATGGGGAGAAACCATGTTCCCTGTAATGTACTCCTACCATATGTGAACCCTTAATATAGGGCGTGCGTTGAGGGCAGCCCGTCAGATTAGGAAAAAAAAATCGATCATGTGAAAAAGTCGAGCGCGTCAGATAAAGACAAGGTCAGTTAAGTATATGCATAAAAGTGTATATTTCAATAATCTGACAATTTGAGCGTGGCATAAGGAGATGGGTGAGTCACAAAGTTGTAAAAAAAACGTCACATCGAAATACTCGAGCGCGATTGATTTTTTTTTTATTTTGTAAGACATCCTATTGGGATTATTACGAAAAACATATAATCTGGCTAAGAACATCAATAAAAGATGAAGCGTACAGATGCTGAAAACATTAAACGGATGGAACAATAACGCTAATTCTTTTTTTGGTGTGTTTATTATTGTCAGGAGAAGTTTATTATTGTCAGGAGAAGAAGAATAAATCAAGAAAGTTGAGCGGAACATAAGGAAATTTCGAACATTTGCGTCGTAAAAACTATTTGTGAATTATAAGTGCTATTATATTTTAATTGAAGTTTATTATTGTCAGATTTACAATATAACTCCATATAATTGTCAGATTATCATTTAGGACGAGTAGGACATCAAGTTGAACCGTCTATATTAAAATCTGACGCTCTCGAGTATTTCAAGGTTACACTTTTTTTTTTACATTTTACATCGTCAGCCATTTGAAAAGGACACTTTTTTGAGTTCACTCAACATACCCTCTGAATATCTTCCCCCTTTTTTACGACCACGCTCCACTAGTTAATCATCAGATTAATATCTCTCGGGGATCAGAAAATGCGCGTATACACTATGATTGTCTGACGCGCTCGAGTATTGCCATGGAACAGTTTTTTTTTACATTTTTGAAATTTTGTACACGCTTTTCTCCCCATTAAAATGGAAAACTTAACATAAACTTTTTTTCGTTTTAGAACCTAATCTTCACAATCCAATGGGTCCCCATGAAGCTTTAGTAACTGCAAATTTATCATCCCGGGCTCCCCTACTATTATCTCAGGCCAGAAATTTCAAGCAGATGGCAAATTTATTGGGGTATGACACAGTTCGAATTAATAAACTTACCTCGCAGTATTTAGTAGTAATTCAGTAGGTCGAAAAACAAAAATATGTTTTCGAGTAGCAACTGTATATAGTGGTATTTTTGTTGGACTATTTCTATTATGGGGTTGTAGGAGGCAGTGCCAAAGTGTCAGGACAGCATTGTATCCAGGAATGGTGTGAATATACTGCGACGCGGGTTTCAATGCGTTGTATCGAACAAGAGCTCAGCGATCTATTGTCTCCTAATGACGTCAGGGTGAGTATAATTATTGGAACACTTGGATAAATGCGACACGGATTCGCGATATCTGTGGAACACTATCAAAAAAGCTTTCAGGTGTCTCTCAGAGTGAAGCTCTCTCATAAATCAAATTCGAGCGGCCGTCAAAGATGTGTCCCACCTTATTCTGCAGATAGTTCGTGCGGGACTCTTCGAAGAAGATTAGGTTAAAGGATAAATTTCTACGTCCCATAGTGGCTGAAGATCAATTTGCATTGGACTTACTTCGATTCTTTTTTTTTTAATAGCTTTATTAGTTTTAAGCTTAGTTAGCTTAAGTAAATAAAAT
Organism: Leucophenga montana; assembly: GCA_035044765.1. Lineage (NCBI taxonomy): Eukaryota > Metazoa > Arthropoda > Insecta > Diptera > Drosophilidae > Leucophenga > Leucophenga montana. Next base: position 26,727 of record JAWNNQ010001729.1, read on the forward strand.
AAGGTAGCTAATCTATTGTTAAGAAATATTTAATATTTCAATTTTACAGCATCTGAAACTTTACGAATGTTTGAACAACCAACAAAAGTCATGGTTTGATATTTTTTTAAGTTCGATTTATTATATATTCTCCATAGTGAACATTTTTTAGTTGTTTTAATTTTGCATTTCTTTCAATAACATTGAAAATCCAACAAGTCGTTTTTTGACAATTGAAATTCCCACAAGTACCCATTTGCAAGTTGAATTTTGTAAGGATGGAAAAAGTTTTTTTTTTATCAAAAAGGCCACAAGGTTTTCGGATTTTGTGTTTCCAGGTGTTTAAGCCATGTATAAGCCAAAGGTGGGTAATCTTCCAAAATATGTTTCAAAATATTGTGCTTAAAACAAAATCTGCACGTATTATCACTTTAATACATATTTTGTATATGAAAGTGTTTTTTGAACTTGTAATTTCCAATGTCCTTGATATTCTCAAAGAGGATTTTTGCAATCCAATGCAGGCCTCAGCTATTTTCATGTTATGTGGGCCTAACATATAATAAAGAGTAGAGTTTACAGGTAAAGTGTACAGTGAAAGTATGTAAGGGGAACATAAAATGGAATAACTGTAGGTAGGAACTAAATAACACAGGCCTATAAATACCAGGGCCATGTCAGTTGTTGGAAAGCTGAGGGTCATTTCCGAAGTAATTTGCTGCGTAGAATCCGAAGTCCTGTGTACCAGTCTCCAGGTCCCAGTGAGGTTGGTGTTTGTGAGAAATTGAGTTTGAGGGTTATGTAGTCCGTATTACTGTTGAACTTCCTACCAACTGAGCTGTGTTCAAAGCTTTCTGGTATCATGGTGCCTGTCGCGCGGAGGGGTCGAACAGACTTCTTTGCGACTAGACGCGCATAGATATCCAGGAGTAGACTATTAGCATCGTTTCTAGTGTCCATCAGAGGGGAGGGGTGGACCTCAACGCCGCCGTCATACTCTCTCTCCTATCCATATGCTTTTTCAAGGCCTGTCCCCATACCATAACTCCATGAAATAGTATCGATCGTACTACGGAAATAAAGACCCGGTGCATCAGTCTTGGTGAAAAAATCCATATACAGCTCAGCATTTTTTTCGATGCTCTATGCATTGGTCCAAGTCAGCTTACTATTCAATACTATTATAATGTATTTTATGCTGTTTTTGGGTATAAGCAGTATTCCGCCTTTTTTGGGTGGGGTCGATTGCAGCACCTTGTATGTCTTAGTAAAGAGAATGAGGTCCGTTTTATCCGCATTTAATCTGAGTCTGGCTTCTGTCGCCCATCCAAGTATCTCTTTTAAAGTGTGGCTTATGATTCAGCTAAGAGTCGAGGGACATGTACCCATTTATGAAGTTATCTTGGAAGCTTTCGTGCGAAATTTTTTAAGTAGTTCCTTCATCACTAGGTTTCATAATAGGGGTGACAGGACTCCGCTCTGGTTGTGGCTCCCAACTCGGCTTTGACTCTTCTGCATATTGCTGTGTGAGGTACTGTTGCTCTTAGGGTGTGCATTATCGTTTCTGTTAAATGCGCCTGAGATATTTAGGAATGCTACCAGTGCATAATGTTTATGGTACAGTGTTTTTCAATGAAAGCTACCAGGTAATGTAGCCCTGTTTCCACCGATTTTCCATCGTTGGATTAAATGTTTATATTCGCGACTTCCTTTATGTAGAGATCCATTATTTTTCTATTGTCTTCAGCAGGTTTGATGTTGGGCTAATACGCCTGTAGTGATTTGGCTTCACGTGACTGCGTTTCCCGCTTTATGCAGCAATATAACTTGTGCTGTTCCTCCATGTTACAGGCACGTAGTCGTAGCTCAGGCATACTTCAAATGTGGATTGTAGCCATGGGACGATCATATGCTTAGTTGTTTATAGCATGGCAGGAAATATCCCGTCCAACCCAGAAGATTTGTAGCCCTCGTACGAGTCTTTAGCCCACTGGATCTTCTTGAGAGTGATTATCCTATTTGTTATTTCAATCTGTGGTAGGTCTAGATCCGCGCTTGGCTGAGAGACTTCCGTGCAGACCTGGTAGTGCGTATCTAAGAGAGCGCATGTTGTTCAACGTCATCGTACAGGTTATACAGCTCGTGGTTCGTACGGGTCGTAAATTTGACGTTAACTATAAGGGGACCAAAAATCCTACGGATAGTCTTTCTATTCGAACATTACTAAAGATGCTGTTTAAACTTTCATTTAACATTTAAGATCCGCTGATCCGCTTCGAGTGTATACCAAATACTTTGTCAAATCCTCGTTCATTGCTAGTCCCATGAATCGTGACTGTTTCTCAATCTCCGAGAACGCACTGCTAACTCGCCGTTCGTTCGTATCGATGATGTTAATGTCATCAGCATATGCGAGTAGCATCACTTCCTTATGGGCAGTGGCGTAGGATGTACTCCATCGGGAGGTTAAACAAGTTGCACGATAAAGCATCACCCTGCCTGAGACCTCTCTTTGTATCAAAGTCTTCGGAGAGGTCCTTTCCTACTCTGACAAAACTTTGGGTGCGTGAAGGCGTCATCATGCAAAGGCGAACGATCTTTGCTGGGATACTAAGATCAGATAGGATGTTTAAGAACTTCGTTCTTATCGGCGTGTCGAAAGCGGCCTTATAATCGAGAATTAGGTGATGTGTGTCTTTGTTGTACTTACGGGTCTTTTCCAGGATTTGATATTAAGTGAAAATTGGTTCACTTGCCGAACTCTTTCGTCTGAAGTCACACTGATATTGGCCTTATAGTCCATCCGTGTATACGCGGGACAGAATTTTGTATCCAATTGAAACTTAGTCGACGGTAGTTCGCGCAGACAGAGGAGTCTCCTCTCTTGAAGATAGAGATTCCAATCGTTGGGTATGCATTCATCGGAATATATAAGTGTTGGTGCATACGCCAAATCTCTGCCACCGGTCTTGAATAACTCAGTGGGCAGCTTAACGGAGCCTTCCGCTTTGTTATTCTTCAGATTTTTAATTACAGATTCGACCTCGTTATATTCCGGTAGCTCTACAAGAGAACTATCTTCAATTTGTTACTCTAGAAATGCTTCTCTATCGGCGGTATTATTCTCTTTATCACCTTCAAGTAGGTTAGGGAAGTGACTTCTCCATAGTCTAACCAGATTTCAACTTTTGTCTTAGCATAAAGAAACTCCGAGCTTAAGTCAGACGCTTGAGCTTTTGATAAAACTTTCGAGCTTCATTTCTATCACATAACACCTCAACATCCTTAAGCTTATGTATTTCCCGTTCCATTTTTTTGCATTTGAAAACGCGTTTCTTCTCTCTGTGTTTCCCACGACATCGTTGTCTTAGAGCTTGCGTGTCTTCCGCCTGCTGAGTTCTTCTATAAGCGGATCCTTTTTCTGAAGTAGCTTGGCGACAATCCTCGTCATACTAAGCGTTGGTCACGGGTCTGGTGTACCCAATGATCTCCTTGACAGCCGTATCCATGGAGTGAGACATATGCTTCCACTAGTCGTACTCTTCAGAGGCTAGGGAGGACTCCCGGAGCAGTTGGGAGAGTCTGGCTGAAAAGGCTTCAGCGGTCTGTTGTGATTGCAGCTTTCCGTCGTTTAGCTTTCGTTGAGTTTTGGGACGTGCGGAATTCACCATGCTGAATCTGGTGCGTAACTTGGTCGCCATAAGGTAGTGGTCCGAGTCGATGTTAAGACCTCGTACCTTTAGCACATCTAGCACGCTCGATGCGTTCCTTCCGTCGATCACAACATTGTCAACTTAATTGCGTTTATTTTGATCTGGACTATTCCAAGTAGCCTTCTGTATGGAAATCTGGTGCTACTGATTCCAAATTAGTGCTTCCTCGCATGGCAACTATAATATATGAGAGATCCTGAGATCCTTTTTTTGAGCTCATAACGTATATTCCGTGGCTTACCTAGGGGATACGTTTCCTAAAGGACATTTGTGAGCTGCTTGGACCGTTTGCAAAAAAATCGTATTTTAACAGCTCTCAAGAGAATGGCCAAGGAACATGTTAATTCTGCAAATGACCCTATCCCTCTACATTGAATGACCTTTTTGTCCATATCACTAATCTGCGCTGCAAATATCTATCAGTATGCAAATATCTATCAGTTTTACACACACGTATACTCGTGTTTCCTCATAGTTGTATATTTGCCAGCAGCTCAGTAGGTTTCTCTCTCTCTCGCTTACACTCACACTCGGGCCACACTTGAACGATAGCAGTGCTTTCGTGATATTACCGACGGCAGACTATTTTTTCTATGATCAAGTTGTTACTAACTCTCGTTATGCTCCAACCAGATTGGTACCATTATCCGAGCGCATTCTTATTGGCACACCTCGCCTGTTCATAAAGTTACGTATACACATGAGACATGTATCAGTGGACAAATCATTGGCAATTTCCAAATGTATTGCCATTATTGTTAAACAAGTAAATATACATATCCAGTGTTTCTCGTTGCTTCTTCTCTCTATGACCGAGAACGGTCCCATATAGTCAATAACTACATATGACTATATGGGAACATAAGGGGTTAGTCTATCTTTTGGCAACTGTCCCATTAGTGGCACATTCGGTAGAGCCCTCAAAATTTTACATATTTTACAAATATTCGACGCACCTTTTCTCGCAAGTTTTAAATCCAATAGCTAAGATACGATGCCAATTATCGTATCTTAGCTATTGTGGTATTATCGTTTTGATGTTGCCATTCTGTATGATAATGCTGAATAATTAGTTTCGTAACATGATTATCATGAAGTCTCAGTGTCAGCTTCCACAATTTGCTGTTCCGCTTAATACAGTTGCTACAATCGGATAACATCGGAAAATGTATATAGCTCCGATTTATTATAAAAATGTAGTCCATAGCACTTGAAATTCGTATTTTATCCACTTAATTCAAGCGTCAAAGCCAATACCCGGCCATTATGGATCAAAAACAGACATGATTATGCGCAATACCTCACGTTTCGATAGGACTCGATACTTAGATAGTAGTGCCTTATTAATTTTACCAAATGACAATAAAAACCCAAATTCGTCACTTTGCGTGTACCAGCGCATTCCTAAAACCTACTGATAATGCGTTTCATTATACTTGTCAAGGCTTAGAATTCCATTTGTTGCACCTGGACTAAACACGACGCTATATATCTTTAAATTTGATGCAAATTTGATCAACTCTAACCAGTTCGGTGGTGTATCATCACAGGCTGTTGAGTAACTCTTATTGCTCCATCGTCGTTCACGTAGCAGTGAACAAAATCATCAACTTAATGGATTTGTATTATTGCATTAGCTGGTTCAGAGTAAAGTTCCTTGTGTTCCAACGTATGTTTATTTTTTAAATATTGTGCAAATGCGGTAGAGCACTTTGCTAAAAATGTAATCACCTACCATTCGTACGACTTTATCTCATCGGAAGCTTAACGTTTTCTCTCCAGAGAAAGCGTTGAGCCCATCTGTCCTCCTAGCGAATTTGTAACTGGCACAAATTCCTATTTTTTGTTGTCGGAATATCAGTAGTACATTGACATTCGTCAGACCCACTCATTAGTGACGAATTCAATGAAAATGGCGGAAGAGCGGGATATTGATGTACAAAGTGAAGAAATACATAAATATCATTTAAAAGACAAATGCCACCAAAGACACACACATCCATAATTGTATGTATTGCGCAAGCACACTCACTTGGAAAATTTCTCAAATCAATTTAATATTCTTTTCATTTGGTTCTTTTAAAAATTTTGCAAATAAACCAAATTAGTTCAAAAATGTTGTAAGCTTTGGTTTGGTTCAATACGACCGAGGAATAAATCCAAATGCATAGACAAAGCAAATCAACAAAGCAAACAAAGCATTCGTTTGGTATGTACTCGATACTGCTTGATTCGAATTTTATATTTAAAACCATTGCGTACCATGCCGAGCTGCTCTCGTTTTTCTTCCTTTCGGTGGCTTTATTTTATTTAAAATATTCTGCCAATATGCACATTTGTATGTACATTTATATGCAACTGTGTCATTCGTACAGGCTAGAGCACGAACCTTCAAATTCTACATATATATGTACATACATAGTTTTGATAGAAGCCAAGGCGAATATTCGAATGAATATACTCTAGCATATCGAGCTTATTTTTTTCCTTTCTTCCTTTTGTTCTTGTTATAACTTGATCATTTGGTTTTCGATATATGCGCACAGTGCTTGCTTTGATTTGTTTGGTCAAACGAAACGACGCCATACAAGACTGCCAATGCCTAGTTTTCCTTTCCAATTCATTTTTGCTATGCTTTAGTACGTATCTGTATTGGACATACATTTTTTTTTTTGTATTATCATATGTCAATGTGATTCAGTATAGTTAAAAAGTATATCTATTTTGTACGTACATTTTTTTTTGTATTATCATATCTCAATGTCATTCAGTATAGTCAAAAAGTATAATTAGTATAAAGAGTAACATTAAGGCATTAGCATTTGAACATAACGAACAAAAATATATAGGCTTAATGCCTATTTTGAATATCGTTTGGATGAAATCTTTTGAGTCGGCCACGATATGTATTAACGGCCAGAGCCGCTGCTAAATGATTAACATGTGAAGCATATCGACCATTATATCTGCTGCTGTGGAAGTTCAACTACTCCATGACTGTTGGTATTTTCAAATCTCGATATAAAACTTTATTGCGCATATACCAAGGAGCATCTGTTATTTTACGCAAGACCATGTTTTGAAGTACTTGTATACGGTTTATATTTGTGGCAGCAGCAGTGCCCCATATCTGTATTCCATACATCCAGGTAGGCATAATGATTGATTTGTAAACAAGCAGTTTATTTTCGAAACTGAGTTTACCTACTTGGGCGAGGTAACCA
>JAWNNQ010001730.1:0-173033 GCA_035044765.1 Leucophenga montana
ATATACATATACATATACATATACATATACATATACATATACATATACATATACATATACATATACATATACATATACATATACATATACATATACATATACATATACATATACATATACATATACATATACATATACATATACATATACATATACATATACATATACATATACATATACATATACATATACATATACATATACATATACATATACATATACATATACATATACATATACATATACATATACATATACATATACATATACATATACATATACATATACATATACATATACATATACATATACATATACATATACATATACATATACATATACATATACATATACATATACATATACATATACATATACATATACATATACATATACATATACATATACATATACATATACATATACATATACATATACATATACATATACATATACATATACATATACATATACATATACATATACATATACATATACATATACATATACATATACATATACATATACATATACATATACATATACATATACATATACATATACATATACATATACATATACATATACATATACATATACATATACATATACATATACATATACATATACATATACATATACATATACATATACATATACATATACATATACATATACATATACATATACATATACATATACATATACATATACATATACATATACATATACATATACATATACATATACATATACATATACATATACATATACATATACATATACATATACATATACATATACATATACATATACATATACATATACATATACATATACATATACATATACATATACATATACATATACATATACATATACATATACATATACATATACATATACATATACATATACATATACATATACATATACATATACATATACATATACATATACATATACATATACATATACATATACATATACATATACATATACATATACATATACATATACATATACATATACATATACATATACATATACATATACATATACATATACATATACATATACATATACATATACATATACATATACATATACATATACATATACATATACATATACATATACATATACATATACATATACATATACATATACATATACATATACATATACATATACATATACATATACATATACATATACATATACATATACATATACATATACATATACATATACATATACATATACATATACATATACATATACATATACATATACATATACATATACATATACATATACATATACATATACATATACATATACATATACATATACATATACATATACATATACATATACATATACATATACATATACATATACATATACATATACATATACATATACATATACATATACATATACATATACATATACATATACATATACATATACATATACATATACATATACATATACATATACATATACATATACATATACATATACATATACATATACATATACATATACATATACATATACATATACATATACATATACATATACATATACATACATATCATCATTTATAATTTGTTTCAGATTCAATTTGTACAGAGATATACAAAATCGGAGCGTTAATATCGAATGAAACATTATTTAAATCCAAATACTAGAGATGCTTGATAAGTTCTGCGATTCGACAATCCCCAGCAAACAAAAATAATACTGAAAGTATTAGAGAAGCCTTTAATTACTTACTAAAATCTTAAACTTAATGGGGAAATCCACAAAATACATGTAGAAGCGAAAGGATTGTCGAGGCGCAAAATTTATTGAGCATCCCTTGAACAAACAGTTGAATTGAAAAATGTTCAATTCGAATATAATATTTTAGGAAAACGACAAACTCACCGTAAACCGTCTACACCATACTGAGAGCCATCTTATATCCTTAATCCTTTTACCCATGGGTAAACGCAGTATGATGTCCGTGTTGTTATGGGCTTGCAATATTGGCGGATCACTGCGGGTTGCGCGGTTGGCAACGGCAATTAGAAAGAATAAAACAAAAATATTACATGTAATAAACATTTAACCAACGTTTTAGGGTGAGAAATATTATTTCCTTTAAGTTCGTCCTAAATAATAAGAATCTTAACAGTTTGATTAAATTTGCCATTTTGTCGTATAAATTTTATTAAATAAAAAAAAATTCTTGACGAGTTAAAAATTAAGTGACGAAAGCTTACTTGCAACTAACAAAAATTAAGTGACGAAAGCTTACTTGCAACTCACAAAACATCTGATATCAATTAGGTTTTATGTTTTGCATTTGTATTGTGGGGATTGATTGTAAACTGCAATTGAGCGTTCGTCGAGATGTACTTATATACTTTCCAGCAGATGGTTTCAGTTAGGTGGAGAAACGAATTCGATATCTCAGAAAAGAAACTGTATTTCTTAGAATGAAAAAATATGACGAGCGCTCAATTACTTGTTACAATCAATCCCCAGAACATAAATGAAAACTATAAATATTTTATCACAAAATTGATATCAGAGGCCTCTTGATTTTTATTTTAATAATTTTTTTTATTTAATTCCGCCATTGTATGCTATTGCATCTGGTGAACAGAAGGACACAGCATAGGAAAACAATATTAAAATCAATGAAATTAAAAAAATTTGCAAAATAAACGAAACTGAAATTTGTGCAAAAAAACCTCTTAATAGAGAACCTTTTACAAGTTAACCTTTCACAAGTTATGTGAACAAGTTATGTATGGTTCTAATACCCATCACACATAGTGTAAAAAAGTATTAGCAGTTTATCTGCAAGTTTGTAACTCATTGAATGAGCTACCGTAGACCCCACAAAGTATATAAGTATGTAAATTATTGATCAGCTAATTGTTGAGCATTTTTATACCCCGTACCAAAAACGAATAGGATATAATAAGTTTGTTCGAATGTATGTAATACGCAAAAGGATTCGGGGTATACCTAAGCTATATACATACATATAAGCTATATACATATATTCTTGATCAGTCTCGCAAACTGAGTCGATTTACCCATGCGCCTCCATCCGTCCGTCTGATTGTATAAAACATGTATACTTATTTGTTACATTTAATATCATCTTGAAATTTACTATGATAGCTTCTAATTGACGGATACTTCATATAAACATCAAAGGGCGTGTTCTTCTCACTTTTGGAGATCTACCTATACAAACACACTGTTGTGTATTTCATGTTTGAAATGCTATACGATTTGAAACTTCGTGTGGAGGCTATTAATCATTATTTTCTTTGTAAATATTAAAAATGAGGGCATCACTACTATTTTCTATTACCTATGTATGTCAACCACTCCCTTTGTCATTGTATTAGGGTTGGCAGTTAAGTTAATGGGCGAGATTAGAAAACCATCCCTTTTCTTGGCTGTACATACATATATATGTTATTTATATTTAAATATTTTAAACATTTCACATGGAGTGTGAATAGTATTAGAATTTAGTCACAATGTTTGCATCAACTCGTCAGACGGTACTAATCACGAATATGTAATTGTTACGAGGTATCGTATGCTTCCTTTTAGGCGTTGAAAATCTTAATGATTTAATTTTAGTACTATTCAAACTCTGCGTGTATAGTACCAGTATAGTATAGTAGCCAACGTACCTGTTACGCTGGCTGACCCCTTGAAAGAGGTTACACATAGACCATGGTTGTCCTTAGTGAAAAAGTATAATAACGAAAAAAGAAAAAAACGTTAACTTCGCTGGAACTGAAGCTTTAATACCCTTCACACTATTTTTCAAATTATAAACTTGGCAGATACAAAGAAATGGGGATGTTGCAGAAGTGGAAAGTTCTTTGGCCGTTTCTCTTTGGAGCGGTCAAATTACGATTCTTTTGCAAACGGCTCAAGCAGCTCACAAAAGTCCGCTACGACACGTATCCCCTGGGTAAGCCACGGAATCTCCGTGGTGAGCAAATTGTGAGAGCAAACACACCCCTTAATTAAGGGTTGGTGCGCTGGGTTTGGTTCCCGCCACCGCAAAAAAAAAAACGTACCAGTGAAGACACAAAGGAAGCCTCGGATAAAATCCCGCAAACGATTTAAGGACCATGATTTAAGGATATGCACCTGGAATGTCCTGTCCCTCCACAGGGCTGGTGCAGATATCCAGCTGGTTGAAGTCCTCGACGAATTTAAGGCTGACATCACCGCAATACAGGAAATGCGATGGATAGGACAGGGCTGCTCAAATAAAGCATCCTGTGATATTTATTATAGTTGCCATGCGAATTTGGATCCGGTTTCTTGGTTAGAAGGAAACTACGAGGTCTTGTCACCAGTTTCATACCTGTGGACGAGCGCCTGGCAGCGATACGTACATATAAAGGCTAAGTACTTCAACATTAGCCTGATTTGTGCACACGCCCCGACGGAAGTCGCAGACGATGCGGCCAAAGATGAATTTTACGAGCGTCTCGAACTTCTCTACGAGCGCTGCCCCAATCACGATGTAAAAATCGTGCTTGGTGATTTCAACGGCAAAATTGGGAAGGAAGGAATCTTTGGACCAACAGTCGGAAAATTTAGCCTTCACGACCCTGTCTTCCTGGTTGGATGTTGTGGGCACAAATTTTTAAGATATTTGCTTGTAAGTCGCTGCATAGATTTCTTTTTATTGCAGTTTAATAGAGTATCAAAATTGACATGCTACGCCCACTTTTTAGAGTAGCCACCATACAAACTACAATCCCACTTTCGACTTTTTGTTTGATCATTTTTTTTATTGCTACCAATATCACTTTAAAAGTTGACATGGTGGGTTCTTATGAAGGAACTCTTCATACACATAACAATGGGTGTGATCTCACTACTTTTTGAGGTAGCCCCCGAAAAACCTCCACAAACAAATAAAATAATTGTATTAAAATGTAACATTTATTGTGTACAAGGCTCGATGCTGGAAGTGTTACCAACTGTTAAGGCTGCTGTAGCAATCAAACGGCTAATGACAGCGCCGCTCTTGTGTTGCCGAGCGTCAGTCTGTTATGTTATGTTATTTTGTTTACAAGCCTAAAGTTATCGAAATCGAATTCAATCGCAACAGTGTTATTGCTTTGTATTAAAAAATTAACTACGATTGAAGCCCTACAAAATACAAAAAGTGCAAGATTTAACACCTGAACAAAGGGCTCCTAGCAGGAGCAGAGGTCTTAAAACACTTGCACGTTAGTGGGTAGCTTGAAAATGTTTTTGATGAACAAATTTTTACGGTTCAGCATTATGTAAACAAACAAAACGATTGTGTATGGTTAATGTGGAAATCAAAAGGCAATTTAGACCAGCGAATAGCTCTGCGAAAGCAAGCATCTGCAACAGTAATGGTTTGGGCCGCGGTAACTACCACAGACTCTCACCACTCGTTTTCATTGAACAGGGCGTAAAGGTAAATCAAGAAAAGATTTTAAACAATGTGAAAAGATTTTAAACAATGCTTTGTTACCTTGGGAATGTAAACAATCCTGTACAAACCATAGGATGTTTTAACAAGACTCGGCACCATTCCTTCCATCCTTTATATCTTCACAGCAATGTACACTACATTCCCCATACTTAAACCCAATGGATTTTTCCATATGGTCCATTCTGGAGGCCAAAGTATCAACTAAAAAATATGAGATGGTCAACGCCTTAAAGATTGCTCTTCACCGAGAATGGGACAAAATACCACATTCGAGCAGCGTGTAAAGCCTTCTCGGTCAAACTCAATGCTATTAGATGCTAAAGGTGGCTACAGCGCTACACAAAAAAAAAAAAAAATAAAATAGATAAAATTACAGCATTTTTAATTTGTGACATGGCTAGATCGACTCGTATTGGCGAGGTGATCAAGAATATTTAAATTTTATTATATCTGCGATGCTTCCTAAGAAGTTAGTACTAGAACAGAAGTATATGACTAGAGCTGGTTAAAAATGTACTTTACCAGTGAGAATCTCCGAAAACTTGTCATCGGTGTTAAAAACTTTGAAACAAAATTATTCCTTCTGTTCAGGTTGTCACTTCCGAAAAAAAATGGTCAGCAATCAATTTCGAAATTTTTTTTCTGAAGTTAAAGCTAGAACAGGATGAGGAAAACTGTCTCATTGAAGTTATTAGGGACAATAAAGTTGTTAAGTTTCAAAATACTGTAAACTAAAATACTTGTTACGCTTGAAACATGTGTGTACGTCAATCGTGTGCTTAGCAGTAACGCGCTCGCTTTCAAATGGAGCGTTTACAAACAATAAAGAGCAATTTCTACAAAATAAAGGGCACCAATTATGCAAAACCGAGACCTTATTACTGAGGGACAAACAACCCCTATACAATACATGCATAGGTCGCAGGAACAACTGAACTTGATCTGGTCGAAGTGGTGGTATGTATGAATATCTAGATGTGACTACTCAATTACGTTTGATTTAATAAGGACAGGACTCATTTTGTGCGCCGAGATATGCATTTTTTGGGGGAGTGACATTTGCGTATGAATAAAAAGAAAAGTCAGAAGAAAGAATTTGCGGTGTCAGCAACAGGCGGGGTACTAAGGGATACTTGGCATCTTCATCGAATTTCTGGTTGGGGTAACATTTCACGCTGGTTATTCAAATTTAATTATGCTAAAGCAATTTTCTTTGTTAAACTTAAAGTCGGCTTTCAACCTTCGAAATCTCTTAATGTTAGAGCTTTAATGCAAAGCATTGTCACGTCGTTGAAAATTAAAGCAATGACTGATGATGAGCGTAGTAATAGCTATGGTGATTCAAGCAATCCTTTTATTTTAGTTAAGAGTGAATTAATGCTCTGTACCTCGTTTAAAGGTTATACATAAGTAGATAGGGTTCTACAACTGAGGCAGTCTAAGAGATTAGAACTTAAATTCGATAAATAAGCACTACTTGCAAAGTCACGCAGCTTCCAACAGTTTGCATTAATGAAACTAACATAAATCAGACTTAATCGAGGATCTTCGACGCATAAAAATGCGATTGTGAATCGTAAATGCGTGGCATTTGCAGTCTACTTGCAAAATACCCCTTGTACACATGGTATTAGAGGGTAATCAGATATCCTAATTTAATTACTTCTGCCTGATGCCTCTATTGTCTGTATAATACTGATGATTCTACTTTTACTATTGTTGTCATGTTATATGTGCAAAGAAAAAGAAGCAAAAAAATTTCATTTTACAGACTCTAAGATATAAAATGTTCTTTGTTATATTTAGAGGAGTGGAGAGTTGTGATACGGATTTTGATTTCAAGACATAACAACCATAATAGTCGATATTTTGCGCTGCTGAAGGGTAGAAACAGTCATATAAAAATACAACTACAAATATTGATACAATTGATCTGAAAGATGAAATTCTTCAGAAAGTTACATTTTATGAAATTTTTAATTTATGGTGATTTTTTTCATTTTATCATGGTCTGCATTTGCTTGCATTGCTTTATTTTTGCAATAGAGTGATAACAGTTCTAGACAGTTTGTCACCGTTCAGAGTTCAGGTCAAGCAGAGTAAAATACTAAAGCAAATTATCGACGCTTCCTCTTACGTTTAAAATACTTGATACTTGACATAGTACAATAGATACCTCAAAGTTACGGTTATTGATCAGCTAATAAGGTCAGTACCAGGTACATCGAACTTATGCACTGCTAACCTAATAACGTCGCTCTTAGCTTGGTGGACAATAGTATAACCAGCAGAAGACTTTTAAGCCTACATCCTATTGACAAACTGTCCAGAAAGTAAAAAACATTATTAGTTCTGTGGGTAAAAATATAGTCTCTTCCATAGTGCTTGAACAGTCTCCTGCTCCTCCTTCTGTTCATTTTACTTTTCATATGTAGTTTGAATAGGCCAAAATATAATTTTGTCACGCAGTCTATGACGCATTAAAGGAAGCACCAGAGACCCTTTAAAATTCAAGACGACGAGATGAATGAATACATTTGTATGCAAACTACATTTTAAGATATTGATCTGAAATTGGGTATGAAGACTTCTTATATTCCTAGGCTGAATATATAAATTACAATTTAAATATAAATATTACTGTTGTAAATGTATTTGCCATATTCTGCTGGGTTGCATGGACAAGGCTAGAAGGACTCGCTTGTCGAGTTGACCAAGAATATAGTTTACATTTTATGCGCTATTCGATGATTCTTCTTGGTCATTGCAAAGTCGATTATCTGTGACGTCTCCTTCTGGGTGTTACAACCACCGTGTTCACACTATGGGTACTTCACACTTTTCATATTGATGTGTGAAAAGTGTAAAGTACAAATTTAAACCTACAATCTCGAAAGATGCTTAGAATAAGTGTTGACGCGAAAAGCGTTTTTTAAAGTGGTACCATGAACGAAAACAGTAATTGAGACTAGTTTGAATATTTGAAACTTTTGACTTGTCTGACAACTATCCATGTCTTACAACTCCCCTAGATAGAATATCAATAAATAGAGTTTACATGCGATAAATTTTGTCAGTAAATATGTATTTTGTTTTCAAAGTTAATTTGTATATAAGTATATATTGTGTTATGTTACTAATTGTACTCCGCCCCCGGAAAGCATAAAAAAATGAAGTAATAATTCTTCTTCGTTGTGGCCCATCTAAAAAGCATTTGACTGGAGATTCATAGGTATGGGTAATGTAATGTGTCTGAAAGCGTAAAAGCGTGCAATCGGTTCACAATTGTTCACTCTCCATGCATTGTCATTGGCAGCACAATGTATACTATTTGGATCAGCCTTCGCACCGCTTTTCCTGTCTGATAGCGAATGAACTAATAAAGCCTGGCACGTGGCATCAACAATGAACGCATTAAAGTCGATTACAATAAAAAGTTCCTGCCGTATTCCCCCGAACATACAATTCTTTTCTACATTCATATACCCGTATGTACCGCATTTCATTTTTTAAATCTAAAATATTTTCAATATGGAACATAAAGAGTTCTATTTGTATTTGAGCTGTATGTTTGTATGAAGTCACATAATGGGGAGAAGAAACATATATATTAAATTTGCAGAGCAATGCTTCAGAATCGAAGATTAAATTACACAAAATCATTACACAAAACTTAAAAATGGGCACAGACAAACGGACAGACTCGTCACAACGAGCTGATTAATAATACTTGTATATATACACGTATACTTACTTAAACTGTTCTGCAAACAGACTGGAAGCTCAACAAAACTAAAGTAATCCTTCCGCAGTGTCCGTACCTATACAGTTCCTATCATATTTAGGTCTGTCGAGTATGGTAACCAATTCAGCAAGAATATGTTTTGCTTGATATTTACCAACCTGGCAGACTGAATGTACCCCACATTATTGTACTGAAATGTGCATGAAAACTTCGGAAATGGTCCACAAAGAATAGAATATAACGGACGATTTTAAAGATTTTAAGTTCAATTGAAATAAAACATATACAAATAAATAAAATCAGTCAATTCCTTCTTTGTTCGGTATATAATTTTATAGCATTAAACCTCAGATGGAAACCTCAGACGGTTTGCATCCTGGAGGCTAAATTTTCCACCACTTTTTCAATCCTTTGGTATCGGCTTCTAAGGCTCGCTTGTCCGCATACGCCATCGATTTCAAGTCTCCCCGCAGAAAGTAGTCGAGCAATGTCAGATTACACAATATTGCTGGCCAGGCAATGGGTCCGCTTGTGGAAACTATGGCCGCCTTAGAATATATCATGTGGCGCCATTAGGTTGAATCCAAAGACCTTCCACAAAATGTGAACGTTCTTTTGGAAAATAAAATCGAGCGCCATTGACGTGGCTATTGCAGGTTCTTTTGGGGTGTGTCGTTAGCTAAAGGATCGCCATTAGATTGTTGTCGCTCCACTTCCTACTACTTTTCTTATTGACAAAGCCACTTAAGTGAGCGCCATCACTGAACAAAATGCTGCGGCTAAAAAGTGGATCAACCTCAACCATTCAAGCACCCAATTGAAATATTTGAATGATGATTTGCCAAACAATTATGCATGTAAAAATACAAACGGCTTTTGATAGACGATAAACTTTTTGAGTGTTGCCATACTTACAAACTTACCTACTAAAAAACCACCCTTTAGATGTAATTTGTACTAGTTTGTTTTCACTTTATATGTTTAAAACTTTTTTTTTTGATTGACACAATTGATATTTCTAGTTTAATTTATAACAAGTTTGGAGGAGCTATCTCTTATAGTCTCCGAGATCCTGGCGTTCTTACAGACAGCCAGACGGACAGATATGGCTACATCGGCTCCACTTTTAGTAATGATCGGGAAAACATAAGGAATACTCCATTTGGCCTTTACATACATTTGCACAAACTTAATATACCCTTTTTCTGTATGGCTACAATGCACAAAAAGTATTTGTTTAAGTGACCTAGCGGAGGACATTTGCGTGTCCTCAGATCCAATAAAATGTCAAGTATTGTAGGACTTTCACTATATGTATGTTTAAGTCGTATATGTTGATACAATACAGTAGATTAGTAAACGATGCTACGCTATGCTCGTTAATGGTCTGTTAGCAAATATTTGCATGAATACGTAAGTACTTATAAGCAACGATAAGTAGCAGCTTAAATATATCCTTAGACATGTGCTTGTACAAGTTTTGCAAAATTACTAGAATAAGTAATTTGTTGTATTTAAAGCATAAATCAAAATTAAAATAAAAGTGAAAACTTAACACAAAAAAAAAATTTTTTTTTATATACCTAAATAAAACAAAGAAAAAATTCGTTGATATTGACGTTTTCCGTACAAATGCATAAAAGTGAGCTGTGGGTTTATATGGGACTACTTCAAAAAGTGGGCGGGACACGCCCATTTGTATATGTATGTATATGAAGTGAAAATCCACCAAATCAAATTTCAAGCTAATATTGACTTAAATGAATAATTTTTTTCACAAAAAACAAATAATTGCACGGTGGGTTTCTATGGGGGCTACCCCAAAAAATGGGCACGTCCATTAGCCTAAGTATGTCAAGCGGCTGTCTACAAAAAGGGACCATATCGCATTTCAACCTAATATTGACTTTAATAATTAAGTTTTCTTACAAAAATACAAAAGTGAAATCGACTACATTAAAAAAGTTTTTCATACAAAAAGTCAAAAGTGGGCGGTGGGCTTGTATGGGGCTACCCCAAAAAGTAGACGTGGCGGGTCAATCTTGATACTCCATTAAACTGCAATAAAAATAAGTGTATGTGCAAAATTTCAACTGGAGAGCAAAAAAATTGGTCCCCAAAAAATGTGCAGCAACATACAGACAGACAGACGGACGGACATGGCGAGATCGTCTTGTCTCGTCGAGCGGATCAAGAATATATATACTTTATGGAGTGTACGGTGCCTCCTTTAATGCGTTACAAATTTTCAGACAAACTGATAACACCATTTCACACTTTGTGTGAATGGTATAAAAAATGTTTTCAAATGTCCATGTTTGAAGTCTCTAGCTCTGTTTCTTCTAGCTTCTAGTTTCTGAGATCTGTCCTCTCATACTTTCATACAGACGGACATAACTAAATCAATTCAATTTCCGATGTTGATCAAGAATAAATATACTTTATGGGTCTACAATGTCTCCTTCTGCCGGTTACATATATACGCAAAAACTTATTATACCCTCGTCTCTTTGGGAATTAAAAAAAAATGTTTTCCAAACCATAACCGTAACAGGGGGATTATAACTTTATCATTTATTTTGCAACACCTCACTCTCAGATTTTGTTCACAAATTGCAAACGTAGGCTTATGAACAAATTATAATGTACGATTTTGTGCTGAAAATACTCTTACAAACTTATAACACTGTAAGAGTTTGCACGAACATAGAAATGAACTTACACGCCAATGTACTCTTCAGGATAGGGAATAATATAGCCCTCTGGACTAGGACGCGGTGTTTTCCCGACCCAGAAAAACGCATCCGGGCCCGTACCATCATAGGCAAATGATTTTACAAAAAGTGTTGATTCATCCACGGCATAGATAGAGCCCTGTGAAAAAATAAAAGTGCTTTATTACATGTTGGAATGTTTAAATATGCACAGTTATATAGGAATTTAAGATGGTATTGTAGCTTACCTTGATACCATGTGCGAAATTCGTAAACTGACCGATGTAACGACCATAGTAGGGCTCAGGTGGTGCACGACTCTGAGCTGCAAAAGAGAGAAAGATGGTTTGAATATAATAAGGTAATAAAGACAAATAAACAAAACACAATACATAATCATAAAGAAAATAAATAAATCGGACGGACATTGTCGTTGAAAAGGATAAAGTTGTATTGTTTACTTTGCTACGTATTCTAAATAAAGCTTGATGGAACAAAATTTTATCTGACTTATATCTTGTCTTAATTTTCTCGAAATTCCCGTTTGTTGCATTATGCTTATTGAATTTTATACTGCCTTCTCCATTTCATGCAATTTCTTTCGATTACTTTTAAACTCCGTTGGGAGTACTCGTCCTCCCACATGTTTGAATAAAAGCAACTCCAAATTGATTGAAAGCCATGAAATATCATCATTCAACTCGACTGCGGTTGAGAATCATATAATAACAGCCACAACAAAAAAGCATAGTACTTAGCTCCTCAACACAAACAAGCAAAAAGTTGCCAGTGTACAAGCGGATTTTCTAAACAAGAATGGAAAATGCTATCGTCATCATCGAAAAATTTACGCCCTTCACTCTGAATGATAAAAACACACGAATGAATTGTGAATCTGTATAACTATGTATGTCATCATGCATTGGGCATTGCTAACAAAGTGATCGGGCATGAGACGTACTCCTGCAAATCTCTGCATGAAGGGTACCAAAGCGAATATTCAAAGCTTTTCGGTCGTTTGCACTTGTGTTTTTAAGGGATGGCGGCCGGCGATGTTGGCGAAAAGCCTGAGTACTTCCATTGCTGGTGTTTCCCAAAAAGTCTCAATTGCATATAATGAAAAAAAATGAGGAAAAGAAAAACGCGTGTCTCGGCTCTACTCGGTTGTGGCTGTGGCAAATGAGGGTGTCTATATTGGTGTATATTGGCAATGCGCACGGGGAATAATATGCATTAAATCTACTAATGCGTACATTAATCTTTGTACACTGAACTCAAATATAGAGCACGTGTCTACGTGCCTGAGGATGTTTGTCCAAAGTGATGACGACTGAATGACAGTGTTGCTAGAGGATAATAATGATGCCTGACTACGTTTGATGGTAATAATAATGTTGCTTAGTTTCTTTTGTTGTTGTTTGTTAGAACCCATCGTCTAGGCTGTTTAGTTAGCATCGACATCGATGGGTTCATCGCTAGTCTATCATTGCTCTGAGCACATCTAAGGCAGATAAGATCTCCTTGCCTTAGAGAATTTGATGACAAGCTTGTGGAAAATACGCTCACATCCACTCCGATTTCAATGCTTTTGTTGTCAATGGTCATTGCACTGTTGGTTGTCAAATTCAATCAATTAACGTTTTCTACTTTAAAAATTCGTCTGCAATATTAGAAACGATTTAATCTTTCACAATCCTTTTTTTCGCATTTCCAAAAATTAAATTTTTCAAATAAACATTTTGAAAGACTTTTGTAACTTTTTGTAACCGTAATATGGCCACTAAAATCATTTCGCGTAAGTTCATCAGTTTGTCTGAAAACTTTAACGCATTAAATGAAGCTTCGTAGAGCACAGCTATGTCCATTTATCTGTCTGGATGTGTTCTATAGTCTTAACAGGACGGCCGAGGGTATACTAAGTTTGTGCAATTGGTAAACAGACGAAATTAGGCGTGGCAAATCACATAACGTATATTTATTATTCATCCACATCGAAAGTCGAGTCGATATAGCTATGTCGGTCGGTCCGTTCATCTGTCTGTCTTACTTTCGTATGTATGAGGACCGATATCTCCGATATTATAAAAAAGAGCAACCAAACTTTAATTTTTATTTCTCGCAATATTAATACTTTATTGCATCCATTGATTATAAACAACGCGAATTCTTGAAATTTTTCTTATGTGCAAGGGCGGCTAAAGCAATTCGCAGATTTGTATGGAGTCCTTTTTTTATTATGAAATTTTTAAAAATGTATCTACTAGACTTCAAAATATATTTTTTTTTTGACGCAAGTTTTTCCATACTATAAAATTATTATGTAAAATATCAAAATTAAACATAAAAAATATGTGAAAATGCACACTCTCGGGCCAATGCCGAAGATTGTCTTTTTGGGGTTTCGAACTAGCCATGTCTGTCCCCTGCATGTGTGAATCAAAACTAGTCCCTCAGCTTTTTTTATTACAGTCAATATTAACTTGAAATTCGGTATGGTGGCTCCTTATGTACGGATATTTCATATACACATTAATGGGCGTGTCCGCTGTTCTTTTAGGTATAGGCTCCATACAAACCCACCACCCACTATCCGCACCGGGGACTTCTTACAGACCTACGTGCTTTGGGTGACAATTATGTGCGTATCAAACTTCGGCGACATATAAAATGCAACCCCATGGAAGTCCAGTTGTTCATGACACAGTGGCGCGATACGCTGTTCTATTTCGAAGCAGTTGGGTTTGCTTGGAAAGCCGAAAGAAACAAACAGGTCCTGAATTAGGTTTATTGATATTTAAATTGCCAATATGTATGGGAACGAATTGTGGATAAACTACAAAACAAGATGCCAAGAGTAAACTATCTGTTAAACCTTTTCCTTAATATGAATTTTTACTATTTAAAATCGCATAAAACCGCATAATAATCGCATTATAATAGGTGTTAGAGGTAGACCCCTTAAATTTTGTGCTCCATCTTAAAAATGTTATGAGTGCTTCAAATTATCACTATGGCAGTAAAAGACTTGAGAGTAATTTGTTAGATACTTGTGAAGATTATTGAAACTTTTTACCAAAGTCAACGTTTTCTCTTTTTTTTTTGTAAATTTTTTTGACCAACACATTGGCTCATTAAAATTAAGTTCCATGATTTGAACATAAACAGACTAATAAACTACATTACAAGTTCAAAAAAGCTTGTAAAAAATGCACTTTACCATCTTGGATATATTTATATCACGGAGTTCTCTAACAAATCCCGTAATCAATGGAATGTACTTTGAACCACATACTCGCATTGTTATGGTTAACATTCTACGAATTGAATATATTAATAACATAATATCTAAACATGTCCACATGTATAACTAGCAAGCACTATATATCACACTGTAAAAGGGTTGGCAAAGTTAATTACCCCACCATTTACGTCACACTGTGGACGGTAGTTCACGCAAGTGACGTAAGCCCACCTCAGTGTGGCTGCAGCACGAGTGTGGCTGCAGCACGAGTGTGGCTGCAGCACGATATTCTTTCGAATATTTTTTCAAATGAATGCAAAATGCGCTATTCAATCCCTACTTAAAAAAATATTTGTTAAAATAAATTTCGAAAAGTACATTTTGCGATTTAACCGCAAATTGAGACAAAATTTTCGTGCTCATATTTGAATTATTAATACGTTGTGAGATTGGGTAAATTTTGATATATTATACTTTTCTGTGAAAATTCCGTGAACCGAAATATAGCATCGCAAATATCAGAGTATGCAACATTAGCTATTTATCCTAATGCGTCATACTAGCTGTTACATTTCTTATATGAAGCATGGACATAAACCTGTTATACTCTTATATACTTTTGTTTTTTATACTTTTTACGTGCATATGTATTCATATAAATAAATAATATAAATTCATGTATAGATATATTAAATATATCATTTGTATGTAATATGCATACAAATTATGGAAATCTATTTAACGGGCAGAAGGAGGAGTGGTAGACCCCCATATATATATTCTTGATCAGCATCGGAAGACAAGATGGTATACTCTGTCTGTCCGTTTGCATGAACGAATATATCTCGGAGACTGTAAGAGACTTCAAGTTTGGATATTTAAAATATCCTTTCGATTGATTTTTAAGTTTTTAAATGAAAATTTATGGTTTTTATTTTGAAATAAACTTATTAATTTAATTTTTCGTCAAAATCTATATATGCATCATATAAGAAGCCTTAAGGCAGGTAAAGGTTTCATTTAAAGTTTTATCCAATCACTTTTTTCATCTTCTCTATTGAAATGACTGATTACAAATAAAAAAACCTCTTGACGAGGTAAAACCATTTACTAAAAGAAAGTGGCACATGCCCCTAGATAATTATGTGAAGTGTCCGTCCATATGAAGCGACCATATCAAATTTTAAGTTTATTTTGCCTGTAAAGAAAACGTTATTCCTGCAAAATTTCCAAAGTTGGTTGTGAGTTCGTTGGATGCCACTCCTAATGAGGGGATCACACCCATTGATATATATGTGAAGCATCCATCCATAAAAAGCAACCATATTAACTTTCAAGTTGATTTAAACCTGTAATCAAAAAGTTTGGTTTCTTTGATCCCTCTTTTTGTACCACAAAAAGATTAATCACGCCCACGATGCTCGTATATAGGTAAAGCATCGGTCAATAAGGATCCGTATCAATTTATATGTTGATATTGACTGCAGTAAAAAAGTTTTTCACATATAACGACCAAAGTGGGATGGTTTTTATCGAGGCTACCCCAAAAAGTGGGCTCGTCAATATTTAACTGCAATAAAAATAAATCTAGGTGCCAGATATCAGTTCAAAAACTTTAGAATTAATTCACGCAATAACAGACATAGCTAAATAGACTTCTCTCGACTGGTTACGAATGTATACGGGTATACGATATCTCCTTTAACACGTTACAAATTTTCAGACAAACAATACCATTTCACTCTATGTGTAAATGATATAAAAAGAAAGGTCCTACAAAGGACAATTATATATTGACGAGCAAAAAAAGGTCCGCAAACATTTGACAATTACCACTCACCCTATGAAAAATTTATTTATTACAGCTTAAATTTCTATACGATGACTTCTTAAGAACGGATGCTTTACATATAGCGATAGTCCCCAAACCCACCGCCCACTTTTGGGTTTTAGTATGAAAACCGTATTTATTACAATAACTATCAACTTAAAACTTGCTTCTTATGGATTGATACTTTACATCTATATCAAAGGGTGTGCCCCACCTACTTTTACCAAAGCCCCACACAATTTCTCCATTCAATTATATATTCTTGATCAGCATCGGAAGACAAGATGTATACTCTGCCTGTCTGCCCGTTTGCATGAATGAATATATCTCGGAGACTATAAGAGATTTCAACTTTGGATATTTAAAATCTCCTTTCGATTGATTTTTAAGTTTTTAAATGAAAATGTATGGTTTTTATTTTGAAATAAACTTATTAAATTAATTTTTCGTCAAAATCTATATATGCTTCATATAAGAAGCCTTAAGACTCATAAGACTCAGGTAAATGTTTCATTTAAAGTTTTATCCAATCTTCTTTTTGGAAAGTTATTTTTATAGCCTTTTTGTTATATAATTTGTAGAAACAAAAATTGGAGGCAAATTTATGAAAAAAATATGGTCGAGCAGCTCGAATGTGGCTCTTACTTGTTTTTCACTTGTTTATTTATTTACGAGTTGACCAGTCTTTGTATTCCTATGTCATCAGCTATAAACATTTATGTGAGTGAATTAGGAAGTATAAATCGTTTTCACCCTTAGCCCAAAATAACTCCCATCCTCAGATTCAAGTCAGTCATATCGTTAGCATTAACGCTCTTTGATTTTTATTGAGTCAGCTAAATTTTATTCGATTTACTACCATCGCCACAACCACCAGCTCCAGCTCCAACGAATACAACATCCCCAATACAAACGTTTGTCGACACCTATATACATAAATACATATATGCGTGTGAGCGAGTATTTGTGTGCACTGGGCTGAATCTTCTTAGGGAGGAATATTATTCAACAGTTAATGACTCAAAAGCATGATGCTTTTTTATCATCCCTTAGTTCTCAACGCAACGTGCTCACGACTCTATTACGAAGTAAATGAATATCTCAGTTATAATTTCGAATATGTGCTTTCTGTTCGGTGTAAGGTGCGATACGTTCTTAGAAGTTATCGCAGTGTCGACGATACTACATATACTAGTATAAAATAAATTGTAGGGAGATTAGTGAAAATTTAATTATAAAATATGTCTTTGATGTAGACGTATAATTGCATTTTTATAAAATTACATCTATCTACTTGCAATACTTAAATAACGCAACTTTGAATATATTATTGTAAAATATATTTGATCAATAGTTAGATACGCTGGGCGCAAATGTGAAACATAAACCACAAAAATCCATACAGTTGTTTGATAGACGTAAGGATATTGCGAAATGGACTGATTTCATTGTGTTAATCAATGATGATCAAAGCGATTGTACTTTCATGAGTTATAACCAAAATATTCTAAAAAATTAATTAAGTTTATCAGATCTTCAGACGAAGCACGGCGAATAGCAGTTAAAATACTTAATTAGTAAGCTATGCATCAAGCTTTTCGGCTTGTTGTATAACTTCACTTGTGTAATAGCTAATACTTACAAAACCAATAATTTGTAAAGTTGTATTTTTTTAATAAATTTTCTTAGCGCTATCTATCCTACAAAGGAAGTAAGAAGGCTAACGACAATAACACTCGTAATTTATCATTGCTTTATAAAAATCTTATATATGCATCGGACATGTAGGTACAGCTCCTGTTCAATATGTTAGAAACTTTTATAATCTAATTGAAAATGCAACAGCTAAAGAAGTTCTTGCTGCACTGGTTCATAAATTAGTACCACACACTCGTTTTCATTTTCCTCACCTATTTTAGCTATTGATATTGAAGTTTAAGCTCTTTACAAAATATCAAAACTAACATTTTATCCTCCTTCTAACCAGATACCTTCGAAAAGAGAACTGACCGATATTGTAATCGACATATCCACTTCCATAATTGTGATAAGACAAAGATGCTTGGAGTACTCAGTGGAGCTCCCCTGCATAGGACTTCAACACAAGCCTAACTTACTACTTGATAAAGCAGATTGGAGAAATTTCAATGTTTTTAGCTAAAATCTTACAACCACTAATACAGAACTCTATTCTCTCACTGCTTAGCACAAAATGTAGAATGCTTGGTAACTTCATATACAAACGTTTTCGTTCTGATGAAAATCTTTTAATCTACAAAAAAGCAAACGTGTTATTCAATTTATTGTTATTTATTTATTGTTCATTTGCTTCCTGTGTTTGTATACTCTGATTATCTTTTGACTTAGTTAATAGGGTCGTGGAGGGCATGGGAAAGGGGCACGGGGAAGTTGGAGATCTTAATAATTGATATGGTAGCTTCTAGTAAACGAACGCTTCATATATACATTAATGGGTAATACTTGGGGTAGCCTCCATACAAACCCACCTCCCACTTATGTGTTTTTTAGGAAAAAAAAATCATTAATTAAATCAGTATTAGCTTGAAATTTAATTGGATTTTAGTGGATAACCGCTTCATATACATATACAAATGGGCGTGTCCCGCCACTTTTTGAGGTAGTTTTGTGTTTTTGTTTGAAAAACTTCTTTATTAAAATCAATATTAGGTTGAAATGCGATGTGGTGTCTTATTATGGATAACGGCATAACATAAATAGACTAATCGGCGTGTCCCGCCCACTTTTGGTGTAGCTCCCATACAAATCTACCTCCCACTTATGTGTTTTTTAGGAAAAAATTCATTAGTTAAATCAATATTAGCTTGAAATTCGATTGGTTGGATTTTAGTGGACAACCGCTTCACAAACTCACAGCTCACTTTTATCCATTTGTATGAAAAACGTCAAAGGTGGCTTCAAGGTACGTTCCACACCCACTTGTAGGGGTAGTCTCCATAGAAACTTACCGCCCATTTTTTGAATTTTGTATGGAAACTTTCTTATTACAGTAAATATCATAAAATAATTTGTTTTTGTTTATATTTGGAATTGGTGTTAATTTTTCATCAATTCTAATAAAATATTCTGCATATGTCCACATCGGACCACTTAAAAATATAATCTATCGTTTATATATATAAAGAGCCTTTTAAGGTACATGGTATCGCGAAGTTGAGCCCACTCGGCTGCAGGGTTCTTTCTTGTTTAACTTTCGATTGGGTCCTGGCGTAACCGTCAATCAATGAAATGGCTAATGAACAACATCGAATTCTACCTGTCGATCATAATCAAAATGTACTAATACTAATGTAATAAATGTGGCCGAAAATGTTGAAATTCAAGAAAAAGTGTCTAGAAATGGATAATTTCGCTGATTATGCTGTTAAAAGTAAGAAATCACTTGATTTGTGACCAGATTTATTTTTAATATTGAAGCCGTGTGGTGCACAGCGATGCCAGCACCATAAGGTCGATATTTTGGGCCAGCCAGGATGAATCTTGGTGGTTGGCACTAGTTTGAAAGATGAGGATCGCCAAACCATATATCAACCTACTTTTCCGAAACGATCCATCTGCATTATTTTGCTATGAACTTATCAGTTTTGAACAGAGTCACTCAACTACATCACATTTACTTGTACATAAACAACCACGCATTTGTTGGCGGAAGATAAACGAAATTGTAATGAGGGATTACTCGATGGGGCGGAAATCCACCACAGTTATATACATTTATTTCAATTTTATGACTTTATCCAAATCTAGCCTCATGCCCAGCTCATAAACTCAGCACTCTTGCATTTCTCAGTAAAGAATTGTAGCAACCGTGCAATTTCGTCGAAGATTAGAAGTCGTCATTTATCAGATTCCAGCCGGTGGGGCGAAGAATGTATTTTCGGTGGTAGTTTCATATTTGTTACAAACCGCAGTCATGAATGCAATAACAGTCATGATGTAGAAGTACAGCAGCGACGACAAGCAGTGAAAAAATATCTACGAACACTGAGCTCATTTAATCGCAACAAATTGCCCGACAATCTGGGCGGGATTAGAATCCCGATTGTTTGCCACTCGAAGTTTTTGTATGTTTGGTGCAAATTAGATTATGGCAGTGACTTAACGTAAATAAGAAATAAATGTTCATGCAAGGGCGTAGCCAGGATTTTGTCTGGAGAGGGGTTTTGGTTAAATTTATCCAATTGGAACTCCAAAACCCCTCTTAGCACGCCCTTGTTTTCATGTAGTCATTTATTTATTTTCGACGCAAAGCGGCTATTAAGTTAAATCATATTTTCAGTGACGGGCGACTTTCGAATGAAGCTTTTTTTTTAATTAGTTGAAATCGTATGTACAACAATTTTGTTACGGATCAATCTGTTCGAGTGCTAATGCCTTAGTTTGTAAGATATGGTTATCAATTCTTTAGACCTTCTACGTTCCTGTGAAAGTTAAGCAAAATGACAGTATTTTTTAGTATCAAATTTCAAGACATTCCACGGAAACACGATATAGAGTTTAATCATACAGAATATTTATGCATGCCGACTTTTACGTGGATCTCATACAAACCCAGAGTTTTAGTATGGATAACTTTTTATGGTGGCTTATTATGAAGGGTCGCTCAACATATAATGTAATGGACTTGTCCCATCCATTGTAAGCCTGAAACTATATACTTGTATGAACGAATATTTTAAATAGAGATTTTGTGTATATCTTTCAACCAAGAAAGATCATTCGGCTTCCTGGTTTTAGCGATGTGTATAGACGTCAAAATTCTCGAAAATTATGTGTTTCACTCATTTTTCTATTTTCTCAGCGAATAAAGAAAAGAAAACCAGATAAAAAATAAATTCTCACAATGCCACGAGTAGTTTTCTCTATGCTTTGACAATGCGCGCACAATGTGTTTTTTGTATGCGTTTGAAACTGTTTTTTATTATTTATGTATGTGAAAAGTGTTTTGTAATATTATCCATAGGCCGCACATGGAAGTGTGCGGGGTATAAAATAGTCGGGCACCTCGACTATACCACTCTTACTTGTTTCTTGTATTTTTTTTGTGCCAGCGAGGCACGGCACACGTACTTCAGCTTCTTATTTATTTTTTGTAACCGGTTTTCTGGTTACTGACCGAGCTAACCAAAATACATACATATTCGTACATATCGAGTAGACAGAGCTGTAAATATCCACAAATGACATAATACGAGCAGACTAGATTGTAATTGCATCGAAATGAAACTGGTCTTGATTTGATAGTTAAAAATACTAGCCTAACTCTATCGATTATGTAATAATGCATCTGCAGGCAATAAGGTTCAGGGACGATAACTTTCGGCAATCCCCGGTAACGATGATATAATTATGTACAAATATTTTAAAAAAATTCTCATTATGTTGTAATGATGTTACTGTTGTAATTTAATCTAAAATACGGGAGCTGCACTTTAAGTTTTACGACAAACAAACAACAAAGGTATATTTATATGTAATGGAAAATAGATTAATAGCTTTTTAAACAATTCTCCATGAAGATCAATATCATGTGAGTAAACCAATTTTATAGCACTTATTGACAGCCAACAGTTCATATAAGAAAGTGGAACTTATACTTATTGCTGGTCTATTGATATAATTTAGTGGTCTGATCTGGACATATGTATGTGGTATATGTTAATAGAATTGGCGTAAGTTACACCAAATTTTTAGTTTCTAGCATAGTTAGGTTACGCCGGCTGACCCCTTGATAGAGGCCACACATAGACCAATATGGTGCTTTGTGAGTTCTAGTTAACAACATGGGGGCCAAGTTTATATGGGGATATTATTTATAGTGGGGTTGGTACGTTCATACACTTATCTGAAGAAGTATCTAATTATAGGTTCCGAGTTTTCATTCAAAAAGACGGTCGGACGGACGGACATACGATACACACTTATATACTCCGTTACCTATGATATACATACCTATGATATACATATATACATACTTGTGCTTGTATCAAGCATATAAATAACTTAAACCGATCGTCAGAAAAATATTTCCAATCATTTAAAGATTTATGATACTAGTGAAATACGATAGGATACACACTTAAAACATTATTTACATGGATTTTAACACATCGTTAGCACTTACCATGACCGACCAAGCTATTAAAAGTCGCAAGAACAGCAACAAAAACAACGAGAGAACTAGACGAAGTTTTGCTGCATTTTATCAAATTTTTCATATTTTTTGTTGCCGTTCTCACTAGCTCCTGACGACGCGTTTTCTTCGCAACGTGACCAAGTTGAACAAGTTGCATTTTTCAGTTTGTCCCAGTGATGGCCTCAAATGAAAATCCAGAAATCATATGGGCAAATTATGAAAAGGCTTTATTTTTTTTAAGTTAAGGTGGGCGGCTGTGCTGATTATGTTTTTTTTTTTTGTTTATTTATTAATTTTTTTTTGGTGGGTTTGTAGTTTGGTCTTAAATTTGCAAACTGTAGCTTTCCGACGGGTTTTTGTAATGATTTTATAGTTACTTGGTAGAAGCAACTTTACATCTATCTTTGTGTGGGAGTACTTATATACGTGTTGTGAAAGCTTTTATATACTCTACTATGTATACATATCAACGCACACATCCATGTGTATTTATATACATATATTGTATATTTGTAGGTATATATGTATATATATATATATATATATATATATATATATATATATATATATATATATATATATTGCTCATATATACTATGCTTTGCTGGGGTTTTTTTTTTATTT
This sequence comes from Leucophenga montana, assembly GCA_035044765.1. Lineage (NCBI taxonomy): Eukaryota > Metazoa > Arthropoda > Insecta > Diptera > Drosophilidae > Leucophenga > Leucophenga montana. The sequence goes on from JAWNNQ010001730.1 coordinate 23,849, forward strand.
GTAATAACTCTTAACTTGTCAATTTCAAAATGGCGAAAATTGAGTAAATGTGCACAAATTGTAAATGTTTTAATTATAATATTTAATTATATTTTATTTATATATATATATATATATATATATATATATATATATATATATATATATATATATATATATATATATATATATATATATATATATATATATATATATATGTATATATAGATTTTGTGGATCCGATATTTAATTTTTCATTTCAAATTTTTTTGTATTTCGATGCACGTTGAATTTGCAATTTTGTTTATAACCACTATTTAAGAGTTGTAAATACAAAAGCGGTTAAGTGAATACTTAAATAATTTTTATGATCACTATATAAATTAATTATTTTATTTTAGCACAAAAAAAAAAAGAATTTCAACTTGAAACTGTTTGGGACAATTGGAACGCAGCACCGCGAAAACGCGCGTCGGTCGGTTGCTCTCTCGTTGAATTATAAAATAACACTGAACTATTTTTCAATATCTTTCATTCCTTTGGTTGCTTTTTTATTTTAGTTACTGCTGCTGCTGCTGTTTTTCGGCGAAGTATAAATCGGCCTTACGAAATGTTGGCGGAGAGACCGTCGTCGTTTTGGCTGCGCATGCGTTTTTGAAAATTCACATTTGAATATTATTGTGAATATCATTGTTAGCTGGAAATAACTATGTAGATGGACGCAGACCTACAAAGATATACATATATAAATAATATAGTTAATTTTTTAATATATTTTCTATTTAGTTGTAGTATTTAAAAAACAATAAGAATTTAGTTTAACAACAAAATAAAAGCTGTTAATCAAAATATGCGGTGTTCCCTTAAAGCAGCATTTCGAAAAAAAAAAAACAGAAAAAACGGTACAAAAATTTAATACCATTCACATGAAGCTTCAATATATGAACTTGGCAGATGTAAAAACAAATATTTTTATAAAATCTAACAACCTATCATGAAATAATATTTTTTTTTTTTGGAGACTACACCTAAAAATAGGCGTGACATTGATAATTATACGAAGTGTCTGTCCACATGAAGCCACCATGTAAAATGTCAAGTTAATTTTGACTGAAATGATAAACTTTTTCTTGAAAAATCCCAAAATATCTATTTCTCTATATGTTAGACGTTCATCCATACGAAGCAAATATATTAAATTTTAAGTCGATATTTACTGTAATAAGAAATACTGTAATACTAAATACAAAATTCCATAAGTTTCTAGAAGGGCTATCCCAAAAAGTGGGTGAGACACGCCCCTTGATATTTACGTCACGTCGATGTTGACTGCAATAAAAACGTTTTCCTTACAAAAAGGCATAAGTGGGCGGGTGGGTAGCATTGGGGCTACCTCAAAAAGTAGGGGATCACGCCCATTGATATATACATATGTGAAGAGTCTCTTTATAAGAAGCCACCATGCACAATTTTAAATTTAAAATGAAAAAATTTCATAGAAAAGGGTAAAAGTGGGCTAGTGGTTTGTATGGGAGATACCTTAACAAGTGGGCGTGGCTTGACAATTTTGATACTCTTTTCAACAGCAATAAAAATAAGTCTATGTGCGAAACTACTTAAAAATAAGTGTCCGAAAAATTAGAAACAATATTCAGACAGACCGACAGACAGAATAAATAAGGGCCACCTAAATGTGTATGAAGGGACCATCTATAAAATGACTCCGAAACCGCCCGATCGATTTTGATCAAATTTTGTGGCAATGTTCAAAATAGTCCTGTGGGTGACCCTGTGAAGTTTCGTAGCGATTGGATGGACAGAAATTTGTTTGGATTTTTTAGATTTTCCTTCCATTTTTTTTTTTTTTTGTTTCAATAAGAAGGTGGGGAAGGGGGAAGGAGTGACAGGGAAAAGGGTAAAGGGGAGGGCTGCGTACAACGTCGCGCGGACCTACTAGTAGGCTATAATTTATGAAGATTAAATTAACGAATTTATTTAATTAATTTAAAACAAACACAGCGCAAACATTTTAACCATGTCTATTTACTTTCGTTGACGATAAAAAGCTGATAGCTACAAAATAGCGATCATGTGTTTGTCTTAAATGGTCATGTGAGCGGGATGATATTAGAGAGGCAGAGAATGAAAGAAAACCTTTGGCGTATTTGAAAGTTTAAATTTTAATTAATCGAATTTTTGTTAATAGAATTTGGATTTTAATGTAATTCAAAAATAAGCATTATATATACATATATATATATATATATATATATATATATATATATATATATATATATATATATATATATATATATATATATATATATATATATATATATATATATATATATATATATATATATTATATATATATATAAATTTTAACTCTCATATGTATATATATATATATATATATATATATATATATATATATATATATATATAAAATTTTCATAAAAAACCCAAAACTAGGCAGTGGGTTTGTATGGGTGCTACCTCAAAAAGTGGGCGGGACGGGCCCATTAGTTTATGTTAGGCGGCTGTCTACATAAGGTGCCACATTGCATTTCAACCTAATATTGATTTTAATGAAATAGTTTTTCGTACAAGAACTCAAAAGTGGGCAGTACGTTTGCATGAGAGCTACCCCAAACAGTGTACGGGTCCCTCCCATTAACGTATATGTGAAGCGTCCGTCCGTCCAGTTGCTACCATATCAATTATTAAGTTAATATTAACTTCATCGCACACTGGGATGTATATGAAGGAAAAACATTTTGGAATTCCTAGATGATTAGGGAATAACGCTTGATCAAATCTTTAGGTAAAAATTGAATTACAGAAAATTTTTAATATGTTTGTTATTAAAGAATTAAAAATCTATACACACAGCATTACATCTGATAATGGGAGAAACATGGTAAAAGCCATTCAAATTTTAAATATTGCAAATAAACTTAAATTGTTCTTTTATATCAAAAATTTTTTCAAGTATAAAAAATCCATATTTAAAATTTTAGTTGCACATTAAAGTTACACATTTTTCAGCCAAACGAGCCACTGTGCATTGACAACCACTCAAATTAAAATGGCCGTTTGCGTTGAGCCTTTCAGTCTTTTGTTCATTTGCTGAGTCTCATTGTGCGACCGTCAATCGTATCTCTCTAAACGTTGTTCTTTAACAAAGCGTCACACCAAGGTGTATTTATACAAGGTTACGTATTGCCGAAAAGCTCGCTCAATGTTATTTCTTATTTCGGCAGTTTGGTAGCGAACTTTATGGTTAGCGGTCATGATGCGGATTGCGCATTTCATTTTTTTTTTTATTTTTTTAATGGTCATTTTGTTTTTGTTAGCACCAAACGAATACATTTAGTTTCAATTTGTAATATTAATTTAATTTATGTATTAAATTTATTTATTACTGTATTTAATTTAAAGCAAATACAAAATCAAATGGGCCATAAAAAATACTTAAAAATTGTATTATAACATTTTTATTAAAGTTAAATAAAGATAATAGATATAAACAATAATTATTTGAATATTTATTGTTGATGTTTTATTTTTGAAAATTAATATTTTACAGCAGCAAATACAAAAGACTACAGAAAACAACAAATATTCGAAAGCTCTCCCTCTCTCTCTTGCCTCTCTTGCGCTCTTACGCTCAGAATATTTAAGAAAGTGTTGCTCTCGGAATACGTCACCTTGTATAAATACACCTTGCGTCACACGAATAGCTCAACTCAAACAGCTAAACAGAAAACAAAAACGAAAAGAAACAAAGGCTGCTGCTCAGAGAGAGAGAGAGAGAGAGAGAGAGAGCAAGTGTGTATGTTTTTTTTTCGCTTGTGTTCGTGAGCAGAGCGCAACGAAAAAAAAGGTCAACTGCTATTTGCAAACCCTGACAAAAAGTCAAAAGTGGTAGATATCATGATACTCTATCAACTGCAATAAAAAGTAGTGTATGTGCCAATTTTCAACTGTGCAGCATAAAAATTGGTCCTCAAAAAATGCGCAACAACATACAGACGGATGTGGCTAGGTCGATTCTTCTCGTCGAGTCTTTATGGGGTTCATGATGCCACTATTCGTTGTTCGATGTTTGATTAGGTCACCAAAAACATAATATTATGGCCTACAAAACTCGGAAATCACAATAAAATATATTTTTTTGGATATGTTCGATTAGGTCGTCAAAAATATAATATTTAAGGTAATACTCGTATCCAAAATCGCTTCTAAAAATTTTTTCCAATCGACAATGGTAGCTTAAGTGTTATGGGCGAAAATATATGAGAAATGTCGATTTTTTAGAAAAAAATCGGAGTGTTCGAGAGAAATATTCTTCGTAGGATTTTTGGTCCTCTTAGAGTTGGCGTCGAGTTTAGGACCTGTATGAACCACAAACTGTATGAGCTGTATGACATGTAGGTTGACACAGCCCAGCGCATAAAATTCCAGCGGCCGCACTGTACTGATCATCCCAGCCAGCTATCTCAAAAATTGATACAAACAAGGAGGAACGCTTCAGTCAAGTGTGTTCGACTTCGAACGCTTTACGCTCTTTATTTGAACCATTTGTCATGGTAGTATGAGTGGTATATTCTATACTGGTTTGACCTGAACCTCTGTGGGATATTTTATTAGGAATGATGTGAGATTCACCAAATTTGGCATTTATAGCATAATGAACAAAAAAAAAATTGTATTAAAAAAATATATATACTTTCTGGTGTCTGTCTGTTACATATATTTGCACAAACTTAAAATATTGTTAGCCCTTCAGTGCAGGATAAAAAATAAGAGTGGTAAAATCCAATATAACAGATAAACAAATCTTTCAACACTTTTTTGTTCAAGGGAAGTTTCGATATTTACCCCTTCGCAGCAAGCCCAAAAAGCAACAAATATTTTTTCTGATGGCACAAAACTATATAACCAAAAGTTTAAAATGAATTAGAAGAAAATACATCCTTCCAACTTCAAGATCAATGTATTCCAGGCAGCAAATGAATACCTTTCAAATATTGTAGTATATTTTTTATCAAAATCGTTTGTATACTAGTGCATATTTCTGAAATTTCCCCCCAAAGCACGATTTTTCAATCCACGATTTGAACCATTTTGCAAAATTGTTCAAATCCAAATCAAAGCTAAATGTAGTTAAGACGCAAACCAATAAAATTTAAGGACGCAAACGAATAAACAGTTTATTTTTCGTCCTCTGTCTCTCGCACATGCAATCAAGTCTGTATGTGCGAGAGTGATGCAATGTATGGCTGGTGCAGCATTGCCATATAAAAGCTTTGTATCTTATTTTTCTATTAAATTTTGTAGAAAAATTTTTGTTGGTGCAGTTTTTTTTTTTAACGATCGTAAAAGATACAACAAAGAAAAATCCAAGCTTTTTTTTGTCATGATTTTTGTTAGAAACGGGTCGTGGGCGTGGTTTTGTTGTTTTTTGTTGGGAATATTTTGGGAAATTTAACCGTGCTGTGATTGGTTGCCATTTCATTAAATTCAACCACCATAACTAAAATTAATTGAAATTCAACCAAGCTAATAATTTTTCAAATAAATAAAATCGTGAAAGATTATTTTTTTTTTTTAAATTTTAACTTTTGTATATTGTATTGATAGGGAGCCATTTTTTTTATCCTCATAAAAAAATGTAATGTATATTTGAAAGGATATAGTATAATGCTACTCTTTTCATAAAAAAAATGATTGTCTGTTAAGTCGGTTTACGGACGATAATTTTTCGGACGCGCAACCGGCGTTCATCGATTTAATAGACGTTTTCACATCAAAAAAAATTTATCTCAAATAAAATACTTTTAAATAAATACCGCATTTGATTTCTATTGTAGTGTTTTCTTTTTTAAATGTAAATGAATTGAAGTTGAACATGAAAATAACATAATGTTAATGTTTTTCCATTCACGAAGAAATACGAAATGAATTTAAGAGAGAATTAAATAAAGAGTAAATGAGAAATAACATTTCTGTTAATGATATGCAGAAATATTCACAATAAACTGTCCACAATATTCACAATACAATGTTTCTTTAAACTGTTGAGATGTTATCTCAAAGTGTGTAAAATCCATAAATTGCCGTTCACAGCGAAAATTCGCATATGTACAGACGTGCATTTGCAAGAAAGGCTGAGCAAATAATATTGTGCAGCCGAGGAGCACATAAGGGCGACAAACGCCAAACACTACAAAAACCCGAATTAAAGCGACAAAAAAATACAGGAGCATACATCCGTGGAGTGAAAAACCAACGGTGACAATATTAAAGTTTAAAAAAAATATTGCACGAACGTGAAATTGTGGCGTGTGCTAAACAAACAATAATATATGTATTTGCTTTCTGTTCGTTTCGAATTTCGCCGACCTGACTGTGTGTCATCGTTTTTGTGTATTAGTGTGTGAATACCGCAGTGTTGTTGGATTGAACAGAAACACGAAAAAAACATCAAAAAGAAAAAAAAACTGAATTCCTCCACCGCCGTCTGTCTGTGAGCAATGGAAAAAACAATAATGTAAACGAATCGAAATTTGCACAATAACATAATAGGCGTTGCCAGTTTTAGTATAGCTTAATCAAAATTGAACTCAACATTTTCAGCCTTATTGGTAGAACAAAAATTTTCGTATAACAATTAAACAAATTTTCAGTACTTGTTTTGTTCTTGCTTTCTCGTTGTTGTTTGAACGCGGGGTACGGCCGTTTGTTTTTTTTTCTTATTTTATGTCTTTTAAATTGTCGTAAAACAAATTGTTAAAATGAAAACGATAATTGCGAAATATAAATCAAGAAGACAGATGGAAGAATACAAAAATTGATAGTTTTTTTTCCGAAAATAACAACAACGACGAAAACGGCGGTAAACGGCGTTCTAAAGTTCTGTGGAGAAACGAAAAGTGCACATTATCCAGTATAAACAATTTTTGATAAAATAGAACAAGAAGGCTTTGACCCATACATCGAGGCAGTGGCAGGGGTCAATTTTCAATTTATACATAAAAAATAGTGCATTTTATTTTTTTGGATTCTAGGCACTAAATATTGATAAAACGCCGTTACAACAACAAGGACGCAGGGTGCGGTAAGTAATTTAATTTTTTTTCTCTTGAATAATTACATCTTTATGTATTGTAAATGCTTTTAATATTAAATCATTTCATTGTACATGCATGCATACATAGATTTAGAATATTAGTCCTTATATGATCTAGTTTATATGTACATATGTGTATTTTTGGCTAAGAAACAATTGCCAATTTTTTGTATAAACACGAAATGGACTCAGGGGTGAGCTGTGAGAACGTTTTCGTCCCTGTCAGTAATTTCAATAATTAAAAGAAAATATTTATGTAAACAGATAGTCATTGAATAAATGACACCAACCACAGTAATGACAGATAATCAGATGTTCAATTTCGTATTTCATACATGTTAATAAGCGAAAACCAGTTGTACTGCCCACTACTACTTCGGATGATCAATATTCTCATTCCAAAAAAATAATTGTAAGTGAACACGTTAAAATGGTCCGAACATCCACCTACGGTGGGATTTGCGGTTTGGGTTCGCTTTTCATTAAAACTATAAGGATCACAACTTGTGTTCCGTTGCCACTTACAACATTTAACCATGATTGCCCTTAAATTCTTGCCAAAGTGAATTCGAAAAGGCAAACAAGGCATTTATAGACTTTCATGTAATCATTTGACTAAGCAAAATGAAGCGAGAATTTTTCGCACATATTAAAAATGCAAAGTCCTTGTGCAGAATTCAAGTTATGAGTACGGTTGAAAATGATAGAACGATGTGCATATCGGACATCTCTCTCCTTCTTGTCCTCTTATATTATTCCAAAAATATGTATGTACAGCAGAATTTGATGGTTTGTCCTCTAGTATGCATGAATGACGCAGTTGTACATGTATGTACATACAAATGTGTACAGAGATAGAGAATATTATTTTCTTTATTCTGCCAACTGAAAATAAAGGGACCGAAAGAAATATAAAAGGGAGCAGCTAGGCGTAGTTCACCATGGTGCCTGAGGAAACGAAAAAGTTGAGCAATGTTGAATAGTAAGTGAATCGAAAAATGATGTCTATATGACTTGTTCCTTTGACCTTGATATTCATTCATTTTGATCGCCTAATGAATCGAACCAAGTTCACCACAACTTACAATTTGTTGGAACTTGTTTGGTTAGCTTGTAACATTTTTTTTAAAGAACCAAATGAAAAGGTGAATTTAAATGATTTTTGAGGCATTTGCCTTTGCGTGCCCGGGCAACTTTTACCCAGGTTCATGATCCAATATTAACTATTAAATTGAATAGGCAAGTACATTGTGACTCATTTTCCACTCACACATGAATTTCGTGTATGTTACCTCCGTTTTTTCTATTGGAACTAATTGCTCCCTTACTCTATACGGATGTCCCGTAAACTTTTCGCTCTAGATAGGGGTTTTGATAAAAAATGTTATGGTTACTATAAAATATGAGATTGAAACACTATTGTATATAACTTCTACTCTACAGTCAAAGGTCAAACTTTTTTCCATATTGGACTCTGTATAACTTACATATATGACTTGTACAAACCAACGGCTTAAATAGGGTAGAGGCCCTGATATGATAAGAGAGAATATATTTTTTATTCAAGCCATAAATTTCAAATGTTTTTCATCTGTGACTTGACAATTGCGATTTGTTGCAGTTTAGCAACCTCAAACAGTTATTGATAACACTTTAGACAGAAAAGTTCAGTAATTTCGTTATGGAAATATATACGAATTAACGTCTCGAAATTATTCAGCGCGACGAAAATTAGCGTCCTATCATGAACACATTTCGTTAAAAATGGCCTATTTCTGGCTGCAAAATTTTCGCATCTAGGTAGAGGAGAATTTGCAGAAGATATTGGATACTTCATTACATCCGCACTTAGAAAATTGGCCCAAACCGATGACAATTTCATTATTATTCCATTATTGTTTGAAACTCAGCTTTCGAACTACATTAAAATCTTGAAAGAATTGTTTTTCAAACTGTCAAGCTCGAGCCACTGTAGCATGTAAAGGGTGCATATATCAATATGTCATGTACTGGATCTATGTTACAGATATGTACAGACTTTACTTGGTATATATAGAAAAATAAGCTGTTTTAAGCTATGGTATCTTCTCTTGCTTAGTTTTTAACCAATATTTTTTTTCTTCTTGAGATATATGTATACAAATTGAGATATGTACAACTGCAATATTTTATATTTCTAAATTTGAGTGAAGAATATTAAAACTTCGGTTCTACCATTTTTTTCTCGGTAGTTTAGCCTTTTGGCATAAAGGTAACGAACTGTATTGTTGCATATATATATTTATCAATTCAAAAACTTAAAAATGTATTTGTTTGCTGCTATTACTCATACACTAATTCCTCATTATTCACCGACTCAATGGTTACTAACACAATTATTATTCGTTTATTTCTTTTCCTAATTGCATCGAATAACGGTCGCGATTAAAATATGTGATATGCGGCCTGACCATGAATGCGTTGTTTTTTTTTATTGTGATTTCGTATTTGCGTCTATTCAGATCTTTTGAAAGTCATCCTATGTTCTTGCAATCGGGAGGGGGTGGGAAGGGAATTCGCCCAAGTCAGCAACAACACCAACATCACCTTCAGTCGACGCACCATCACCACCATCAGCCACATCATCATAATACGCTTGCACAGCAACAATTGCATCAGCAGCAACAGCAGCAAATACCACAATCGCAGCAGCAACAAACAGCGCCGGCGCAACACCACACAGTTTTTATATCGCAACAGTCGACTTCGAATCATTCCCACCTCTCCCTTTCACATGTGCAATCGCATCATCAGCCACAACAGCAGCAACAGCTACATCAGCAACAGCTACATCAGCAACCAATTTCGCAACAGCAAACATCACAGAACCCACTACAAGCGCAACAGATTATATTCTATGCAAATCCACCCCATACAACGCAATATACCAGTGCACTACCTCCTGGCAATAATGTGGGGGCACATCAAGCAACTGTACACATGGCCGGCTCCTCACCGCCAGTGCAAGTCTCGAGTAACACATCTTTGGTGGGCAGCAATGGAGCCACTGGTTCGCTTACACCCAGCGGAAGTAATACAAGCCTGGTGCGTAATAGCGGACTGCAACACTATACAACGGCACCCACAGGACTCATTCAGACACAACCTCCACCAACTGCGCCTGGAGGCGCAACATACATGACTACTGCCTATCTGCCTTACAATACCAACGCAGTGTTGACAGCGGCTGCAACGGCCGCTGTGGCATTTAACGCTAATGGCAATAATGGAACGGCCACTGCCGCATCTGCAACACCATATTACCAACCAGCGCAACCCGGTGGTCAACAACAGAAGCAGATTACCCAACAAGCCACAATGCATCACTCTACCACACCTGCGCCATTCACGTTTTATCACACTTCGACTGGACATGCATCAACTAATTCTTCCACTGGTACTCACAGGCAACCGGTGCGCAATGTGATCCCCGCGCAGTCACAGCATAATGCGCGACAAAACGGGCCGCAGCATGCAGCACCAGCATTCTTCGCCTATGCTGTACCCACCGGACAACCTACACGAACTTCTCTGATGAACAATAACACTGGCTGTACATCTATTTTAACACCCCGCAGCACCACCATTGGAGGACATACAACATATATGTCCTCTCCATTTTGCACACCACAACCGCAACAACTAGGGATCAGCGCCTCGAACAGTATATCTGGAGGGCCTCACATGTTGGGTCCAGCAGGAATGAATTCCACTCAATCGAGACTGCAAACGTTCGCAACGCATATGCCGCCAGGAGCAGTGTCTGTCAATACATCACTTTCGGCAGCTTCGAGTCCGGCTTCAGTTCCAATTGGTGAAAAGCTTAAAGAGCGGAAACATGCTATACCAATTATCCACCCGATCACACACGAAAATGTACTTGATTCAAAATCATCCTCTTTAATTAAAAAGGAAGCATCAATAATATGCAATAAAGAAACATTGAAACATGCAGTAGAGTCGCCTTCACAAACATACCTAAAGTCATTAGACCCTCTCCAGAAGTCGGACGATTTAGATAACGAAATCAATGTGTCAATGTACGATGTACCTATTCAAACGACAACATATTCATCGTCTTCGCTACCATATAGCGGCAAGATAGACCAACAAATGCAAACAGATAAGCAGGCTCTCAAAGTTGATTTTTCAAATGTTCCGAGTAAATGCGAAGAATACATTGATAATGAATGCGACGTTTCAGAAATCGATTATGACGTAACTTCTAAACCATCAAATGTGCAAATGGTATTGGGTAATAATGCTGGCGTGGAGGAGCATGTATCAGTGCTCGTAAAAGATTTAATTGAGAACTCTGAAGATCGTCTTAGTTTTATATCGACAAAAAATAACTGGGGCTCTAACGACGGTATGTCATAGATTATGTTTTTTTTCACTATTTATACTGTTTCCATCTATATTGCAGTGGAGTCTGTTGATAACATATTAAGTACTCAGGTTCCAGCAGCAACAATTGATCAAGATATAAAATCACAATTTTTTTTTACAAAGAAAATACATGTGGAGCACACATTAGAACAACACGAAATGCAATCGTTAACAGAAAACGCACATTGTGATCTACAACAGCTTCGGCCAAAATTAGCAAACAAACAAAGTAATTTCTCTATTAAACATGTTCAATTTTAAAAGCTTAAAATTTTAAATCAATTTTTTAAATCTTCAAAATTTTCTACAGATACAGCTACACCTATTTCAATTGCAAATGCAGCGGCTGAAGCTGCAACTGGTTCAGTTATTACAATAACAGCGAAACCTCAAATGCAAAAATCGGTTGTATCACCTTTTCTAGCAAAGGCTCCACTCGGTATAGAATTGCCTGTCAGCAGTGTCGTGCAACAACTGTCGGCAAACAAACAGAGTGAAATAGTTAAGCCAACGCATGCTACATCGGGAACCTCCTCATCTACAGCTTCAACACCCACGCATCAGCAACAAAATACTGCTAAAAAGATGATCGGAAAAAACTTGGGAAGTGATTCGAATATTAACAACAGCAATGAAGTTGGACACAATACTGGAGGAAAAAGGAATCGGAGGTCCCAAAAACGTTTCAAAGATAATCAAAAGAAACAAAAGAGCTTGTCGATTACGAGTAATAACAATAAGAACACATGTAATATTAATTACAACATTTCGACGCCAACAGTTTCACAAGCTTTTACACCAAGCAACCAGACTGATACACATAATTTTAATAATAGTTCTAATATAAGTTCTAGTACAAGACAAATTCAACAGCAGCGACAAAACTCCCAACATATTCAGGGTATTAATATTATTAACAGTGACAACAACAACAAAATAGATTTGCGCATATTATCAAGAGGTAAACAAATACAAATTCTATTACATATTGCTTGATTCTTTCTCTGAATATTTGAATGAATTAAACAACTTTTATGTTCTTCGTTAAATATATCTTGCATTATTTAAGTTATTTATAAATTTAGTTTCTAATATATATTGTACAACTTTTTTCACCTGTTTAAGTCGATTCCACGACAGACGACACGCTCTCAACATCGACTACAGGATCTTCGATCTCAACCACACAAGTCGACAAGCACATGGCTGCCGAGGATATTGTAGCAAAATTTTTACTGACAAGTACTCCACGCAATAATCAAAAAGATTTGCAGCACATCCAATTTCTGAATAGTTCGTCATCGGCATGTGAAGATGAAGAGTTTGGAAAACCTTCGAAAAACCAGATTAGTGAAGATAACAATTCATCTTTAAGTGATCTTAAGTTTGGTGATTTCTCAGAAGAAAAAGAGTCTAGTGATCAAACCATTATTAGCTCTTCGACATGGACTTCATCTTTATCAACTTCAACATCATCTTCTGCAACGGCAACATCAACCAAAACAACTAAAGAATACCAACAAAAAAAGATGCCAACTAATGTCATTGAGTGTAATTCACGCAGTAATTATGCGATAAACAAATCCTCTGCGAGAACGATGCAAAGTTTGTCTGTACCAAAAGTAAATAATCGTACACAACAATCGAAGAAACTTTCAGAAACATCCAAAAGGATCAAGTACACGCTCGACGAGTTAAAAGAAATGTCAAAATTAAGCGAATCCCGCAAACCGCCAATGGTACCTTGTCAAAAGGGAGATTGTATATCACAGCTATTTGTTTCTAGACAGCAGTACCATCTAAATCATACTCAGGGCGTTTTGAGTGTACACCAACATTTGCAGCAACAATACCAGCACATGAATTTCAATGAGTCTATGGATTTCGTATCGGGAAAGCGACGCGGTCAAAATAAAAAACACCATGATCAACAAATGAGTGGCAACGTTGGGTCAGGATCTATTGGTGGAAATCAGCGTAATTTAGATATTATACGTGTGCACCTATCACTGAAAGAGGAAATAAAGCTATCTGAATGTGAAAACGCTTGGCAACCAGAGACATTGCGCCGAATTTCAATTCAAAATCAATCTAATGATGACGATGATCTAGAGACAGTGATAAAAAAAGTTCGTGGAATTCTCAATAAGCTTACACCCGATAACTTCGACGTATTATTAAAGACAATGTCTAGCATTTCAATGAACACATATGAAAAAATGCAACAGGTATATATAAAATATAATAAGTTGTACTTACTTGCTCAAAAACTGATTAATTTATCTTACTTCAATGCAGGTTATGCTACTCATCTTCGAAAAGACAGTCAGCGAACCCAACTTTGCGCCAACATACGCTAAGTTTTGCAAGGTGCTCTTTCATGAGATCAAAGCTGAGAACAAATCACTTTTTACCAGCTCCCTAATCACACGTATACAACACGAATTCGAATCGAATGTAAACGACGCCAATGCTAAAGCTTTGAAATTGCAGCCGCTTGTCGATAGATTGGAAACTTGCGCCAACATAAATAAACGTACCGAACTGCAAGCTGAATTAGAGGATCAGGAGTATCAATTTAGGCGTCGTGCCTGGGGCACGGTACGTTTCATCGGCGAACTATACAAACTACAATCATTAACAAGTGACCGTGTACTCATATGCATTGAGTCTTTGCTGGAGCATGGTTGTGAGGAAAAACTGGAGTACATGTGCAAATTGTTAACTACAGTCGGGCATTTGCTCGAGGGAACAGCTCCAGAGCAGTATTCAAATAATGTACGCATCGACAAAATATTTAGGAAGATACAAGACATAGTGCATAAATCACGTAGTGTAGGTCTTAAAGCGCCATCGGTAAAGATCAGCAGTCGTGTGCGTTTTATGATGCAAGATGTTATGGATTTACGTGCACGAAACTGGGATCAACCAATAAGTAATACTGGTAATCAAAGCAGACGTCACGTAAGTGCTACAAATACAAAACATGACGATAAGACACATGTTCGAATAAGTGGCGCCAATAGCATCGGAAGTTTAAATCAACATCATCAACAACGTCATGGCCCGCCATCTCGTCATCAAGATTCTCACACCGATTGCAGCAATTATTTTATGCAAAAATTACAAAAAAGTCACCAGGATCACCCTGCTGTTAGCATAGACTATACAAAATTACGGTTTAGCAGTGGAGACGAGTCAACACAGAATACTCCAAAACTAGGCAACTCGTCAAATTACATTTGGAGGAATATTGGTAACCGACCGGTAACAACTTCCACTTCAAACGTTAGTGTTTTAAAGCGTTCAAGCCACAATACAAATTACTCGTCCATGCAATCAACATCGATAGCGAAATCAATTAGCTCTAGCAGTAACAATGCTTCGGTGGACTCTATGATTGATCGTTTTTCTGCCAAAGAGTGTCAACAAATGCTAAATCGGCTAGCTGAGGAAGCGATAAACACACGTGAGTGGAAGAATGAAGTTTTACTAATTTGGCGTACATGCAACTTGAAGCGCCAAAATGCTTTGTTTCACTACTTGCTAACGGATTATCTGCATTTATGCACGGTTAAACGACCGCAACGTCTAGCTATAGCAAACATTTTTGCCTATCTTATGCGACAAAAGGCTTTTGATAAGCCAACATTTACTCAAGTTTATAGTCGATTTGCCGAGGAGTTCCCTGACTTACTAGTGGATGTTCCAAATGGTTGGACATATGTATTCGAATTTCTTGGTCCAATACTGCATGAGCGACTCTTGCATTTTAATGATATTTGGCAGCGTCAATGGCTCGATGATATATATTTCACTGAACGATTTGTTAAGGCATTTCTTAGCTATTTCATCACCGAATTCGGTATTAAGTATACGCGAGAGAAATGGCATAAAGAGTACAAACTAGATCGAGGTCAGACTTTTTGGGCTGACCCATCAAAATTTCGTGACTTCATTAATAATAATGGATTTAATTTCATCGACCAGAGCTCAAAGCAGCATCAACATCATTACTACTCCCTACATACGCAACAGCGCTTGCACTCAATGCACTCTCACAACACGGTAGAGCAAGTGGAACGGATAAAATTTCTATTAAATGATACCGACGACTGCGACATGGCTATTGACTATATTACTACGAATGTTAATATTAACACTAACTTTATTAGACACCTTACAAAATTGTTATGCTGTGATTATGCATTAACTGTGATGTCAAAAAAAGCACATGCGTCAAAACCATTACTAAACACACAATTGTTTCGTCGCAAGTGTACGCCACTTCTACGTCTGTGCCTCGATGCACGCGAAGCTCTTGAGCTGGCCTGTCTGGACGAGATAGTAATCTCATTGCAGCAACACTTCCTGGTGGAGAGCAATGTAGAGACTGCAGCTAACGAAGCAATATGCACAATATTTAGCACGCTTTATGACTGCGAAGTGATTCCAAAGGAATCATTTGAGAAATGGTACAGAACCGAGGTGGATCAGGTATCCTCACTAAACAAAAGTTGTCGCCAAACGTTAACCGATGAATTGCGCAACTTTATGAAAAAATTACTTTAGCAGTAACCCAGCAATTTAACAGCGAATACGTCAGTACCAACAACAACACCAATGAAAAAATTCGTTCAATCATCGAGCAGCAGTATGAATAATCCGATGTACTAAGATTTTTGCTTGTAACGACGTCTACGTCATGTAAAAAGATCCACTGATAGATAGTCTTACTAGACTATACAACCATCCCGTTTGATACATACTACAAATCATTTTGTAATAATCCGTTAAACAAAATATTCTGGAAGCTTTTATATGTTCAGCTAAATTTCCTTAATATAATAACACGTCGAATTTTGTATTTCATTTGAATTCGTAAAACAAACAAAATTGCTCATTCTGGTTAAAAAAAAAACAGACAACTCATACTTTACCATATAGACAACCGAATTTTGTTATCGCAATAAAAAATATAATGTTTAATCTATATAGAGATGATTTGTTTTGAAATGAAAAATTCAGTATTATTTAATTGTTTGAAAAACTCAAAATTAAAGTCATAATTTGTTGTTAACCTTTGAGTACAAATTTTTTGGAACTCTTTTTATTTTTGTTAACTATTCCTTCTCATATTCGCATATATTATATATATATTTTAATTTTGTTTGAAATACAGTTAATTATAGATATTGTGTAATAATATGTAGAAATGGAAAAAAGAGTTATCAGGCTGCTAAATAATTATAATTCCAAAGAAAAAAATATATACACGATTATTTTTAAATAATTAAAAAAATAAAAAGTTTATTTGATAACTAATGTAAATTATGTACCGATATATCTAAGGATATTAAATAAATGAACATCTAATGAATATCGAAGGATATTTAATAAATGAACAGCGATTCGCACTATTTAATATTATTATGTTCAATATTTAAAACGCTCTAAGCCGACTTTAATTTACTATTTTTGTACATTAAACATATTAATAGAAATTCTTAAACGAAAATATAAAAAAACATGTATAAAGAAATACTAAAAAATGTACCCAAAAAAGATTTAATTTTAAGTTTACACGCGGTTAAATTAATTATATTTAATAATCAATAAAATAAAATTCAATTGCTAATGTATTAAATAAAATATGAACTAAAGCAAGCTCATAAGCGAAATAACATTATATCCAAAATTACGTGTGTTTTTGTTTAGTCCTCTGCGCTGTATACATTACGTTAACAATTCATTGTTTTACTAGATCATTCGCTCAAAGTTTGCATTCATCTTCGCTCGCTACCCATCTAGATATTCAAGTAACGAGGTGATGGAAATTTCATCTATGAATAAGGCTTTAAAACTCTTTTTACGTAAGCATACGTTAAGCATAAATGTTTTTATACCGTTTTTAATAATGAATTCAGTATTTTGTATCACTTTTTTTAATAGAGGAAAAGTTTGTACAATGGAACGACGTAGCCGTGGCATACCTGTAGCGACATTTCGAACGCAGCGCAGTCGTGCACGTGATCATGATTACACTGAACAAGATCCAGAACATGACCTCTTTACGTTGATTGAAGACAATATAGCTCTTAAGGAAGAAAACAAAAGTATAAAACTTGAAAATGAAGAACGTAAGTCATTGTAACCCGAACCAATTGGACAATTTAAACAATATTTAAGTTAATTTCAATTAGAGAAAAAGCAGTACATAGAACTACAGAAGTGTAATCAACACTTGATTGAAAAGTTGGCATGCCTTCAGAACGCTCATCACAAGTTCGAGAATCAAATTCTTAATGATAAGCACACGGTGACACATAGAGACCAAACGGAGCAAATTGGAACGTAAGTACACCTGAGAAACAAATCTTACACAATTCAACTAATGATTTGAAATTAATTCAACGAGAAAGGTCACACGACATGCCCGCTCCAGCAATTGGTTCTCTGGAGCTAAAAAATAATTTACTTAAAGTCCTTCCTACACTGGTTGAAAATAGACGCGAAATTGAAAATATAATTGATGTTGATTCCGTATTTGATGTCAATGTAACCACAGACCTTTGTGAGCGTTTGATCCAAGAATTTTTAACACTTAAAAATTCTACAAATTCAATTGAGTTGCAACTCTACGAAGCAAACGAAAAGATATCAGATTTATTGGAAAATGTAAGCAAAAACGTACATAAGAGTATGTACGTAAATTCAAATTTAAGTTGAACATACATATATGTATGAACAAAACTGACTTTCTTTGTTTAACATCTCAATAGCAAAATGTTTTAGAGGACGAAAATAAAGCACTGCGATCAGAAAACGCGAATCTAACTAAAGTAGCTAAATTGTTAACTGAGAATATGAAAGAGAGTGTGGAAACCAGCAAAAAGTAAGCAGTGCTAATCTACTGAGATACAAATTTGTTAAATTGCTTATGTTGTTCATCTTAGAATGGAAGCAGCACTAATTAATCTTAAGCAACGCAATGAGGAACTGTCGTCTAAACGCGATTTAACTGATGGACAGTCAACGCCCAGCCCTAAAACAGTTGAAAAAAATAAAGAGTTTGAGCGTTTCGGAGACGAACATGAGTCAAGTGACCATAGCGAACGAATCGTGGAAATGGTGAGTACATTAGTTTTCAACTATATTTAACTTGACCTCTTTGGAATTAATTATTCGAATTTAAAATAGGCTCCGCTACGTGTCTTTGACATATTTAAACCTTTTCAAAATCTGTTTAAGAATAATTAAGTTTAATGAATAAAACTTCTTTTACTATGTGGCGTTCTATGTATTGGTGATGGTAACGTAGCATTCGAAAGTGAAAACATGTAAGCAATTTAATATTTTGCTGCAAATCCTTAATGTAAATGATAATCATGGCTGCCTAAAAATGTTAATGCTTCTATCTGTTTATGCATTTTATATCCCTTCTTTATACTAATACATAGGAATACTAATTTTCACCCATTACTTGTAGCAAATTCTTATGGATGCGGCTGTAGAAAAAAATACTAACGATGATATAAAAAGAATTCAACTTAGGTTGGAAGTACTAGAAGAGCAACTGAGCTTAGCGATAATGCGAGCGGAAACAGCTGAAAATGAGCTGAAAAAGTTAAAATTTATTGAAACAACATCGACAGTAACAAAAGAGGCCATTCCTCCTCCTCTACCACCACCACCACCACCACCTGCACCTCCAAAACCACTTTACCAGAGCAACAGGACTATAACGCTTTCAAAGTCAAAAATGGTCAAAACATTTAGTGACAACATTGCGACTAAAAAAATAACTAGTAATGTAACACAAGCGCATTCAGAAACAGGTAAGCAAGCGTAGATATTTTGTTTACTCAGATTTTACCAGTGTTGTACTATTTATTCGTCTTACGTGTACATACATGAAGTTCTTAAATCTTCAAAGATTTTTGTATATTATTAGTTAGATTAATCTGTTTGCTATGATGTGTGAAATACTATATTCAGGGCTGTTTCGATTGTTACTTTCTGGAAAATTTTGCGAAATCGAATTCATAAAATGGTATTTTTTTCACATATGAGAAGACTGCGATTTTAATTCACGAAACATTTATGTCTGTGGTCAAACACGGAAGAACGGATCTTGTCATATGATACATAAATTTATACATTTCAATGAACCCAATATACCTTGCTAAGAAATATTTTTTGCAATGTATAATAACAATTTCATATCACATCTTTCACTTTACGTATTGTATTAAATGTGGAAATATTGTTACCGCGATTGCAGTGGCATATATCAAGGATCGTAAATCCCGTATAGGATATATTCTTATTTTACAATAATAATATGAAGCTCATATTGCAACAAAATGCTCTTTAAACGTAAATTAAACCATAACACTTCAATATTGTATGATATTTACTTGACCACTATTAATTGCTACAGAGGCTAATTTTATTCATGAAAACTGAGTAGCGTCTTCTATATATATATATATATATATATATATATTTTTTTTCTTTTTTTTTTTTTTTTTGTTGCTGTTTCCAATCAATTCTGTATTGTGTTTTTAAAATTTTGACACTCTTTACACGTTATAGAGTCGAAAGTCCTTAATTTTTTACATTGGCCAACATATTTTCAATTATGTTAGGATTGTAATATGATAGATTATTTCAACAAGAATATATTGTAGCTTTTCGGATTAAAGAGAAACAGAAAAGAATATTTATTCCCATATAATTATTTGTATGAGGTTCAGACAGTAAAACAAGTAAACGTGTGCTATAACCGAGTTTACCGATTATTACGAGATATCCAGAAAATCACAAAACATAACATATTTAATAGAGTATCAAAATTGACCCGGCACGTCTACTTTTTGGGAAAGTCCTCATCAGCTAACTTTTATGCATTTGCATGAAAAACATCAATTTCAACTTTAAATTCGATATGGTGCATCTTATAGATGGACGCTTCATACACATCTACTACTGGGCGTGTATCGCCCACTTTTTGGGTTAGTCCCAATTTAAACCCCCCACGTTTATGTTTTACAATACGATTTAAAATTTCGTGTGAATGGTATTAGAGCTTCGGTTCAACCGAACGCTCTCTTAACTGCGTATTACTGTGTCAATGGAAATCCGGTCTTAAATACTTTTAACCAAGACTTTTACCAGCCGTTAAGAATGGGGCCGCGCACTTAGCAAGGAATATATAAAAACTTTTGTTATAAGTGCTATTAAGTTTTAAGCTAAAATAGTCGAACGAAACAAATATTTTGTGCACATCTATTCATTAGTACATGCAACATTATATAAAAATATTCACAATTTTATTTTTGGCTAAGACTACATTTATGTTTATGTATAGATGTTTAAGCACAATATCATTCATAATATTAGTTCGTATATATAAGTCCAACAAGTTCATTATAAGAAAATGCAGAAAATCAGACATTACTTGTAGCAGTCAGGAATGTATCTTTTATACCTATGTATATATTTATTGTATATTTAAGGTACATATGTTTGTATTGTGCATTGTATATAAAGGGAAAAACGGATAAAGAAAATATTTCTTGCCAACAAATATAAAAATATCGATTGAATGCGTCTCATTAAGTTGTTGTCATAGGCAACGCACCTACAAATGCGTAGAGTATGAATATTTTGTTGTTGATGCAACACTTTAAGTTGTTATGTATTGTATGTTGTACAAGTACGTTAATGTCATAAGACACCAAAAATATTTAATGGGATCTACGTACTAGTGCTATAAAATGTTTTAACTAACCTGTTCTGTCAACCAAAAATCCAAATTGTAAAAATACACATATATTCTTTTGTGTACCATGAAGAATTTAGCTTGGCACTATCGGTGTAAATATTCGACCTGATTTGTTTATTATACGATAATATTTAGCAATTTATTCATAATGCGTCAAAATAAAGCCGAGAACGATTCACTCGCGACAGTTGCACATTGTTTATATAAAACCGTTTAGATACGCCAAGCTATGGCAAATCCGCGAAATGTGGCTCTGTTCGCCGACGAACGGTAAATGAAGCGTATGAAATCTAAAAATGACGTGCCAACGTTAAGTAGTATACGTCGAATGGCAACGCAAATCAACTACAACATGTACTCACA
Source organism: Leucophenga montana (assembly GCA_035044765.1). Classification (NCBI taxonomy): domain Eukaryota; kingdom Metazoa; phylum Arthropoda; class Insecta; order Diptera; family Drosophilidae; genus Leucophenga; species Leucophenga montana. The sequence continues at coordinate 45,544 of JAWNNQ010001730.1, forward strand.
CTCAAACAAATATACATACATATGTATTCAGAGCAGAGTCAAAGACTATCGCTACGGCCCACCATCACTCAGTTCAGTCAGCACAGAGTCCTGTTGTCAGCCCAACACTGCTTTTCCTGCTTCTACATCAAACTCCATTGTATCGTAAGTGAATGCTCACTTTTCCCTCTTAGTTAGTATTGGCTTTAAGGTTCCACAAATTTAACATTTGGAAAATTGTACAGTTTCATTCCATCTACTCTGAGATCCTTAAAAGCCTTTTTCACTTTTGTCATACGACAACTTGAATCGTACTCACCTGCAGCTTTAAATGCACGCTGGGCCGAGCCGTTTGACTGTTGGCGACATAGTTGTTGCGAACAGGATGCCGGCTTCCTTCCCATTTCCCTCAAAGTGTCGCGTACACAATACATATTGAGTTCTTTATTTGATTTAAGTTTATGGCAATAACTTTCATGGCTTCATTGCGTATACAGGTCACCCACAACAACAAGTGGGTGGATGCGACCCAAATACAAATCTCTCTCTTAACTGGCTCTCCCTCTCTCTCTCTTCTTAACTCTGTACTCTTTGCTTTATTTAAGACTACAAAACGCTACTTCAACGAGTCCTTGAAAATTCGCTCGCCACTTTTCGACATGCTTCAGCTAACGCAGCAACCAGCATCGCATATAGTACTAAGTTTATTTATTTACTTGTATATTTTTTTCATTTCGGCTTTACTGGCTTGCCTGTACTTACAGAGCTTAACGGACGCCCGCTAACATATCAAATGTCGACGACACAATTTATTATGTACGATTGCTGACACTTGTTTCTGTTGCTGTTGAACACTTTTCTGCACTGTTTATTAAGCGTTTTAGGTTTCCACAGTTTATTGCCTTGAATTTTCGTACTTTAATGTTTCCCACAAATCAAAGTAATACTATACAACATTAAAGTGGCTACACCCACGCAATCCATCCCTTAGTTTAAATTTTTTTTTTTTAGCTTCTCACCAATTTTTAAAATATTACAAACTGCCATTTAATTTACTCTGTGTGTGTGTGTTTTTGTCATGTTCAAATCTTGGAAGTGATTTCTAATCCACTTCCACTGATAGGCATAAGCTAAGATTGGACATGCACTTGTGGATCCGATGACAATACGTACAATATTATATAACTTTCGACGGTTAAATCTAAATGGCTGTTGACCAAAATGAATAAAATTCGAAGTTCGAAAAATAGTGGGATTGTGTGCTTCCCTCTAAAAGAGGAAGCACACCTTTTGTATATATGTGAAGCGTCCGTCCATAAGAAGCCACTATATAGCATTTAAAGTTAATATTGGGTGCAATCAAAATTTTTGCAAAAAATACGCTTGCAGTAAATATTTAAAACAAAGAAAAACAATATTTGAACTTAAACAATGAGTAATATCACTATAAACGCGATTTTTATATTGCAAATTAAAAAGTAAAACTTTAAACAATCGTTTTAGTACATTATGCTGCTTCTTATTTTTTTTTTTTTCTAATTTATTTTACCTATTTTAGTGCCGTTTTCACAACTTACAAATACATTAGAAAATACGAGTTGGCAAGATATGCTATTGGCGTAGTGCATGTCACGACTTCACAATTGTAATAAATCCATTTTTTTATGTTATCGTTCAAAAATCGATAACTTTTTTGTCTGTTATTTAAAAAATGTCGACTATTTTCGCCTGAAATCGGTTACTTTTGTCTTATCACGTCAGGATTTTGCACCACGATTTTTCAAAAGTGCCAAAAACCCCGTTTTTAGAGTTTCAATCCCTATTTTCTCGAAAACGTGGGTGAATGATTTCAAAAAACGTGGCGTGATGGAATGGTTTTGAACCCAGTTTCGTGTTCAGCACGAAAAATCCATTCGGAAACGCTAGGTCCCATCTTATTCGCAAAACTCATATAGGCCAATGTAGTAATACAAAACTCACGACGCCTCATATGTGAAAACCCATCAAGCCGTGTAAAGCTACAAAGCGTGCTAATGAATACATATGTTTCACATCCATTATATGTTGTTTTAATAATTCTTCTTTTCTAGTTTTGGGACATTGGTCATCTAATTATTTGTCTGGGGTACATACATACTCATATACTCAATTAAACATTTTAAAATTTATGGTCCATTATTCTTCAATATAAGTGTTTGTTTCATTATAAGTTTTATTTACAGATTTTTCGATCACTTATTGTTTCAGGTCTTGACGCTCTAGTGAGAGAATTCAAATCTGGACGAGTTACACTTCGCCGAAACCGTCGCAAAACGCAGACAAACGAAGCGTTACAGGAAATGTTTAAAGTTCTAGAGATAAGCGAAAAACAGAATCGAAACTCAAAAATATGCGTTCAAATGCATAGCTAGCATCAAATATCCTTCACTACATTTGCTATAATGCTGTAAACAAATGTACGGAATACATAATTACCATCCATTACATTTAACGACTAAAGGAAGTTTAAAATGAATTAACATGTTTTATTTTTGTCAATTGTATTCAATAATAAAGTAAAAACACTGAATTTACAAATTTAGCTACATATATCAATCAACTTCATTTTGTAGGGAATTCCTTGATTCGGGTGAATAATTTCGAAAAATCTATATAAATGCGATAGGAAATATGATTTCACTGCTAACAACAATGTCTTTTTCTGCAATATATTTCCATACAATACAACTAATTCTAGCCACGTGTCCTAACTATTTAATTTACATTTTCGCTTCCATTACCACCGTATATGCCTGTATACGATCTTCACTGATGCTCTTATAATGATCTATGTAATTATTTGTAGTAATTAATTATTTGTAGTATTCCTAGTGTTAAAAGGTAAAATATTTTAAACTGGTACACTTAGTCGCGTTACTTTTAAATTAACTAAAAAAATCAAGTAATAAAATCAGGAAACAAAAATTGTATATTGTAATTTATTTGTTTAATAAGTCTTTGGCTACAACAAAGATCCTATATACATTCGAATATATATATATATATATATATATATATATATATATATATATATATATATATATATATATATATATATATATATATATATATATATATATATATATATATATATATATATATTAATTAGTTGAACTTCCATGGAAGCTTTAAACGCTACATACAAACGCCAAATTTGTTTGTTTAAAGTTAGTATTTATGGGTTTGACCAAGTTTATCACCAACTTTCCCATATTTCATTTTTTGTTCCGATTATATAAAAAAAAAACAATTTATATTTTTATTTTCACATCCGAAACTGCGCCGTTATTCGGATTAGGAAGCCCCAAAATTGGTAAAATTTGTAATATGATAATTTATTGTGTTGCAGTATATAAATTTTAACATTATAAAAAACTCCTAACTAACCGTTACTTGGATTAGGAAGCTCCAAATTAGTAAAACTGCAGAATGATAATTGATTGTTTTGCAAATTTTGTTTTTTTTTTAAACTATAAAAAAAATCCTAATCTAACTTAATTCGCATAGCTGAAAGTTCCCTTTTTTAATAAAGATAATTATTATCTGGGCTTAAGAATGGTGTTTTGGCTTTTGTAAAAGCAATACAAATAAAAACGTTATCTTATTATATCGCCGCCATACAAAGTAGAAGTTCATAGTTCTATAATTTCAGTTTTCTCTACTTGTCATGAGAAGCAAACGTAAAAGCGTTGCTCAGTTTTGGCACTATTTTCTTATTTGTCACCGAATAAAACTTTTGTGATTGGTTGCGTAAGACCTTTTTATGGAATGTGTTTACTATTTCGAAATGGTTTCGGTGGCGGCGTTGGTGGTCGAGGTTTATTGGTATCAGTAGAACCAACAGCAAAGTTCTTTGCTTCGACGTACTCATAGGTTGTATTTGTAATACTGGCTGTTGTGCTGTTTGTCACATTAAAAATGGTGTAGTCATTTAAATTCCAATCCAAGCTTTGTAGTGATGAAAAATCTGTGGAGTCACGTGTCTTTGCTGGCAGTGGAGGTGGCCTCATATCCTCATCAGATGTGGAGTCAGTTGTCTCTTTGGATGCCATAAAAAAAAAATTAATGAAAAATTTAATAAATAAAAATATATATAATTGTTTCAGTTTACAAAAATTATTTTATCATGCTTACCAATAGAGTTTCTATTGCTACTTTCTGAAAGCGAGCGAGTTTCGGTGACAATAAAATGTTTAATAGTAGTTGTTGGCGTCGCTATGCTCGCCGGCCTTGATAGACGGCGTTCCTTTTCCTTTTCTGACCGTAATGGGCGTTTTGATGTGAGCTTATACATTCAAATAAATTAAGATAAAATCTTAAAGAAAATAAAAAAAACTGCGGTATATCCGAAGTTATAATACTCTTCACCCTTGCTTAAAAGTGCTCAGAAAATGGATTCATAGGGCGATATAAGTTAATTTATATTTTCGTGAAGTATAATAAAACCTCTTCTTATTGGTTACATTTTGAAATAGGGTATTTTTACCTTATTTAACAACAGTTGAACCAGTTTGGTTGGATTTGTTTGATAGGGACAAATAACGGTCAGAATAGGGCCTAACTCTTAAAACAAAGGAGGAATAGGTGAAAAGTAAGGGACTACTTTTATTAAAATTCAAATTAATGGACTTAAGACCCAACTTTGAAAAATGGTGAATGTTATTGAACTTAGAGTCCCTAAATTATTTTTTATCATACACCCTAAAAAACATACACACAAATCATATACACCAATTGTCAAATCTTATTGTTAAACATAATCATGGGTTTGTACGGGGCCTACCCCAAAAAGTGGACGGGACACTCCCATTGGAATAAAAATAAAAACCCGTATCGAATTTTTAACTGATTATGACTTAAAGAAGTTTTTCATACAATACCACAAAGGTGGGCGGTGGGTTTTTATGGGGGCTACTACAAAAATTGGGCGGTATATCAATATGGATACTCCATAAACTTGGGATAGATATCTCAAAAATTGTTTTAAAAAAATGTGCGCCAACTATCAGTCGGACATGACTAGATCGACTGTTCTTAATGAGCTGATCAATAATATATGCTCGTATACTTTGTGGAGTCTACGATGTGTTCTTTAATGCGTTACAAACTTTCAGATAAACTGAAAATACCATTTCACACTATGATGTTATCAATAAGATTTAACAGTCATTTGTTTTGCAAATACCACAGATGCTCAGAACGATATAACTATTTAAAACTGATAAACTAGACACGCGGACATTGCAAGATCGAACCATCTCGTTAAGGTGAACTTGTACTTGAGTCAAAATAATTCTATGTATATACATTAAGTACATCGTAAAGAAAGAGAGAACATTAACTTTGGTGGAACCGAACCTTAAATAAATACTATTTACATTTTCCCTTCGCTCGATAGCCAGCACGATAGACAGTTGATCTAATTCATGCCTCAAATATTTAGTGATATAAGTGTTCAGTTTATACAATATCTGCTATTATTAATTAAGTTTAATATCAAACTAAAATTGCATACAGTTTCACAATGATAGCTTCCTAATAGTAAAAAAAAAGTTTTTCCAGAATACCCTGAAAGTGTGACCACGGAAAAATCATTCTCAACTAATGTTTAGTGTATGTTCAAATAAAATTTTGGATTTCCAACCAAAACAGCAGAAAAAAAGGAGTCTGGCTATATAGTGGGTCTACCATGTTTTAGTGAGCATGTCGCGCAGATCATAAATTAACCATTAAATGTGAATAGTATAAAAAAGCAAGGCCATACAGCTGAAAATACCTCTTCAGTTAGAACACGCGGGTCGGGCGATTTGGCGCCTGTTGCAGCAATAATTGACATGCCAGTTGTCGAAATAATTGATGTATTGATTTCTTTCTCTGGAGTTGAACAAATCGTTGTAAGAGGAGCTGTGTACCATTGGCTGTTCGCTATTGGTCCATTTAGTGTTTCGCGATCCTAAAAGAGATTTCAATCAAATTTGTATATACTATTGTAATTATTGGATTTCAGTACTCAATACCAACCTTCTTCATTGAACCTCTTTTTGATGGAGTTTTATTTTTCCCCCTTCCTTTGGTACTGGGCGTGTGGCCCAGACTTGGTCTGTTTAAAGTATAAAAAATGACCGAAGAAAAACAAAAAGAAGAAAATAAACATAGATGTAAAAGAACATAAGCAAAAAATAATTTAACAAAAAAAAAAAACACTTTTTTTTTAATAGAATAAGCAGATAAATATATAGTTATGAAATGAATTGCATTGTATAATACAGTTGCTTAATTTACCTGGGATTGAAATTAAAGTTGGCCAAGGTTGATTTGATTGAATTTGTTTGCGGGCGTGGCAAAAATGTAGATTTTGACAGACCGCTACTATTGGATAAAATAAAATGTAACCAAGGTTTGCAAAAAAAAAAAAACTTTGAGAATAGTTAAACTTACTCCGAAGAACCCATGCTGGTCTCGGACAAACGATTAGTATTACTGTCAAACATAGCGGGAAGAAATGAACCATTCCGGCGTAGAATAACAGAATCTCGATCAAGTTTGATATCGCAAGTCTAAGAGGAAACATTAATTTATGGTATTCTGGTTAAAAACATGATAGATATAAACCAACCTTTCGGCCATATCTTGACTCCACATGCTGTTGCATATCCGCAAAGCAAGTTTCCAAGTGTTCATGGAAAAGTTTTAGGCTTTCTGGTGCTTTCTGTTTGTGTAAAGCAATTGCTGCATATAAAACCAAACAATTTAAACTTAATTTTGCGATTAAAAATGATAAAAGTGTTAATAAATATACCAATTTCAAGCAAGGGTATCTGTGACGCAATTAATTCCTTTAGTTCCTCAACTAAATTTTTATCATCTGGACGCTGCTCTATATAATCATTCGTTAAGAATGCATTCTCATATTTGGTAAATCCGCCCATAACAGCAGGATCTACTATGCCATTGATTTTCATGCTTAATGGATTAACGGGTATACTTTCATCATTCTTGTGCTGTATTATTAAATCTCGAATGTCTTTGTTTGTAGATTTCATGGTCTCAACAGCCAATTCAATGGGAGATATCTGTAATTACTTGCTTTTAAAAATATTTAATTAAAATTTTTTTAAAAATATAATTGACCTTAAATTTGTGCGAGTCAATCACGGGAAACCATCGTAATATTCCTGGCAGTGGATATTTCGTGGTTAACACTGTTCGTTCCAACCACAAACTTCGAACATCATCAGCGTCAGTGCCATTACATTCACGGTAAGGACGAGAAAACTTGAACTTTTGCACGTTATTTGATCTAAAATATTTTACAATCTCATGAGAAATGTTTTTCTCATTGAACTTTGTAAAAGCAACATCCATAATAGGTTCTACTTTATTTATCTGAATGTATTGACCATCATCGAGGGTTACGTCCTCACCAGGCGGCTCTAGTGTCTGCATTAGTTCCGCCTGTGGATGTTGAACTAAAATTCGGGTGCAAAAATCACTCAAACGTTCATACTCTTTCCCGCGAAAAATGTATACTTTATTCTGAAGAATTCGAGGAAAACCCAATCCATAGAAACATACTCGAAAATATTCCGATGTGTGACGCAACTCCTTTAGTATTTTTTCAAAAAACTGAGCCATTTTGTTTAGAAGCTCCGCAAGTTTCAGATAGTCATATATTTCGTTTTCATATTGCCGTGCAAGAACTTTGCACATATCAATAGCACATTCCCACATTTTCCCCTTGTCAAAGTAGTCTATGATCTCATAGTAAAGCGCCTCTTTAAGTTCTCGATGGGTACGACATACGTTGTGGCGATGCGATCGTAACAATGGTGATAGTTCTGTATCATTCCATTGTAACAACTCTGTATGTAGCTTAAGTGTAAACGCGGCTTCAGTGTAATTATCGAATTCCATGTGTAAATCACACAGTTTGTAAACATAGCGAATGTACATTTCCTTGCGATTGACCTCTGAGTAGAATTGTAGCAGGGAGAAAGTGCAAGCCATTCGATTTTCTTTACTCTCATCTTGTATTATGTAACGATATTCCAGCAGTTTGTCCATTAGCTTTGAAACCATATTTACAAAATTTGAACCTTCTATGTTGAGAATATTGTGCGCCTGGCAATTTTTTAGCATTATTTCCTCAAAGAGTTGCTTGTACTCTATGTCACCCTTGCCTTAATATGAAATATTGATTTTTAGTATCTATTTTTTTAATACCAAATATATAACTATAATTACTCACCTGCGCCAATTAGAATGTCTAGCTTTTCGATCATAGCCGTCTCAAAATCATTGAAATTGGCCTTATAATGTGCATTGTTCCGTTTAGTATCTCCATAGCTTTCCGGTGCTATTTTAGAGCTATAATACTCACACTGAATCATATCAAAGAAAATGGGTATGGTCGCACGTCGTAACTCAATCTCAGGTATCATGCTCATTTCTAGTATTGGCTCTACCAATTGCGGTATAAATTTTGGCTTGTGAGTTCCCAGCTGAAACCACATTTTGCGTATCTCATGTGCAGTATCTTTGCGTATGTCCTGATATCGAGCAAAAACCACTTGACGCTTATTGTCGTTAAAATCATTCAATTGTAGCGGACTCTGTATCAAGAATGCAATTGAACACTGGAAAAAGTTAGACCAGACCTGCTTCTCAAACGGATCAAGAAAGTGATCGGTTATCACAATTGTCAAATGCTGCAGGGCATGTAATATGACCGTATTCTGATGCATTATCATGTCCATCCAGTCACGTGGAAACACAGCCTTTTGATGTGGGGATACCAGCTCTTCAAACACCAACATTGTTTCAATAACAAAATCTTGCAAATCTAATCGATTGTTTAGTTGTTTTACAAATATGTCATAATGTGTCGTATCCATACGCTGAAGTATGCCAAGCATAATTGCAAAGAAGTTGCCCACCATCTGGCTTTCCCGGTCCAAGGCATGAGATGCCTTCATTACTGTGCGTAATAATATGAGCATAATGTCACGAATATCATTATGTGTGGAGCCAATATCTTTACGGTACAGTAGTTTCAATATCTTGTTCATTATAGTAATGCACTCAGAAATCTGATGAAGAAAAATAGAAAACGTAAGTTTGGTAGAACCACGTGTACCGAAAATAGTCAGATCTTAACTATTAAAACTATTTTTAAAGAAATTTGTTTAAAATATGCTATAAACAAAATATAAATAAATAAAAAAAACAGGAATAATCGTTTACTTCGGTGGAACTGAACCTTCAATACACTTCGCACGAATCTAGAAATAGACATTCTATATAGACGTTTAATATTAAAGTTAAATAATTTATTTCTTTTAACTCTTTTTCGACTTCTTCTAAAATTGGCTTTTTAAACTATCTCGATCGTACTATACGTAAAAAAAGTTTAATGCATGTTATATTACTTATATTTATACGACCTCATCCATGTATAAAACATAACATAAATAAATATACTGGAATAACATAATAAAATTCTTCGCTGGCATTATAAAATGTGACATTCGAAAGTTGACAACTTAAATAATATTTAATATTTTTAAATATTTTAACATTGTTAGCCAAGTTCAGTTTTGCCAAATTTTGAATATAAAGTTAATTGTAGCAAGACTTGTATCTGAACTATAGGTTTGTGTGAGACCCATGTGAAGTGAGATGTTGCAAAAATAATAGGTTCAAAGCTTTATAATTAAAAAAGTTTTACATATCAAAATTCAAAATTGGGAGTGGGCGTGGTACTTTGATATGGACTGTCTATGTGCTTAGATCAAGAATAAGCCTCTATTACGGGTTTCAGCCATATATCTAAAAAACATTGCTTTAAAAAAATGTTCAATTACACCCAGACAGACAGTTGTACGGACAAGGTAAATCAATATTTTGTTTAATTTTAGTTCCCAAAATGTAATCAATAAGAACCTACTTTTCTTCCCTTGTCCTATATAGTTGGGATCTCAACTATAGCTCTTGTTCTTTATAAACTATTTTTTGTATAAATTTTAATTTAAAAGAATAAAACGGATACGGTTTATTCTTTAGTTTTTTTGTCTCCTTATCTACTGCAGATAATTGGACGATTTCCAAGCATGGCTTTCTTAACTTTTTGAACTTTTTTGAGACAACCACTCTGCGCCCGCTTCGAACTTTTTGTACCACTTGTGTTTCCGACATTTCCGAGTCCCCATTTTCTTTAAGATTTTTCAACGTTTCAGCAAAAATCATTTATACAAATTTGTGATAAAGAGTAGATTTCAGGTACTTTTTTATGAGAAGGTATGTACACATTAACATGCATACTTACTTTTAATTTATACCCGCTATTCCGAATTTCACTTCCAAAAAAATTATTCGGAAGTAATATCGTTAAACTGGTAGTTTTACCAATTTCAGAAGGATTTCGAGATTTGAATTCATTTGGAATTGGCACTAAGAAAATCACATTCTCAATGCCAAGTGAATTCAAATCATTCTAAAGGTGAAAGACAGCCCACTTTAACGAAAGCACTTCCGAACAATTTATTCGGAAGTGAAAACCGTAACGGAGGTATATATCCGTTTTTTCGGTTTAAACCGAATTTATTTATATATGAGTATTACATATTACCTTTTTATAACTTATGACGGTTTCTTTGACAGCTATTAATTACGATATGGTTGTAATTGGCAAAAAATTTACGTTGGTCTTAAACCGATAATTTTTCATATTATATCAATATGTCGAATAAATTATGACCTTAAAACTGCCTTTTTAGTATTGTTAACAAACTTAACTTCGGAGTTGACCAAAATGTTAAATACGATATTATGGGCATATGGACATACAATACATTTACCAATTTGCTGTGTACTTTGGTTTACCTTTTGTTTGGCAGTTGTTTCACGGGTATGTAGATGGGATTTTAATTGTCCAAGCACTTTGGCGGCTTTCAAAAGATTCTTTTCTTGTTGCCATATATCAGATTTCGAGTCACCCTATTTTATGGTATAGATTGATGAGTACAAGGAACACACGGCGAAGGAAAAGAAAGCGTTGATATTTAGTGAAAATAAACAATTTGCAATAAAATGTGTTAACACATTCCAAATTGCTTAAAAGGATATCATCGTGAATAGAATATAAAGGAAATGTGCTTTTAGACCCATACAAAAATTACATGTATATGTATCGTAGTATATAAGGAACTGGTGAATACTTTATAAATCGAAAAGGTGTCGGGGTTATTTAAAGTATGATTTTTTTTAAGATAATCTAGTACTATAACATATCAACACACATATAAATATGAGTTATAAAGGTTTTGTATCGATTCATGAAAATATGATATTTGTGGTTGAATATTTTTTACTATGCGAATGATGTCAATAGCGTGCAGAGATTGAGTAAGTATTGGAACTAAAGATATCTTTTAAACGATCGTCGCTTTAATGTGTTGACCAAAAAAGCTATTGGTACCCTTTTTCCGACTTTATAATGTATAATAAAAATTAACTGTGAAAAAACTACGAGTGCATTATCTGATTGTTGATTGAAAAAGTCAAAGACAGAAAACAAACTGATTGGTGTATTTAGCTTGGCATGCAGAATATGATGGCCAATAAATTTTTAACGAACACAACATGCTTCCTTACTCTTATTAAGGACAATCTCATCTGTAGCTTTAATGCAAATGTATAATTTTAAAAAAGTAAAACACTTTATAATAACATAATTTAACATACATATAGGTATGTAGGTATGTATTTACCAAAAACTAAGTTCATGCACGTCCTACTCTTAATAATATATTAAAATACTCGTACTACAAATGTGTATATATGCAAAATTGTGTACAAAAGAAATTAATTTAATATCAAAGCTGTGTCATCGTAGCGAATGACGTAGGGAAGTTAGTTACTAATAAAAATATTGTTGGATATTTTAAAATTATTTATATAAAAAAAGAAATAACTAACTCAGATATCCGGTTATCATACTAAAAATTAGTTTTTTAAAAGGAAAATCAATAAAAACCATAACTTTGATAATGCTAAATGCCCTTTACAAAAAAACATCATATAACAGAGGTATGTATATATATTTAAAATGAAAAAATATTTGTAAATAAAAAAATGAGACACATTCTTCTTCATTAGCTCACAACAGATTAATCTGATATTACGAGTAGTTTTACCATCACTGCTAATAACAAAGTGAATCGAAAGTTCACACATAGAATAACTTTTAACATTTGATCATGGCAACAGACTCCGTAAGAGCATGCTGGAAAGTGACTCCTTGCTTAGAAAGTTTTATAAATGTGTTAAAGCAGTATAAACGTGAGCTAATGTTGGATATTTATTGAATGTTATATATATGACACATACTGGCATGGCAGTTCAAAGTTTTTGAGAAAAAAAATAATTTTTCATACAAAAAAGTTATTCATATAAAAAAGCGGGCAATAACTTTATGTAGGGGCTATATGTTACTATTGACCTGCGACGATGATTTGACAAAATAAGCCCAGGTAGACACGAGTAAATCAACTCAACTCGTCGAGTGATGAAGAATATACATATACAGTTTGTGGGGTCTTTCATGTCTCATTCAATATGTTACATACTTTCCGGTAAACTGATAACACATTTTTCGAAATTAGTTCTTTTAACATTCTTCCATTCACTTCTTGAATCACATTGTCTTCGTATTTTAATATATTGTACAACATTTTTAAGATATAATTTGTTAAATATTTGAATTTTTTGCATTCAAAAAGTAAAATGCACAGATTATCTGTGTTTATCAAAAGATATTAGTAGTTAAAATTCTTTTAGTGATATTAAAATGCATATTAACAACAAAATGAATAAATAGTAAAAAATCACCTCTAAGAGGACACTTTAACTTACTTCCTCTTTACTCTCAAGATGATCTTTGATATGGTTACAGAACACTGGCAGTAGTATGGCACGACATTCCGGATGATTAAAGAGCTTTGTATCGACAAAATCTTTTATACAGCCCATTTTTGATTGGGTTAAACGTCTTGGAGGAAATTGTTTTAAAATGTTAACAATTACAATGCTAAAAAAGAAAACAAAAATATGAATTGAAAGTATAACATCCAAAATTTTTTGCAAAATTACGTTAGTCGCACGGGATCAAAAACCTCCATTAGATCGGTGGCAATAATGTGCAGATTTTTTAGCAAAGCGCCTTCGGATTTTAAAAGATCGCTTGGGCTGCCTATCATGCGTATAAATGTTTCCAAAAGTTCTGAAATGAAATGTTGTATGTTTGTTAGTATGTTTTCGCTAATCTAATAAAAACTAAAACTAACCGTGCAACCTATTAGCAAAGCCATCGTAGTCCGAATTGCCATTTATGGCTGCAAATAGTATTCGAGAACGTATAACGAACTTCATAACATAATGCAGGTAGCGAGTCGTTTTATACAGACGTTTAACTTCAACTCGCTCTTCAAAATCAATACCGTCGACTGACTTTTCATTGGGCTCAATAGCATCCGTTATATTTCTTTGGAGAACGTCAATAAGTTTTCTAAAATCGAAAAAAAACTACTGAAACAAAGAAAAAGTTGACTTCGGTGAAACCGAAGCTTTAATATTCTCTGATTTGGCCACACCAAAGTCTTACAGCATTGCAAAATATTGGTTTAGAACTGAAGGAAGTCAGTAATTTGGTGTAATTTCATTCGAAACAAATTTTATAAATGATATTTATTTGCACGCAGATGAGAAAAATTTTCTGGAACTGAAATACAGTGTTTACATGTTTGACTTCGTTGCAAAAGTTGTATAAGATTCAAAAACTATAATTCTTATTAGAAATTCGGCAAGGATTTTTTCTTTGAAATATTAAAAAATGTTTTTGATCAATTATAATGGGACAAAAACGTTTTTTTTTTTTTGTTTCAATAACCGTTTAAAGCTAATTATTTAAACAAAGGCGGCGAAAAATATTACCCTAAATGAAATTTTTTTTTTTTTTTTGTAGATACTCAAAATTTTCGGCATAAAGGAGTATGAGTGGCTTGTACCTAGTTTCGCAGATTTCGTATATTGGCAAATGTCCCAAGCCCTATCTTTCTAATATATAGATTGGAGAAAGTTTGATACGCCATAACACAATCCACCAACAATATTTTAGAAAATCATGAAGTACGTATTTAACTCTATGTTCTGTAGACTATAAATTTCAAGGCCACCACTTTCCGCCATCTTGCAGATATAATTTTCTAAATACCCGTCTTTGCGGAAATCTAGTAAATAAGAAAATTTAATTAGTGCCTGAATTTCATTTGGATCTAGCAATTTTATATGTATTACAGAAAATATGTGTACATAGTAATTAGATATAAGGTTTTTAAAGATTTTTGTTGCAAAACGATTAATATGTCAGTTAGTTAGTCAGTCATGTCCAGAGGTGTTTATGTGCCCAACGCTTCCTGAAGTTGGCATGTGAGAAATAAAAAATGTTATTGGTAGCAACGAGGGTCAAGCCGTTTTGTCACTGTAAATTGACATACTCTACAAATTATAGGTCTGACATTGCTGAGCACAGTGGCTCGATTCAAATTTCGCGCTATGCAAAGCACACGCACAATTACACGTTGATTTGTGCTGTTTTTGGTAGACCCTGATGTAAATGGATATAATATATACACATAGGTATTAGAAGAATATATAATACGTACGCGTAAGCTAATGTTGCCGAAAAGCTTTCATTGATGTAAACATCCAACACGGTGAGAAAATGTTGGTACTTGAGATCAGACACTGTTTCAATTAAATGTATAATGCTCATAAAAACCAGTTGATCGTATTTTTCCGGATTATCGTTTTCAACTAGAATATTAAATAAAGCGTCCAGTATATCCTGCAGGAATTTTACCACTTCTTCACCAGGTACCGATGTTAATGCATTGAGTGATTTCTCCAACGTTTCTTTGTGCGCGGACCAGTTGAGAAGACCGAGAAGACTCACTGTAAATAACCGAAACTATTTGTATAATAACCCCTACATATGTATGTGTAAAGTGACTCACCGCTTTGTGTTAGCTTAGTACTGCAAAGATTAATGCCAACTGTTAACTGATCTTTGGGTAGAAGTGATAAGCCACTAATAGTAGGCTTTGTCCCTAACAGTTCATTTGTGGCTGCAGGTAGTTCCATATAGCTTTTGTTTGTTTTATCAAATTTCTTGTGATCGATTTTGTAAACTGCGAGAACGTGTTGACCTTGCTGTAAACCAAGTCGTGTTAGTATAACTAAATTTTATATTCTTTAAAATTTCTTTAATAAAAACTTACAGTAATAGTTGTACCATTGGATTGCATAAGTCTGACATATGCCATACCAAATGGCTTTTCCGATTTATCCTTTTGTTCGTTGGAACTACGATGTTTCAAAGTAAATCGAAGATGGCTTTGTTTGAACTCCTCTATGGGTACATGTATTTTAAACGTTTCCAACCATTTAGGTTTGTCGTCATGATAATACACCACTGACTTGTACTCGTCGACTGACATGTGACCTACACCAACACTAATTACTCCAGGTATCAACTCACAATGGTCGTTGCAGACGCACACCGTCACTTCCACATTTTTTTCAGAAGTCTTGGCTATTCTCGCAAACTCGCCACCACATATCGTTACATACAAATCATTGCGAACGTCACCTGGCAATATAACTTCCGGAAATCCCATTTTGCGTGCTACTGGCACGTTAGTGTGCACTAAGCGAGGAAAATCCTCTTTGATTTGTTTTATATCACCGCGCAGTACTTCAACAGTAACTGCCATTTTCGAATCGATCTTACCTATATCTTTGTTCGAAATAAGTTTTCGCAGAGTTCCATCAAGTGTTTCCTTTTCACACATTATAAATGGTAAATCCAAATTTCCTCTAAAATCGTCTGGTTTGTTTATAATAGGTGTGAGGTCTTTACAGGCTACGCCAAAAGGTCTACGCATGATATATTCGGCGTTACAGTTTGACCCATTTGAACTGATTGATAGTTGTGAATGTTTTTTGCTCGCCGACGTGAGTACTGAATTGGTTATGCTTGTGCGCTTTGAGTCGTCCTTCATCTCCATCGAACCAATGCGTATAGCATAGCACACAAGATAAATTTTTGAGATGCTTAAATCATTCTTACTGAGATCCGCAAACAATACACGATTATTATCAAATTGATCGATGTCACGAGCAATGCCATTGCGTGACCATTTGACTACATAATTTTCACTAATAGGTTTATGCGATTCGCCATCGAAAAGCGTAAAGAGTAGGTCAGAGTCATCCTGAAACTTGCACACAAACGCATTAACATGGAGAAGTATGTTGTGGGAAAATTTGTTAATCAAGCGCGTTGATCGTTGGCGCTGCTGCGGACGCTGTATAAAAATAATCTAATTATTAAAAACTATATGATGTGACCAAATCATAACATTACATTTGCTTTATTAATACGATCTACGGCGGACAAGTGATGCTCGTACAACTCTGTTGTGCAGATTGTATTTGTGTCCAATATATCACCGCTATCGTCGCGCACGACCATGTCCAGACCGAGCAGACTGTTACCAGTGTCAATTTGTGATGTTGCTGTTAGTTTGACTCTTCGCACTTCGTCGACTGGAAGATTACCCGATACAAGCATTGCACGGTTATTATTGAGGTCGTTCAATTTTGTGCGTATCATTTGAAAGTGAGGATGTGTAGCCTACATTAGAGAATTCATAATATTATGTTCGTTTTTCTAAATTAACGAGTATATATATACAAAAAAATGATTTGTCTGTGTACAGCCATTCTTTTCAGTCAAACTAAAGCAAAAAGTTTGCTTGGTTATATAACTTACCAAATAGTAACGCTTTGCTATTGCACCCCATTCGAAAAGCACTTTCGTAATTTCCTCTACAATATCTGTTCGTTTTATACAATATTCACCATTGATAATTATGAAATCACAAAGGTGGATGTAAGTTCTAGGGAAAATACCGCGATGTTCCCTCTCTCTGGAAGCGAAAAACAAAATTGTTAGTCACAATTTGTAAAACAGTGATAAACTAAATACATAATATAAAAATTGGTCTTTTTGCCCTTATTCCCTAAGAAAAAGACGAAATTACAACTTGAGTTTTATTTTTGAGCAAAAAATAAAACTCATGAAATAATGATTATGCTTTGTTTTATTTTTTTTGCTCAAAAATAATGATTATTGGTTGAGTTGAAAGTATAACTAAAAATTAATCATTATTTTGTGAGTAAATCATTAAAAATTAAAATGAATGAATTTTATAATTTTTATAATGAAACTTATAATGATTACAGCCCCTAGTACAGGGTGTCTCAAAAGAAAGTTCACATTTAAAAAATCGATAAAAAAAAAAAAGTAGTTTATTGAAAAAATGTTTATTACATATTAAAATACTCACTTTGGGAAGTCGTGGTTAATTCTTGCACCAACTGAATTTTGTAGGGGTGCAGCTTTAAATCTTTGTGTAAAATGCGGAACAATAATGATCTATGCACGTTTAAAGCAACAAGGTCCGGGTTGTCACGAACAGACTGAGTAATACTGTCTACGTTTTCGTATGTTCTCGAAGACCTTGGACGCCCGGATTTTGATTTTTCCAGCGTTGAACCGGTCTCTTCAAACTTCTCGACCCATTTTTCAATGAGTCGAGGGCTTGGCGCATCATTTATACACCCTTTATTTCCCAATGTAAAATGACATTGAGCCAGTGAAAATTCATATATACATTATAGTATGTAGCTAATAACAATGACATTTAGAAATTTATTTTTTCTTTTGCCTCCTGCATTTTGTATTTTTTTTAAAAATCGATTGAGCAAAGAATTGTCTCGAAATTAGAAATGATCTTAAAGAAACAAAAAAAAAAAAATCATGATCACTCACATCAAAGGCTTCCATACAGTACAAAATTCCAAAAGCTATCAATAAATAGTCCACCGTTGATATCGAAGTAAAATAGCTTAAAATTGCTCACTGATTTGTAATTCCTGCGGCAGAATATCACAGCAGAATTGCCACCAGAGAAAAAAAGTATGAAAGTGTGCCACTTTGATGAAACTTACGCAGTTGAAGAAATTAATTTCGACACGATCACTTTCTTCATCATTCTACTCACTCAATTTTTGGTGGAGTAAAGGAAACGTTATTGGTAACAAATGCTTTTACTTTTCAGTTCAGGATATGGACGTTGCAAAAACAATTACTTTAACGATGTGTATCAAAACTTAATAACGGGTCGGACGGACATTTGAACAGGTGGGTCGTGTTGTGATCGATCGAGCATATTGCATACGGATATTAAATATGCTAGTTTAGTCCTGGTGTTACGAGGGAGATGTTTTGCACTCTCATCATTAGGTGGCGGCCTGCCACCAAGCACAATATTATCCCTGAAGGAGTTCATTGACTGTTCAGCCGCATCTTTGAGCAATGAGCCCTGCCAGATATATAAACACACTCCTCTATAGACCATGAGGTGCGAATCGAGATATACACGATTTATAACTTCTAATATCATCTCTGATACGAGTTGAAACAGTTCTCATGAGAGTGCCGTGGTTGGGATGATTGCTCCTATACGCAACTAATAAGAATTTTTTCGAAAGCAATTCATTATGTTGGTCAACCTAAAGCATCATCGCTTCTTCATGTAGGTGGTATTCATAAGTCATTTGTAGACAACCAGTAGGAGTTCTCAGAGCACTATTCCGACCTCTTTGCAGGCATTGACATTGAGTCTTACTGAGGTAAGGACTCCAGAGAGGACAAACATAATTTAGGACAGATCAGCCAATAGCTTTATAGGTAGTAATTATTGTCACTTTGTCCTTACTCTTAGTGCACAGCCATGTTGTTGTCATAGATTAAAAAAATATTTTGCAGTCTATATAAATGGAATTTATTGCGAATTTACTTCAAATATATTGTGAAGTCTTACATTTGTTTTAATAATATGAATTATATAATTTATAAATATATTGATTTTGAAAAATACCCATAACAAAATTATAATATAGCGCCACTTATCGGGTACAAAAAAAAAAGTTATGCAAACAGGAATGCCAGACGAACATATGGTTTGAATATGAGATGAATAGCTTCAGTGGTTCACGACTGATTCGAGCAGCAATATACGCACGTACGATTATATATATTAAGATGTTGACAAAAAAAAAAAAAAATTCATTGGCAACTTTGTCGTTTAGCCAAATTTTGTAGTAGTCCGTTTTTTTTTTTTTTTTTTGACAAAATTATCAACTGTTATTGTTGTTGCGTAGGCCGACCTGTCGGTTTTTAGCAAATAAATACACATTTTTATAAATTTAAATTAAATATTAAAATGTGCTAAACGTTTAGATCCTAAGACGCAGTTACGAAGAAAATACATTAAACTAGCACATAAACAAGGTTTTACCTTATGATTTGAAGAGTTTATATATGCAATCAACAATTTCACCTTGCAAAAGGCTGGAGATTTCAAACCGTCTAAAAGAGATTCCTGTGACACCTACGAAATTGATTTAGGTCGGAATTGGGGTGACACCCCAAAATAAGTGAAAGAAGCGAAATGGCCTATAAGAGGACACAAGTTCATCTTCACTGCAAAGTTTCAAAAGAGGTACAATCCTTCCATACGTCTGGGACAATTAGTTGAGAAGTAGAAAGATTCTATATGTACGTAACATATTCTATTGCTATAGGTCCGAAGTGCTTCAGCATCAGCATTGAAATGGGATGCATGGATGATTTTGCTTCCTCAATAAAGCAGAAGCCTCCTCACTTGTAAAATCAACTAAATCCTCATTTCCTTTTTTAATTCGAATACGACGTATGGATTTACGCTTTAACCTATTCTGCTGAGAAGGGCGTTGCACGAACTGTCTGCTGAATAAGGTAGCACACATCGTTGACGATCCTATTTGCATTGTCTCGAATGTGATGGATGAAAGAGCTCTATTCTGAGGAACACCAGATTGTTTTTTAATAGTGTTCCACAGACCTCGCGAACCCAAGTCACAATTATCCAAGTGTTCCAGCCATTTTGCCTTCCTATGCTAAGCAACGAGATTATTCACATTAAAAGATAACAAGGCAACACGGATGTCACTTGGATCGTTCGCACGAATTACATCACGCAAAGTCGCTAAAAGCGTGCAGCTTCCGCTTTCTCTTTGCAACCTGGGTACCGCATCTCTTAGAATTCCTCACCCACCCTAAAGTCATTAGGAGGCAAGATACCGCTGAGTGATTGCTTAATTCATCGTGTAAACTCAGGCCAGTCTGCCCTATTATAGTTAACAAAGACTTACGATCCGACTCAATAAATATTCCGGACAAGTAATACTAACCACAATAGGAATATGGTCTGAACTCAACGCTATATCAATCAATCAATCAGTGTGTGGAACAAGCAAGTCAGTGACGACAGTTTAGTCAGAGGAGCTAGCAGTAGTTGTGTTGTAGCAGAATCATCGTTGATTGTGCAAAAAGGAGACCCTTCTCAGTAAAATTTGGATTTCAGTTGAAAGAGAATGATAGTTACAAATTGATAAGAAATTAAATCATCATTATCAGCACTCTGCTTCTATTATTTGTGACGACTTTTTCCGTAGACACAACTCTCTCTCTCCCTCTCTCTGACGCAATGCAGCTTGCCAATGATATTAAATATATTTGAGTCTAAAATATAATTGAGTTTTCTTTTTTATTTGCAATGGCTGCTGGGACCAAAATCCAAGCTAAAACAGAAAAACAAATTGCTCCTATACAATAGCCTGCTCAAACCAGTGTGGTTGTATGGTTTACAGCTGTGGGGCACCGCTAAGGTTAGCAACATTAAACTCATGGAGGCATTCTAATCAAAAATCGTAAGGAGAATCACCCATGCCCCACACTTCATCACTAATGAAGATATCAGAGAAGTAACAAAAGTTCCTACTATTCTGAGCGTAATCAGGAACGCCAATCAAAAATATCTCCAAAGGCTTGACAACCACGAAAATCAGCTGGCAATCAACCTACTTGATAACAACTAAACGACCAGACGCCTGAAGAGGATTCATCCATTGCACCTACCATTTAGACCCCCTTAAACCAGATCAAAAAAGCCCCATCCACCAACTGGACAAGCCATTTAGACCCCCTAAATAAAACTAAAATATCCCCACCCAACAAGATATAAATTTAGAAACTAACCTAGCCTTAAATAACTTTAAGAGCTCCTAGCGAGCCAACATATACCTATAAAATTTAAATATTGTCTCATGTAAAAGATAGATATCAAATAAATAAAGATCATAGTTAAAAACAATTTTTTTTGGAACAGTTCCAATTCTCCATATGCTTCGGCAGCGTTTTCATTGTTATTTTTATGTTATAGTAAACTAAACATAGTGAAAAAAATGAATACACAAATCCAGTTATCCATCAAGTTATTTTACAAACGACAACGCTCCGGTGCGAACCGAAACTCAACACGCCAGCTTAATATAGTCACCCTACGCAAGCAAGGTCGCTCCTACACCATATTTAGTGTGGATTGAACAGCCCTCTTCAATACAGCCGGCATAGAAATCTATTGTTCCAAAAGGGATACCTATACTGCATATAGGGTATCTTGTAGTCGACCACATTCGACAACACAGCCTTTTCTAGTTAAAAATTTTAGTTTTGTGCTGAATTTTACTAAATATACCACATGCACTAAGTCACTTTACGATTTCAAACTGATTTTTGAACTTACTTCTGCTTGTAGCCATAAAACCAATGGGTTGTCTCTTTCAGAATTACAACAGCATCACCCACATCGATACTAAGCCTATGTGGCTTATTGTCCTGGACGAAATGACACTTTGCTGAAAATATGCGATCAAAATAATGTTTAATACGTTTTTTTACAGTATATTTGATTTTATATACACAAATATAATATATATATATGTATATATATATATATATATATATATATATATATATATATATATATATATATATATATATATATATATATATATATATATATATATATATATATATATATATATATATATATATATATATACATATATATACATATATATATATATATATATATATATATATATATATATATATATACATATATATATATATATATATATATATATATCTCTCTCTCTCTCTCTCTCTCTCTCTCTCTCTCTCTCTCTCTCTCTCTCTCTCTCTCTCTCTCTCTCTCTCTCTCTCTCTCTCTCTCTCTCTCTCTCTCTCTCTATATATATATATATATATATATATATATATATATATATATATATATATATATACATATATATATATATATATAAATATATATATATATATAAATATATATATATATATACATATATATACATATATATACATATATATATATATATATATATATATATATATATATATATATATATATATATATATATATATTATAAAACATAGAATAGAAATAGAAATGTTTTATAATATCATATATATATATATATATATATATATATATATATATATATATATATATATATATATATATATATATATATATATATATATATATATATATATATATATATATATATATATATAATATATAATATATAATATATATAATATATATATATATATATATATATATATATATATATATATATATATATATATATATATATATATTATATATTAAACAACCGCACTAATAAAGATGTGTTTGCGAACTAACAGTATACTAAAAACGGCGGAAACCGTTAGAGCATAATTTGAGCTAACATATCTGACATTAGGGGAAACTATTTTGCTTAATTCATACCTATGCATGCGATACTCGTAATTTATACCCTCCTCACGAATGAATATATGTACATATGTAAAGGGGTATACTAGATTTGTAAAACTGTGTGTACTTCACTTTGTATCATATTGTCGATCAATTCGTCATTAGCATCTACTTAGGTAAGTGTAATATAAAATCATTTAATAGTTTTTACAAAGTGTATTTCCCATGAAAATAAATATGTCTGGAAGGCTATGTATAGAAGCAGGACACGCCCAACAATATTATGTGAAAAATAAAAAACCACCATACCGATTTTAAAGATGATATTGGTTGTCATCAAAAGGGTTTAAGATAATGTATACTGTGACAAATAGTTTGCTATACAAAAAAGAACAACTCTACATAACAACCATATAATACTCTATAATCTTGGTACACCAATAAACTTCTATACCCAGTTTCAACCGCCACAAATATCATACAGACAGTTCCCTACTTACTTCATCTGGATTCGCCAATGAGTAATGGCTAGCGATGATCAGCACTTTTAATAAAATACCATCCTCAAATCCTCAAATTTTGAGAAAATCTACATTTTCCAATTTTCATTTCTTATGAAGCGTATAACTTTTCGCACAAACTGATAATATATCTTTCGCACTCAGCGTGGAGGGATAACTAAAATCATATATGTATTAATGTATGTATATATACTGTAACGTACACAGAAATGTACATATGTACAAATACACACATACACAGAATTCGATATCAGTGCAACAAGTTACATTGCCGCAGCGGGAGGTCATTTCCAGCTGACTGTCGATTTGAGATAGTTGCGACGCATTTTAATCTATTTTTCCCTCTTAATATATTTCCCACAAAGCGTGAATAGTATTTCAACTTAGTTAAAATGTTTGCAACGCATTAAAGGAACGATTTGCGACCACTTAAAATCTTTAAAATCTAGCCTGCTCCGTCTGTCTGTGTGCACGAATGCTCTCTATTCCCTTAAAATTTGAAGTATTTTCTTTTGAGAATTAGTATAAAGACTTTTTACTTCTGTAATAATTACACTAGTCAAAATGGCCGTAATGTGGCCACTAGAAGCTGTGTCTCCCATACAAATACACTCTTCAATTTATTCTATTGTAGTAAAAATGTTTTAAGTAATTATTTTTCAGAGCAAGATTGGAAGGTATTTGAGCTTCGGTATCAACGAACTTATTATTTTCTCTTATAAATATGTATATGTTTGTATTGTACTGTTGTGGCATAGCACCGCGTTATACACACCAATAACATTGAAAATGCAAAATAATTTAAAAAAATAATTAAAAAAAAATAAAACTACAGGACATACCGATGCCGAACGACCTTTTGTTGTTGCAATCACTCCAAACCATCGTATTGTTTATAAGTTCTCTGCGCTCTATAATAGGTTTAGCCCTATAGCTCCCACAAGAGCAATATTGTTTGTGCAACACGTAGCAATCTTAATTTTACAGCAAGAACAATGACATGATTACTCATTAAAATATTAATTGATAATAAAAAAATTGAACTGTACTAAAAAAAAAAAAATAGAACGCATCAATTCCACATATTACACTTTACACACTACTATATTGCGTTTGAATAATGTTAAGTGTTTTTCAAGTAAACTTTTTGGGAGTTGCCCGCGCGGCACCAAACTTAATCTTTTTCGTTCGCTCACACACATGCCCACCACTATTGTTTTTTTTTTCTTTTAATGTTGATTGCTCATGAACAGTGTTGGAAGTTTCTTTCATACTGTTGTATTGCTGCAATGCCCTATTTAGATTATGGATACTAAAGCTGTAAAACTAATACGATATCAGAATATGATGCAAAATACACAAAAAAGGTCAACGCTTTACATATTTATTCATTTGTTTTATTCTTCTTTTTTGTGAATTTGGTAAAATTTAATTTATTATAACCTATTTTTGATCTAGTCAACCCCTTAAATTAATCAGTAACCTTTGGATAGAAAAATAGAAAGTATGTTTTATAAATCTGATCAATTACATTTAAATATGTTTCAAATATCACATTATAATATTTTACACAATAGGGATAAATGCACAAAAAGGTCAACGATTTACATATTTATTCATTTGTTTTATTTTTCTTTTTTGTGAATTTGGTAAAACAAGCCGAACGCCGTTAACGAGCGAGAGCGCTTGTTCTTTCAATTTCATTATTCTAATAATATGCTGTTCAATGTAAGCACATGTATGTACATACATATATGATCAAAGAACTTGTTAAAAAGTCATACCTTTTCAAAACATTTCTTTTCTGCAGCGATAAATTAGCTTAACAACATTTGTCGAAAATTTATGTCGTATGATAAACCAATGATTATTGATATATTATGACAGTGGAATCAAAGTCCGACTAAAAAAAAAATATATATATCAATTTAAAAATCGTTGTCTGATTTTTATTTTGGACTCTTAAATTAAAAATCAAAAATAAATATAATTGCTTTTATTTCAATAAATATAAATATTGAATAAAGGTCCATTTGTTCTCCCAGAAATCATTCCATAATGATTTTTTAACTAAATATTGAATTATTATTATTATCATTATTTCCAGTCGCTGATGCTAAAAATTAAATAAATGTCCAAAAAATCCTGTTAAATGCATACATACATACACACATAGTCACTTGCTAAAGAAATGAAAACAAAATGCGTTAGCGGTGACCGACCAGCGCATGTAAAGAAAATAAATAAACGAAAATGCATACATACATAGTATATGTACGTATGTATGTATGTGATGTGACGAATACAAATCCGAACACACGCGACTCTCTCTGGGACCAGCAATGCTCGTTGAGTCAGCAATTGCTCTCTTTCTTTCACAATCGTGAGAGCATTGGACCTGTCGCAGTAGAAATTTGTAGTGTCGTTTTCGTATATGATTTGATTTATCTATACATTCTTGGTTAGTGATTATATATAGCCAAATATGGCTGAAAAAAGGCTCTTACTATGAAGAAGAGCAAACAAAGAAGTAACTCGCTCAAAAGAGACAAAGAAAAAAATAATAATGATGAAATTAATGATGACGCATTGAATAAAAAAATAAAAGTGTTGGAAAACACTTCTAGTGATAAAATGGACACCGAAGCCGCCATTCCAAAAATGTATGTATATGACAACAATCACTCTGGCCCTTTCGTAGTGTATATTGACTCTGTCAATACATCGGAGGGGGGACGGAATCCAAGTAATGATATCGATCTCGCGATGAAGTTGCACGAGTTGAATTTTGCAGGAATACATGAAGTTGCGAAAATTGGCTACGGTAGAGCTAAAGTCAACTGCAAATCTAGACAGGCGGCCAACCTACTTACTAAAGACAAGAATCTTGTTAATCTAGGTTATGAAGCAAAAATCTTTAGACATTTTGTCAAAAAAACAGGCTTAAAGTCCCGACTAGTCTATCTGAGGCCAAACTGGCCATTAACCAGATTCAAAGAGTTTAAAAAAAAAGAAAGAGACTCGGAGGGAAATTGGACACTCGTTCCTACTGAACGAGTGAAGATCAGTTTTAAAGGGCTGTTATTACCCACAGAAATAAGCTTTTATAACACCAAATGTACAGCGAAACCTTTCATTTACTTCAATCAGTGATTCAGTGCAAAATAAGTGCTGATAATAGTAAACATGAGAACATGTTAAACGACGTGAACAAAGAAATCACCAAAATACTTGCCGACTGGAACAATGATGTTCTGCCCCCTGCCGTGAGATTAGTCTTACAGGGAATCAAAACCAAGATAAATAAAGAAAACATTGTTGATGACATTGAAAAAATTAACTCATCCATACACCATGATTATTCTACAATATAATATACAAAGTTTGAATCACCACAACAATAAAGCTCTTTTAGATTTGTTCCTATACAACAACAACGTAGATATCGCCTTACATTCAGAATTGTGGATCCTCAACAATGCGCACTGTAGTCTTGCTAACTACAACTTTGTTGGCAAAGCCAATACCTTTTTTTGAGGTTTTGAGAGAAATAAAGGTGGTGCCAATTCCTAAAAGGGGAACCTACCATCAGATAAGCCTGCTTAGCGTTTGCCTGAAATTAATTGAGGGTATGATCAGGATCTACATGGATGATCACATAGAAAAATTTAATTAAAAAGGTCTTACGCCTTTAGAAGAGGTCTATCAACAACAATTTGCCTGAACGATTGAGAACGCCTGTTCCTCCTTTGCAAACACGTCAAAATCTGTCTCAAGGAAATTTCACACTGCATGCAATTTCCATTTAAGAAGGGCACTTGGCCTGATAAGGTCCACTCCGGTGGAGTTTTTATATCATATGGCAGTAGAGCTGCCTTCTGCACTTAGAATGGAATTGGCGACTGCTAAAGAGCTCGTTAAGGTGTTTGCTTTCGGACTTCCGGCTGCGGAAACATTGATGGGCTCAAGTATTCCGAATAACACTAGCTATTGTCATTCTTTTAAAAAAGATGAAGCTATCTTCAGATGCATTGCATCCGTACCTAAGGAAAATCACTGCTTAAAAAAGATCTCTGCCGGTCTTTAATTCTTCAAAGATTCGGCTGCTAACAAACATAGTGCCAGCAACGACACTGTCGCTAAACTCTTTATGGAAAAAAAGACGCAACTTGCCTTTTATTATGAAGACATCAATATCATCAAAAGCATATACACTGACAAAAACATCTCCTCCTTAACAGCGGAGTTAATGGCCATTGAATAACTACAGGTAAATAAAGTGGACCATTAAAGATGCAATCCGCCTCATCTATAATAAACTGTGGGATCAATGGAAACGACAATATAATGATTTTGAACACGATTACTCATACTGCAAACTATTCCCTCATGTCATCAACAAACCTTGGTTTCAAACCATTTTGCACAATCTCTGCCCTAGCGAAGTTAAACTAATCAACAGACTCCTCACAAATCACACTTTTACCAAGGCCACGCTTTATAAAATGCATATTGTCAACTCCAATCTAGGCCAATCCTGCAACGAAATTGAAGACGCTTCACATATTATTTTTAAATGCCCGCGCCACAACAGCGTCAGAAACAACTTCATAACACTGAAAAGATACACAAACATTTACGATTTTTTTCAACACGAAACAGCAGCTGCCTACAATCATATTATTCAATTCATGACTCATTGCAGTCGACATCTAAACTACCTAAATTTAATTAAAAAGGTCTTATGGTCTAATCCAGCTTTCGGTGGTACTTCCACATATAACTGAAGTGGCGTTATTAATTGCTTTGTGCGAGTTTGGCCAAGTCAAACGCAATAATCGTGCGTTAACTTAAAACCAAAAAAAAAAAATGTATTTTCCTCATGTGTAAAATAAATTTAAACAAATAAAATAACATCATTTGAAAATCGTCGCCTTTTCTCTTTAGTTTGGTTTAAAACTAGTAAAAATAATTAGAAAAAAAGTTTAAATTTATTAAAAGTGAAAAAAGGTTTTAATTTAGTGTAAAAATAACTTATTTTATAAATTAAATATTGTTACATTTTTTTAAAAATAAATTTGATAAATTTTTACAAATACATAGCGCGAATTAAATTAAAATTAAATTAAATAAATATAAAAAATTTAAGCTGCAGATAAAAATTTTTCAGAGTGAGTACAAAGAATTAAAAAAATAAACATTTTTTATTTGTTTTTATTTACTGTAATTGACAACAAAACTGTGGGTTTTTTGCTATTTTCTGTTTAACATGAAACAAAACAACAATATTAAGTGAATAACAACAGAATCAGAGCACTAAATGAAAAAGAATTGGAAAAAAATAAGAGAAAAAAAAATTGGAAAAAAATAAGAGAACGGTTAAGTAAAACAAAAAAAAAAAATTGAAAAAATTGTAAAGAACAAATTTTGAGTTTTTTGACAATTAGCGATTTTACCGTTCTGTATGTAGCCCTGTCAATCAATTGTATTATTGTGCAACACTATGGTTGTTGTTGTAGTCGGTGTTGCACAGCTCTTCAACGACAGACAGCACCAAATTTCGATGCGTTTTTTCGTTGAGCAGAAATAGCGCCATTTTCATAGCCATTTTAGCAACATAGGTGTTTTATTATCATCATTCATTTTTAACTGCTGATTCACAGTGATTAATACTACTTTATCTGCAATAAGTGCACAATTGATTCCATATTTTTGCATAGTTTGGCTAGAATACACATTGTGGTGTAATTGGCAATCTAACGTGAGCAAACAAAAAATCGTCTGCTTAAAAAGTGCGACCCGAGATGTTTGGTGGTGCTAAGCCGTCGTTCGGGACAGGAGCCAGCACGTCCGGCTTTGGCGGATTTGGTAACACATCCACCACTACAGCATTTGGACAATCTGCTTTTGGAAAGCCAACGTCGTCGGCGTTTGGAGCAGCACCCACTTTTGGAGCACAACAAGGTACGCCGTCGCTTTTTGGGCAGACAGCAGTACCAACGCAGCAAACTGGACTTTTTGGGGGAGCAAGTACTTCGGGTGCATTTGGTACAACAACTACAGCTCCTACAGGATTCGGAGGTATGCACTATTGAACTTTATTTAAAAACATTAAAATTGACATAAAACATAGCATTTACTCAGCCGCAGCCGAGCACATCAATTTTCGGTGCTGCTCAGAATACTACAAATAATTCGCTTTTTGGTCAATCTGGAGCATCGGCATTTGGTTCCGGCGTTAAACCAAGCGGATTAACTGGATTTGGTCAAGCGGTGGCAGGTCAGTCTACGACTTCATTGTTTGGTCAACAGGCTGCTTCCACAAGCACATCTGGATTTGGTGGCTTTGGACAAGCAGCGACTGCGACTACTAATGTTTTTGGCAGTGGCGCTACTTCGGCCTTCGGTCAACCACAGGCTGGGGGTGCTGCAAATACCGGAACATCGATTGTGAAGTACCAGCCAACAGTTGGTACAGACACTTTAATGAAAAGTGGTCAGCCAAGCAACATTAGTACCAAACAGCACTGCATTACAGCAATGAAAGAGTACGAACAAAAATCATTAGAAGAGTTGCGCATGGATGATTATTTAGCTGGAAGAAAAGGACCTCAGGCCGGTTCTACCCCTGGGAGCTTTTTCGGAGCAGGAGCCGCTGTTCCTCAACAGGGTTCCACGGTTACGGGACTTTTTGGCTCTACAGCACAGCCTTCGACAGGGATGTTTGGAACAGCAACAGCGGGCGCTGAAAACAAAAGTCTTTTTGGACAAAATTCATTTGGTCAGCCAACTCCAACAAATACATTTGGCGCTGGTACTCAACAAAATAACTTTATTGCGAAGCCTTTTGGGGCTACAAATACTCCAGGATTTGGTGTATCAGGAGCAGACGCTTCGAATCCGTTTGGTGCAAAGCCAGCATTTGGCCAACCGTCAGCTACTGGAATATTCGGACAAGTTCCAACCGCTGGTACAGCGCCATCTTTTGGACAGAACAATACCAGTAGTTTTGGGGGTTTTGGGTCTACTACAAACACTCAGCAGCCGTCAATGTTCAGCAATACTAACCCAGCAGATGCTGCTAAACCAACATTTGGTATTGGATCAGCGGCTTCTGGAGCAAATACAGGCTTTGGTGGCTTTGGAACAACTGCCACTAGCACTGCCGGAGGGGGTAGTTTATTTGGGGCTAAGCCCACTACTGCATTTGGCGCTGCACCTGGGTTCGGTGCTACTTCAACAGCAAATACTGGGTTTGGAAATTTTTCTCTTAACAATACAGCGACTACAGGAACTGGACTGTTCAACTCTACGTTAAACAAACCAGCTACTTCTGGTTTTGGTGGTTTTGGAACTCAAACTTCAGCTCCTTTAAATTTCAATACTGGAAACAGTGGCGGTACGCTCTTTGGAAACACCCCTGCAAAACCAGGTGGACTCTTTGGGGCGAATACCGGACTTAACACAGGCACATCTGCCGGAGGTGGACTCTTTGGGGGTGGTACTGGAGCATTTGGAACAAATACCTCTATTGGAGGCGGTTACGGTGCATTACCTGGAAGTACAAACCTTGCTGGAGGTTTTAATTCTACTTCGCAACAGATAGCCGCAGTACCAATTCACCAACAAATTTTAGCTAAGGTAACCTCACCATATGGTGATACACCGATTTTCAAAGACCTAAAACGAAACGATGAAGCCGACGCAACGCGCGCCACTAATCCAGTAGCTCAACAGGCAATTCTCGATAGTAGTCATATTCAGTTCAAGATCGATGCAAAAGCCAGTCCGTCAGTCATTAAAGTGAAACCTGTAAGCAATTCAATAAACCGGAAATCGCTTTTCGATGGATTAGAACAGTATGATGCCAGTGTTGAAAGCTTTACCCTGAAGCCGAGTGCAAAACGTCTCATTATAAAGCCAAAGCCCAACCAAATTTCGGTTGGCAGTCATTTAAACAATATTTCTAAAAATAACAATATTACAACACCTATTGCAAACAAAGAAGAACAGAATGAGTCATTTAGTGGTAATATACCATTAAATATCCAATTCGAAAATTCATTCAGCAAAGACGTTGAAACCACACGTCGAGAATCATGGCTACATCCCAACAATCTTGAAAAGGTACGACAACAAAATCTCCAATCTTTGGAAAGTGAAGGTGCTCTTAACAACACTCTGTCTGAGCTTGTACCTCGGAAGCCAATCGATACATATAATCCAAGCGTTGGAGGACGCCTGTCTGCTTCAATTATATCGGAAAACCCTTTTGAAGATCAGGCTGGAGCTATCTCGAGGCGCGATACAATAACATTTACATCCGAGCAACAAAGTGATGGTATTTCAAGTCGTTCCTATGCTTCCCTTGATGAACGCAAATTAATTGAAACGGAGAATGTGTACGAACCACACCCTACTGGTATCACATTAAATCGCATTGGTTACTACACAATACCAAGTATTGATGATTTAAAAACTAATTTGGCAGATGATGGTTCCTGCGTAGTACCCAATTTTACAGTAGGTCGTGAAGGTTACGGTAACGTGTATTTTGGCAGGGAAATAGATGTAGCAGGGCTCAATCTTGATGAAATTGGTAAGCGAATAGTTATGAAAATGCCAAATGAATGATGCTATATTTTTATTGCTCTTTTTTCCAGTTCACTTCCGCAATAAGGAAATTATAGTATATCCAGACGATGACAAAAAGCCACCAGTTGGTAGTGGTTTAAACCGCGAAGCTCAGGTCACTTTAGATCAGGTTTGGCCACAAGATAAGTCGAAGCATGAACCAATCAAGGATTCAAATCGACTCCTTGAGATGGACTGGGAAGCTAAACTACGCAGAGTCTGCAATAAGAATGACACTCGATTTATTGAATATCGTCCAGAGACTGGTAGTTGGGTTTTCCGAGTAAAACATTTTTCTAAATATGGGTTAAATGAGAGTGACGAAGAGGACGACGTGCCATCGGGACAGAAAAAAAATAAACTTAATGAAAATCTTGAAAAAAAAACTTTGAAAAATGGGGTTAACATATCAGAAGATGCCTCATGCGCTCTTGCTCAGAAATCAATAACTGAGAGTGTGGCTGCTGGCTTTTTTCCCATGGACGATCCTGTTGAAAACCTTCTAATGGATAAATCACGTATGACAAACAAATTAAATGTGAAATATATGATTTAAGGTCTATGTAATATTTTTAACTATTCTACAGGATTCGTTCACTCAAACGGCAATTACATGATTGATCATTCTGTAAACACCATAACAAGCCCTACAAGTACACTAGCCAAGGAGGTGGCTTTAAATAATCCGCAAAATATACAACTAATGAAAGCTTCATTTTTTGTTGAGGATGATTGTGATAACAAATCAGGTAAACTTATATTTTGAATTTCCTTTGCAATAAAATACATATGTATATAAAACGATAATTGTGACTATTAGAGTTTTACATTCTTTACATCTAGTATAATTTTTTTGTTTTTTTTTTGTTTTAAGAGAAGCTTTGGAAACACACCACTGTTTTAAACGCTTTCAATACGGTTCGATCAAGCTAGACGTTCTAACCGTAGTACGAGCCGAAGTTAACGTTTCATATTTTTTAGTGTACTGAATAATTTTTATGTTAACAAATTTTTGTTGTCTACAAGCATGAATAATGTGAATAATTAAGATCGGAACATTTTCGATACATGTGTAAGAGCTCGCCATTCCGGCTAAGTGACTTTCTCAGAGACTAAACATTATACACACAAAAATTGTGGTATAGACTCGTTAGGTGCTGCAAAAGAACCAGTTTATCTCAAAACTTTATTATTCTTGCAATAGCTTCACGGCTTCAGAAATGTTGTAAACCTCTTAAAACATTGAAAATAAACGTTTTACGTCTTCAGACACTGGTCTAAGCCACCTACAATATTGAGAATAACACCTTTTGACTTGAACTCTGATAAATATCTCATTCGTAATATTCGGATACAAAGGCATTCTAACTTTTACAAGCAGCTTCAAATTGTCTTTCCAGTTCATACAAATAATGTGGAAATAAAATGTAAATAATTGTCTCCTTTCTAAGTATCCACACACTGCTCATTGCTGTGCACTTTAAAAGTAGTCGGGATTCCGACTATAGATTTTACCTGTACTTATTTATTACTTTTCCGGTATATTCAACAGTGGATTATGATCTTCATGCGTTATACGAACCAGCACATAACGTTCGCAAAGGATTACTTAATAAAGAAAATGTTTATTCTTATGGTTTATGGAAAGACGGTGCAGTTTCGCCAACATCAACTCAGTTTGACTTTGGCAAAGCTTCACCATCGTTGCCAGCATCGTTCTCTCCCTCAGATTTAAGTAATATTCGTGAATTTCAGTCCGATGTAAGTAATGTATTGTATTTTAATTATATGACAATTAAGTATAAATCTTATTCCAGACATCTTCAATATTATTAGATACTGACTCCTGTGCAAACGGATTTAAACCGGATACGAATATTTCTTTTACTTTCTCCTTTCACCCGGAAGTCGCATCTGTCAAACTATTTGCATCTGTAATGCCGTTGGAAAGGTCTATAATAAGATCTTTAAGTCAGTCTTGCTTGAGCGACTTGGGTATCTACAAAAGTCATAGATTTAAAACTGGTTTTGGACCAAAGAACTCTCTAATTGTTCCTACTACACATAATGGTCACAGTGCGTCAGTAAAGTGTACGTTATTTAACTCCTGAATACAATAGAATTCTTCCTAATCTAATCTGTTTACATATTTTATTTAATTTTTTAGTTAGCAGTTTTCTTGATGCTGTTCCACACATATTTAAAGCACGCGCACGAAATGATTTCAGTCCGACCATACTGCAACATGTGGAATTTTCCGGCAGTTACCATTATGAAAACTTCAAAGACACCATTGTTCCACATCTAGAGATCGAATTACGTAATGTTCAAACTAATGAGGTAGATGGAAGCGATTGTGTTTGGTTTCAATCAGACGCCGGGACCGACTTAATTGTCAAACATCTGGAAGAGTCAATCAAGATGGCGGATCGTGGAAAATATGAAGAGTATTCAGTATCGGTTTGGTCGTTGCTACTGGCACTTTGGGGAGATCACGAGCAACTGGAAAGCGAAGATGTAACCAGTCATTTTACTGTAATGTACCGCAGAAATTTACTGTCAGAGTGGCTTGAAAACACGCTCGCTGATAAAGAATCAGAATCAACACTCATATCCGAAAACAGTTACCTCGAGCACATGTTAAATCTACTAATGAATCATAGGGTAGTTGAGGCATGCGAACTAGCACTTGTCAATGATGATACAAATTTAGCGTTATTGATAGCTCAATTATCCTCGGGACCAGTTGTGCGCCAACTAGTTGAGGATCAGTTGGCGTCATGGAACGTAACAAAAGCAGATAAATTTATTTCCATTGATCGCCTGAAAATGATCATGCTTGTGTCTGGTGTACCACTAATGAACTCGATACACGGACCAATTAATATATTGGCAGATATTAATTGGTTAAAAGTACTTGCGGTGAGTAAACTTCGTTAAAATCTTTCAATTCCAGCTGCTTTTGAGAAATGATTACACAAACATCATGATGCATAGTTACCTGAATTTTATAAGGTTAACGTTTCATCCGAAAATTTTTTTCATTATTATTAAACTCACATTGCGTTATATTTTAAATTGCAGCTACAGCTTTGGTATTTTGCATCACCCACTTCTTCAATAACAGATGCACTATTATCTTATGAAAAGATTTTTAAGTCAATCGAGATAATTGCATTACCGCCTTTGCCCAACTATAAGGATGCACAAAATAAGCATCAAAATATCTACGACTTGCGTTACCACTTGCTACATCTATATTCAAAGCGAAGCTACCCTCTTGAAAGCCTACTAAATCCAGCAACACATACGAACGATCCAATGGACTATCGATTGAGCTGGATGCTTTTGCAAACGTTAGAAGCACTAGGTTATCGCCAACTTTCAACATTAAGCGAGAGTCAACTGCATGTCGGGTTTGCAACACAATTGGAGAGCTATGGGCTCTGGGAATGGGCAATATTTGTTCTTATGCATATCAAGGAGCGTAATCAGCGAGAGATAGCAATCCAGAATATACTTTATCGTTATGTATGTGTATCAAATGATGTAGAACTAAACAAGCAAGAAACCTTTGTGGTTAATCGATTGGGCGTTCCGGAGAAGTGGATTGATTATGCCAAAGCCGTAAAAGCTGGAGCAAGCCGCCAATACCATCTCCAGGCCAAATATCTCCTTAAAGCAAAGCAGTGGGCACTTGCACATGACGTGATTTATCAACATATAGCACCGGATGCGATTATTAATGGTAAGACTTCATTATTTCCAATGATTAAATGTGCCAGTACAGTTATAGCTTATGAGATTCATTAATTTTGTATTGCAATTGCTTGCTTGTTTTTAGATAAACGGAGCTATTTACATTGTCTTCTGAGTCAATTTGAATGCTCCGAACATCGCACTAATGTAAGAGTTCCAAACTGGTCTAATCAAGGTCAAATATTTTTGGATTTCATTGATATAACTCAAAAGGTAAAAATTTTGTCCCCGACCACGATAGTATTATTTTATTTATTCTGACTTTCTCTCTATAGTTCAAACAGATTAAAACTGTGAACAGTACCGCTGACATTGAAGCACGTTGGGAGAATCTTAAACCACAGCTTGCTGAGCTTTGCTCCAGAATTAATTTGCTGCCATGCCCTACCCTCAAACATCGTTTGTGTCAAAGCGAGATTGCACAAAGTATTGCGTGCTTAGTTCGTGGAATGCTCATTGTGTGCCCTAACTTAAATCCTTGTATGATAATAAAAGTTGCACTTGAAAGGTTGCCTTTACCGCAGGAGTTTGCCAAAAAGGAACTTCGCTCTTTAATTGACTCGCTTATAGATGATGTTGCCAAGTCCAACAAGGGGAATGATCCAACAACTTTTGCTTCAATAGTTCAAAACATGGCATCCAGTTAACTTACATATTCTTACTAACAGAATCATAGCTATTTTTATTGTTTTTTGTTGTAGTATTTTTCGTATCAATTAATGTTTACTCCAGAAATAAAGACTTGTCCAATCTGCAGGTCATTAACGATTATTGCACTAGATATGCTTGATAAGCAATCTTCTTTATTGATATTTGTTAAACTTATTTAAAATTTCACAATAATAATAATTATATTAAAATAAAAAAGTAGGAATTTTTGAAACAACCAAAAACATAACCATCATTTATAATTTCATACGGATATTGAAAGTAGTTTTTCTACAAAAACACAAAAGTGGGCGGTGTGTTTGTATGGTGCTATTCCAAAAAGTGGTCTTGGTTTATCCATATGGATACTCTATAAACTTGGGAAAACAAGAAGCTTAACTACAGTCCTGTATATTGTTTGGCATACATTGTAGTCTAAACGGCTTGATATAATTTAATAATAGTGGTATCTTTTTATTCGGCTTGATTGAGGGAGTGACAAAAGGTAAAATAAAACTACATATATACTTAATTACACTGGTTTACTAATTTTGGACCGAAGCAGTCAATTTTTAAGGAAATTTTAAATGCTAAACACGAAAGTGAATTCCGATTTTTTTTTTTTTCAGAATGTTTAATACTGAGATCAATAATAATTTTTGATACCAAATAAACTTCACATAAAAAATAGCTGTCAAAGACGAATCAACAATAAAAATGTTTTCTACCGAAAATACTTCAAGCACTCAAAAAACTGGTAACAAAGAGTGTGACCTTTTGCATTTCCGTCAGAAAAAACCAAAGAAAAATCAATATGTGTGGACTTTTCACCTAATAAATATCCGTTTTTAGTATATCATGTTAACACTAACCATAGAATGTACTATTCTCTACTTAGTGATGTTAATTTAGAAACACTGTTTTAGTTAACCTGTGTAATTTAGTACATTAGGTAAAAATTAAAATTGGATCATTACTTCCGATTGCTTAAACCATTTTAGGTCAAGAGCAAACGAGGTAAAACTCAACAAAAAGTATCAAAAATAATTTAACGTGCCAATACGATACAAAACCAGCAATTTTAATTTGTGGGAAGTAAATTTTCGTTGTGTTTGTGTAGATAAATGTGTGAATTAGCTTCACTCGGAAGATGCGATGCGATGCAATAAAACAATTTAATTGCACAATTTTTTTTCAAATCAACACTGTTTTAGTGTTCCGCATATTGGTACCAAACTATGTTTGTTTTTTGTCTCATTCTCCCTCTACTTTGCTTATGCCTGTAAGCGAGAGGAATATGACTCTAAACAAAGTCGCAACATCTGTAAGCTAGTGGAATACGGCCCTAAGTATCGTATCAAAATATCGTATCACCTTCTAGGAAATATCGATTTCACTTTCGATTATTTTAGTTATAGAAGTAATCGAAGTACGGAAGCAAAATAAACAAAATAAAATATTGGAAAAGCCTAAATGACATTGCCACGGATAATTGATTACGACATCCTTGATAAGCTCGGCGCCGGTAGCTACGCAACTGTTTACAAAGCCAGACAGAAGGTTTCTACGCATAAGACATTGTCGTCCGTAGACAATTTAATCAAACTAATATTTTGATTTTACAGAGAGGGCACACTGTGCACGCCATTAAATATGTAGAAATTTCGTCACTTTCGTCCAATTCGCGGGAGAATCTAATAACTGAGATACGTTTGTTGCGCTCCCTGACCCATAAATACATAGTATCACTTCAAGATTTCTTCTGGGATGACAAGTAAGAAGTCGCGCATGTCATTAATTTTATTCAATTAAGCAATTAAATTTACCATAGGCATATCTACATTGTACTAGAATATTGCAACGCGGGCAGCTTATCAACATTCATTAAGACAAAGAAGGCACTGTCGGAGGTAATGTGCTACAATACATAACATAAATAAATATGTACGTATGTTTGTAATATTCTGGTAACATACTTGCGTTCGCATGTGTAAATGAATTATGTATTTTACAATATAAGGCCCATAATATTATATACATAAATAAGTCCATATAATTACTTTATTACAACAATATCAGAGGATATTCCAAGTTTTTCTGTTAATAACGACGTTTTAAAGTTCCAACTAATTAGTTTGATATGAAATCTTCATAGACATTTTGCACGAGTTAATTTACGTTACAAATAAAGGGCGCCTAAAAATTCCATTAACGCTGCTAACAAAGTGTGCATATAAGAGAAAAATATCCGTATTGTGGGCATGTCATACGAGCCTAGCTCTTTTAGTCTCGGTGATCCGTTGTTTCATACTTCCGTACAGACGGACAAAGCTATATCTACTGCAACTTGCCTGTTACATACATTCGCACAAACTTATTAGAACCTTGTCCCTCTTAGTACAGTGTATAAATATTAAATTTAGTGTGTACGTAAGTAACTTTAATCCCGATAAAATATCACAATTACGTTGTTTGATGTATTGTATAGCATTAGTATAGAATATACTATCTTTAAGGTTCAATTAAATTAATAATCTTTAAATTAGGTTCATGCTATATTTGAGTCGACTGCAGCTTTTCTTTTTTTGTTAAAAATATTGTTTAAGGATACTGAGTTATGATGGACTAAACTTCCACATCCATTTTTCTATTCGTTTTATTAACGCACAGCTAAAACCGCTGAAAGTGAGACGAAAAAAAGTGTTTGAAAACATATTATTAGTAAAGATTATATTATCATATATTAATAATATAAGATTGTACACATTTGTATTATATTATTAGGTTACCTGTCGATATTTTTTGCGTCAATTAGCTTCCGCTGTGCAGTATATGCGCGCAAACGACATCTGCCACTTTGATTTAAAGCCACAAAACTTGTTGCTTACTCGAGGACAAAATAATAGTGTACATTTAAAAATTGCTGATTTTGGGTAAGATATGTGGATATAAAGAATTATCGATTATAACTGATTATTTATATAGATTTGCACAACACCTTAAACTCGGAGAGATCAATAAGCAATTAAAGGGATCACCTCTTTATATGGCTCCAGAAATCGTGTGCAAACATCAATACGATGCAAAAGCAGATCTTTGGAGTATAGGAATTATTTTGTACGAGTGTCTTTTTGGTAAAGCACCTTACAGTTCGAAAACTATCGAGGAACTACTTTTGCGAATACGCAATCAGGAGCCTATAACTCTGCCACCAAATGCACGCATAAGCAAAGATTGTCAAAACTTGATGCGCAGACTGTTAGAACACGACCCTATCAAGCGAATATCTTTCAATGATTTCTTTGCCCATGCGTTCCTTGATTTAAAGACTTTTCCTTCCGAGAAGGTTTGTTAATAATTACATATACATATGTTTAAATACTAATTAAAATTATACATATAAATAGAGTATGCAAAAAGCCGTCGATTTGGTTACACAGGCGGTCGATTACGATGAGAAGCATAATTATAAAGAAGCTTATTATCTGTACTGCAGCGCTTTGCAGTACTTCGTCCCGCTTATTACTGATGAGGCGGATTCAACCAAACGAATTGCATTACGCAATAAAGCTTTGGCCTACTTAAAACGAGCAGAGGAGTTGAAGAACGCTATCATTGAGGAAGAATATAGAAGATTGAAACAGGAACGAGAAAAGTTAAAACAACCTCAATTTAAACAACAAGTATCTGCTTCCACCATTTCTGATGTGCTAGAACCAGATATGCGGTACAAACAATTATGTTAGTGATATTGGTTACTTTTAAATTAGGTCATTAATGTATCGTTTTCAATTGCAGTTGCACTTTCGTACTCAAGTCCATCCTTAAAAAGTGCACTACAAATTGGCCGTGCTGCCGAGCTGTACCTAATTGAACGAAAACTAGAATCAGCTCTCGATTCATATACCTCTGCTTTGGGTATACTTATGCCATTTGTGAACAGTGAGCCCAAGGGCGAAAGAAGAAATTTATTGTTGCAACAAGTATACATTTCGCAAAAGTCAATGTGTATTACCCATATCAGCTATAGTATATTTTCAGATGGACGTTTGGATGAAGGAAGCAGAGAGTATTAAAAGTATCCTTACTGCAAAGAATTTGGATGAGGAAGAACAGAAATTGTCAACGGTACGCAGCTGTACTATTCAGTAGAAATCGAAGTCGAGCAGTAATAATAACTAAAAGTAAATCTGTTAAGAAAATAATATGCATAAAATATATTTCAGTCATTTTTGTGATAATTGGATTTTTATAAACAATTTTTTTTAGTGGCCGATGTGCGATTCATATGATTAATTTTCATGGTTTCATGATATAAGAATCCAGGAATTATTTCAAATAAAAACTTTTTTAATTCTAATGCAACGATCGAAATGCTAGCGATTTGGTTTAAAATATTTATAAATGCTAATGTGCAGGGATGCAATGATTATGAGGAAATAATATGCATAAAATATATTTCAGTCATTTTTGTGATAATTGGATTTTTATAAACAATTTTTTTAGTGGCCGATGTGCGATTCATATGATTAATTTTCATGGTTTCATGATATAAGAATCCAGGAATTATTTCAAATAAAAACTTTTTTAATTCTAATGCAACGATCGAAATGCTAGCGATTTGGTTTAAAATATTTATAAATGCTAATGTGCAGGGATGCAATGATTATGAGGTATATATTATACCGAGTCGGACTCGCGCACGAAGGGTTCCGTACCATTATCTATAAAATCATGTCTGTTGTATGGGAGCCCCACTTACATATTTGTTTTATTTCAATTTAATTATTTATTTTTAAAGTGAATATATAACTAAATATTCTGTGAATATTTCAAGCGTCTATCTGTAGCCGTTATCAATATCGAGCAAAAAAATCACGTTTGTTGTATGGGAGCTCCTTAAATACTTATTTTATCCTGTTTGTTAAGTATTTGTTGTTATAGCGGCAACAGAAATACATAATACGTTTTACCCTTTGGTACAGAACCCTAAAAAGCAAAAATCAAGAAAAAACGTTAACTTCGGTTGAACCGAAGCTCTAATCTATAAATTTTTAATACATATGCATAAAAGTGAGGTATGCGTTTGTATGGGACTACCTCAAAAAGTGGGCGGGAAACACCCATTTGTATAATTAAATAATACCATTTCACACTATGTGTAAATGGTATGAAAATTATAAATTATTGTCTGATTTTTACTTCTCGATTCTTAAAATAGTAATTATTCAATGATTTTTATTTTTTGATTTTTTTTTCAATTTTAATTTATATAACTACTTTATTTATATAACTATTGGATAAAGGTCCAATTGATCTCCCAGAACGAAAATACACCGTTTGGTGTACTTAACATACATATAGCATGATTTCTTCATAGTGATTTTGATTTGACTGATTATTACATAAATTATGAACTAATCACCTTATAAATGGAATGAAAGCTTCTAATAATAGATGGATCATTTAGTTCGTTACAGCACCCTTCATATACGTACCACATACATAAGTTTTTAATCAAATCATTAATCACTACTTACTCATATTCGTATTCGTACAATATGAAATTGGCAATTCTTCCAAATGATAATAACTTCTCATGCATGTCTATAAATACAGGCCAGAGCTCATGCTGATTTTAGAGTGAAAATGTTATCGTACAGCGTACTTGGTGTGGTGTTATTTGCGAGCATTGACTATGCTGCTCCGTCAACGGAGCGTGTGGTTAATGGCACAAATTCTGATATTGAGCGATATCCTTTTATGGTGACGTGGTTGTTATATTTTGCTGATCAAATCATGTATTAACTGGTAATTTCTTTAGGTATCAATGCGCGGTCCGTCCAATTCACACCTTTGTGGGGGATCCATTGTAGCACCACGCTTCGTATTGACAGCAGCACATTGCACAGACGGACGCAGGGTAAACGATTTAAGTGTGCAATATGGTGTAACAACTATTGATGCTGCTGGTCCGAATGTGGTGCGCGTAAAGCGAATTATACAACATGAGGACTATAATCTCGCAAAATCATTGGCTAATGATGTTGCACTACTGGAAGTGGACCAACCCTTTCCTATTGATAATAAAAAGGTTACAGCTGTATCGTTACCTGAATTATATTTTGAGACACCACAGGTAGTTGAGGGTGCTGACGGCATTCTTACAGGTTGGGGCCTCAATGCAACTGGTGGCGTCGTAATGATACATTTACAGGAGGTTAATCTAAAGATTTATTCTGATCTGGAATGTTACGAACGTCACAACGGAGCTGTGAGTTCAAATCACATCTGCGGTGGTATAGATGATGGTGGTAAAGGACAATGCAGCGGAGATTCTGGTGGCCCCTTGCTGTATAATGGCAAATATCAAGTTGGTATTGTTTCTTGGAGCATCAAACCTTGTACAGTGGCTCCATATCCTGGCTTCTATACTAAGGTTTCTAAATATATTGACTGGATTAAGAGCAATATGATAATTCCAGTTTGACTTCAATAGTTTACAATCGTTCGGAAAATCCAATGTAATAAATAAAACAAACGGCGATCGTTATCGTCAGACTAAAATCCTTGTCATTCAGACATTGACGATAAGAACCATATATGTATATAACTTATTTATGGCGATTTTGAGTACTAAAAGAACGCGATTAAACGTAGCTAGAAGAAGTAGACAGTAGTAGCATTTTAAATCCAAATTTATTTTATAAACAGAGACGATATCTTTATACTCTACGCCCATGCAGTAAACATTTTATGCACAACCAATTTCGGAGGCTTCATCAATTTCAGTAGCTATGCTTAAGCAGCTCGACGAGTCGAATTAATCTAGCCGGGTTCGTCTATTAAAATCTTGTTAAACAAACTAATTAACTTCAAATTTGCTTCATGTTTTTAAGTTAGATTACTGTGTTTATTAAGTTTTGTCACATATCGTTGGTATACTTGATTTTGAAACTATCTACAGCTTTGTCCTGAAACTGCCACAAAAGTAAAAACCTTTCATTAAGGTCTTTTGTTGCCACAAGCAAACCTTTTGATTATGCCACCAATGACTGAGTCTATGATGAAGAATAAAGTTTTATTTATAAATATTATTTCTTCATCCGTGCAAGATTCATCAAGAGGCAGACTTTCATATTTTCTTTTTCTGAAGAGTGTTACTAATCTTATACCGATACATCTATTTGGGTTTCAAAATTAACGTTCAACTTTGGACCATGTGCTCAGATTTTCCGATACAATTGAAAGGGTTTTCGAAAATAAGCCATTTTGCTTCGCTATCTTGTAGATGCTTATACAAAGTGCAAGCCAATTAATGCTGGAGTTTTACAAGGTTACATTTTAGGACCGGTACTCCAGCTTATAGTTCCATAGTATCTTTCACAGTTACAGAAAGTTTCAATAGTTACTTTCGCATATGACACTGACATTTTCGTACCCCAAACACCATTAGGAAGTCATCCAACCCAGAAGTTTCCAAACAAGTTGAGAAGTGGACAAAAAATGAAGTATAAAGTTAAACAACACTAACTCAGCGTACATACGAGTATAACCATTTTACTTTCTTATTTGGAACATTTTGTAACAATATGAAATGCTTGGGTGCCGGAAATATCGAACATCAAGAGATGTTGTGCCGTTAGGCAAAGAAATAAAATTCGATAAATACACCGACATTCGATTACAAAAATCGGTATATCGGCCATTGAGCTTAAGTTCCAATGTAGATTCTGCGCGCAGCATCGCAAATTACACTATAACAAAACAAAAACGTATAATAAGTGACAGCTTCCTCAATTCAATGTTCAGTTGATGACTACTCTTCAAACGTGACAAATGGTCGAAGTGAAAAATATATAACTGGATATAGAGGAACAAATTGTGGCATGAGTTTTTTTTTTAGTGTTGTGTGTGTTACAAGTTACAAGCTCGTTACTGTTTGAAAATTGAGCAATTTTGGATTATTTCTCATGTAATAAGAAATGTGTTTCATTCTTTATTGTACCAATTAAACAATAAATATATATATATTGTTGTCAAAAAAATCTGACTTAATTAATCCACGTTGTAAATGACAATGAAGG
Source organism: Leucophenga montana (assembly GCA_035044765.1). NCBI lineage: Eukaryota > Metazoa > Arthropoda > Insecta > Diptera > Drosophilidae > Leucophenga > Leucophenga montana. The sequence continues at coordinate 90,064 of JAWNNQ010001730.1, forward strand.
TAAAGGTCAGATTTTAGTTTGCACTGATGTTCATATCCGATTGTATGCATTTGCTTCATAAGACACTTTTCACTTGAATGAATAAAAATGAAAAAATTCAAACAAAAGAAAAATTATTAAACGAAAAAAAATTATCGTTGATCTTTGAAATATAATTGATCTTTGAATATTATATAAATTCGGCAAACTATGAATTAATTATTCTTAGTAAAGTCCATTAAAATTCAAATATGTAATACACCACGTGAGTGGGTTAGACACTGCATATTGTATATTGTAAAACTGATATAAACTTCAAGCGTATAAACTTCTATCCAAGAGGTAAAAGGGTATATTATGTTTGTGCAAGTGTGCGTAACATTGAAATGCTGATCTGACCCGTTAAAGTACATATATGTATTTACATATGATTTTATTCAGCTTTAAAAGTTAAGCCGACGTCTATCTGTCTGTCGTTAAGCCGCTTGTATGAACGCAGAGATCTAGAAGACTATAAAAGATAGTCCAAACTTGGATATTGGGAATTTCCAAATTCATCTTCAGATAAAGTACAATATGTAAAACGACAGTCAACCCTACTGTAAGGAATGGACATAATAGTAAACCAATCTTCATTTTCGAAATTTTGTACGAACATTTTTATGACTTAAGCTACGATAAGAAACACCCAAATTAATACTGATGGTTATTACGTTCATTCCGAAAAATTGCCCTTCAAGGAAACAGATCAGACCACTGTAACTTATCATTAGATGTTTGATATAGTTAATACTAATTGAAATTTGATATTGTGGCTTTTTATAGACGAACACATTAATGCGCATGTTCCACCCACTACACTGGGAAGCCCCATACGAATATACCGCCAACTTCAAAGTTGTAGAGTTATTAGATCAAATAAAAAAATTTCCGATGATGCGGTAAAAACTAACTAATATTAATTTTGTGACGTTTTTTTATTTTATTTGTGTTGCAGGGGTCCATTGTAATACAATATTTAATCGAGTCTTCGCCGTCTCTATGTGCCGTTGCGCATATATATTAATTAATTATTGAGATATCTGCTGAAACCCGATATAGATGCTAATATTTCGCCTGCTCTTCGGCATAGACCCCATAGAAATCCACCGTCCACCTTCTAGTTTTTATACGAAAAACGTTTTTGTTTCTAAAACTTTGTTATACGAAAGTGATGCAAATGTTTCTTATTACTAACTCCCATAAAATATGCATCCCAAACTCACATCAAACCCCAATATCATATAGCTGTCATAAAATGTTAATATATTTATAATTACACTTCTATCTACAGTAATTAAGCTACAAAACAGGCATTTAAAGTCATTGACATTAGAGGCAATCCAATTTTCAAAAGGAAAGAAAACAATATAAAATATAAAATACATATTTCTTATTACGAAAGACTATTTTGAATTGAAATAAAAACGAATAGAGATCCTGAGCAATTAGAATGTCAGAGTTTTTTGACACCATTCAGCAGCAGTTCCAGGCTTTTAAAGAAACTGCAATCGAATCCTATTCACATACGAAGATTCCAACTACACGAGGAGTCATGAACCGCTTAAATCTGCTACCATTTTTCGCTTTACTTCTATTAATGATGAGTGGTGTCCTTGGCGTGGGCGGTCTTAAGTGTCTTATGTGCGGTCAGTACAATGAGGGTGTCGGCTCCATAACGCCCTGCCTAAACTATTCGGAGAAGCACGCACATCTGTACTTAAAGGAGTGCTCCAAAAAAAGCGAGAAATACTGTGTGGTAAGTTTTAGAACATTTTTTTTTTATTCACTCCACAATGTCAGATAGTTTAAGCGGGAATTACTATAGTATGTCGAGGTTTCGAATATTATTCTTATTTGAACACACATACGATGTGAGGTATAGGTAGTTACATATATTTGTAATCATTTTTGTTGTTGCGCATTTTTATACAACTTATACATAGTGTGAATGGTATTATAAGTTTGTCTAAAAGTTTGTAACGCATTGAAGGAGGCAATATATATACACATATATATATATACATATATATATATATATATATATATATATATATATATATATATATATATATATATATATATATATATATATATATATATATATATATATATATATATATATATATATATATATATATATATATATATATATATATATATATATATATATATATATATATATATATATATATATATATATATATATATATATATATATCGCGCAAATATATATATAAATATTATATATATATATATATATATATATATATATATATATATATATATATATATATATATATATATATATATATATATATATATATATATATCGCGCAAATTTTAAAATTTATATATATATATATTTATATATATATATATATATATATATATATATATATATATATATATATATATATATATATATATATATATATATATATATATATATATATATATATATATATATATATATATATATATATATATATATATATATATATATATATATATATATATATATATATATATATATATATATATATATATATATATATATATATATATATATATATATATATATATATATATATATATATATATATATATATATATATATATATATATATATATATATATATATATATATATATATATATATATATATATATATAAATTTTAAAATTTGCGCGATTTCTTTAATAGAAGGAATATCTCTCATTTTTTACGCGTATTTATTTTGACATATCGATTATGTTTAAATTAAACCAATTATTCTTAATATAATAATTGTTTTTAAATTTGTCAACTACATACAAAATCTGAATCCAATTAATATTACCAGATCGGATATTAAAGATTCGGTTCTAAAGAGACGAACACTTTTTTTATTTTTTATTATATTTATTTATTCTTATTATTCAATTAGGTTTTATAGTTTTGCATTGAGAAGTGGGTTTCATTTCAAAAAGCTGAAGCTGTTTCGTCTGCATATGTCATTTCTATCAAAATTTAAAAAGGAGAAAAAATGTAAAGTAGTTTGGGACAAGGACAGTGAACAAAATTTATTGTAAACCCTCAAGCGTCTGTAAATTTTGTTGCTGATGTGTATGATTTCTCTGCGATAGGATTGTATTAAATTCTTCGTTATGCTGGCGCTGGCTGAGGCAGAGGAAACAATTGAAGCAGCACAAATAAAACCTTGTTAAGCACGTTGAGTAACCTCTGTCACTAGTATATGCTAGGTTTGTGTGTCAGCATTTGACTTGTATGTGTTCTTCTCCTAAATTATGATTTATGGTAGATAATTTAACTGTGCTTAATTACTGTAGCACAGCTAACTAGAGACGACCTTCGCCAACGGTTTTTATACACTTCGCACATATTTCGAAAGGGTTATAATCAGATTGACTCAAAATTTGTAACGCATTAAAGGAGGTAACGTAGACCCCTTAAAATAGTGCTGAGCAAAACAGTTATTTTTGATAACAGTGAAATAATTTTTAAAAATTATGAACACTTATTTTTAGTGTATCCAAAATTTTTTTAAAATTATTAACAATTTTATTATACCTGTATCCAAAGAGACTATCGTGTATTAAGTTTTGGCAACAGACTAAAGGAGACCCATATAGTATATAAATTTTGTTAATATCGGAAGTCGATACGATGTAGGAATGTCCGTCTCTTTGTCTCGTTGTATGAATTTCCAATCTCTGAGAATATAAGAGCTAGGAGATACAATATTGGACTTTTACACTCGCCCGCTTCCCCCGCAGAGCAAGTTTATAAAATTTGGTTGGTGCCACGATTATTTTGTGGCGACTATTTGTCGTTTATTCAATACGCTCCAACCGCAACAATGTTCAATTCAGTCTACATTCTTTCTTACTTATGTGGCGCTACAACCGTATAACGGAGAGGAGCACCAGCCGCTCTATTATTGAGCGCGCCTGAAACCAGTCTCAATATCAAAGGAAAGGATCTATTCGATCAATCGATAGTTTTGCGAAATTTGTAGATATGTATCAACCGTCTGAATAGGTTTTTATTTAAAAATGCATAAAAATGGTGAACATAGCGTAAAAGTAAATTATTGTGTAAAATTATGAACAACATCATAACTTCGAAGTTCATATTTCATTAATTTTTTTAGTACAAAACAAATCACAATTTTTTGTGTCAACAGTATTAAACAAAATGATCCCTATTATTTATGTCATTTTCATTTGTGTCTTCATTGTTTTTTTTTTTCTTGTTAAATATTCCTTTAAAGTCTACTACATACTTGTGTGAAACAAATCAAAAATCGTATCCATACATATCACACATTTTATACGTTCCACACATTCCAACATACAGATTTATACAGAATGAAGATTAATATCGCTCGTCACAAAATTTATATCAGAAAATTTGTGAGCTGTAGGGAATGAATTTTAATTTATTTGAGTAATATTCCATTTGTGTAATATTCCACACACCATAAAGAACAACTGAAAAGATTTTTTAATAGCTAACGAAAACTATCTTTTTTCAGAAATATGTCAGCGAGCTGTCGACTGTGCGAGACTGTGCCACCGAATGTGCTGAAAAAGGTAAAAACTATTTATGTAAAAAAATGGTGATTAGGAATTTTCTGATCCAAATGCACTGTATATCAATTTTTTTGTTAAAGTGTTTGTTAATTATGTATGTTTTAATATTTGATAAAATAGGTAGCAAAGAAAAAACATTTTGTGGTGCATTCAACATTTCTCAATCAAATTTGATTATATCATAGTACTAATTTTTTAGTTGTTTACTTTTACGCAGTCCTGTTTCTATTTACTAACATTTTTATTTTATTTTATTTGAGTCCTTGCTTCACCAATAAAGTAGGTATTGCAAATAGATTCGCACAATTACTATATTAATTTAGTATGAAGAGTAATAATATGAGAATGCCTCTTACAAATCGTAAAGTTATTTTAAATATCATTCCATATTCTGTCTTTTTATTTAAGAAATATGGGAGACGCAAACATATTGTTGCAATGAGGACGGTTGCAACGGGTCGAGTTTCATCGGGCAATCTAGTCACCTAATGGTTGTGTCTTTGATTGTATCTACTCTAGCTGCATACTTGTATGAGCTCGGACGCTAAGGAAAACAATGAAAGAGGAAGAATGTTTTACATTTTACAATATGTTCTAAAAATTAAGTATTTCTCTTTAAATGTATCTACCATACTTAGAAGGAACGTACTTGTACGTTTTTACCTAGCAAGAGTTTTAAATCAATTATACCTGTACTAATGCTAATATTCATGTCTTGTGTTGTGCTGTGCTGTATAAGCCGCTGAAGTTTCTTCTAATTACATAGCAAAGATTACTTAAAAAATAAAAAATACAAATAATAAAAAAGAAAAATCATTAACTCCGGTGGAACCGAAGCTTTAATACCCTTCACACGCAGTTTCAAATTGTATACCAGATATAAAAAATGAAAAAAAAAATTTTTTTTTGTAAAAAGAAAAAAGCCTTAACGTGGTTGGTGGGTTTGTACGGGGATCGTTAACAAGGGGCGTCACACGCCATTTAATATTTATGGGAAGAGTTCGTACATAAGTAGCCACCAAATCAAATGTCAAGTTGATATTGATTGCAATAATAAAGTTTTTAATACAAAACGACAAAAGTGGGGTTTCAGATAGCTCGTTCAATGCGTTAAAAACTTTCAGACAAACTAATAATACCCTTTTCATGCTAAGTGTGAATGGTATTAAGAATAAGAAATCTTGAAAATCGCATGTACTGAAGTTTTTATACTCTTTACGCATGTAATCATCAGTATAAATGGTATCAAATATAAATTTTAATGGAAATTTCGGGATTTAGAATTATAATGACAAATCTTTTTGAGTATATTTATAACTCTGGCGATCTACACATATGTTTCGAAATACGCAATTTTAAAAATAACTTATTTCCTTTAATAAACAATTGGTTGGTTGAAACTATTTTCCATGTGTGTGAAGAGTACAAAAAAGCAATTTGTTATTTCACAAGTCTTCCCAAGCAATTTAATAGTAAATTATATAGTAATTAGTAAAACAAATATACACAATTAGTAAAAGTAGTAAGAACACCACAAAAAATCAAAAATAACTTGTGAACAATTAGAAGTAAATTTCGATAATAATAATATAATATAAGTATTGCTTGCATACATGCATAACTTAAACTGTATACGAATAATAATGCTTATTCTAAAAAAAAAATCAAGAAAATTTATAGTTAAGGTACATAACTATATGTATTACACCTTGTACATCTATAATGAGTATTTTGGAGGAAATATGAGCATTTTAAATTATAGGCTTAAAAATTGCCTTAACTTATTTTTAATCGTTGCAAATATAAAATTAGGCGGATGAGAGCTTTTAAACGATTCTAGTTTTAAGACTATGTCTCCAATGTTGTGGTTGTACACCATTAACCACTGTAGTGAATTTACAATGAAATAAATGTTGAGATAATAATCTTTCATAAGTACATCTGTGTATTTGGCGCCTACATGTCTGTGAAAACCAATCTGCCGGACAGAGGAAATGCTAAATCGTTTAAAAATACTTTTGTGCAGGGTACATAAAAAAATTGAGAAGGAAACTAAGAATGTATTTTACATTTTTTTTTTTAGGAAAATTAAATTAAAATAAAAGCTTTTAAATTTTTGTTGTTATTATAATACTTTTCAGAGAAATAAATACTTTATAAACTATATACTATATAAATATGCGTTTTTAATAAATATTAAACAAATTTTAAGAATTATAATATCGAAATGTTTGATTTTTAAATGCAATTGTGGACTGCAGTCCATGCAAGTGACGGAAGCCGACTTTATCGCTCATCAAATATAAATAATAAACACTACAATTAATAATGGAACACGATATTCATTAAATGGCCTCATCGGTTGGGATATTCTAACCAAAATGAGCAAAAATGTTTTTTGACATCATTCTTATACAGAACTATATCATTTCAATCGTTGGCCAAATAATTCGCTGTAAAAGTATTGAGAGATTTAAATTATCGCCGATGAAACGATTGATGCTAACAAAAAGTAGGGTACAAAAAATGTCCATCGCTAAGTTCATCGTCCTGATAATTGAGGGTCACTGAATCCAAATTCGGGAAAATTTGTTCAAACTAAATTTTATCCTTGCGCCAACATGTGCAGAGAAAAAAGCTTTTTTACTTTGCGTGTTTTAAAACATTATTTACTACTTTTGGCAACAATTCACAACACTTGTAACAAAATGGTTCGGAAATCTAACTCGAAATAGAAGCGGAGCTATTTTCAAAAATGTCGCGCGACATTGCTGATGACATATATTTTTTTATGGTCACACGAGATGGCGCGAGTATCGTAGCAATCTGACACGCAAATATAAGTCCGTCTGACCAGGCCTTTAATAATTACGAATTTTATAACTATGTTTTATCAACCAGTTTTTTGTTTTTTTTTTTTAAGACATTTCCAACGACATATTACAAAAATATAAATCGGTATGGCTTCAGTTGCCAAGCTAGATAAGTCGTAGAACAAAAGTGTGTTAGTTTTTATAGTGTACTATAGCAAATACAAATAGTAATAGGTTAACGAGGCCTATTATCCACTCCAGAAGTTTTTAATGGTGCACAACATGTTTCGATCGGAGGCATCAGTAAAGTCTGCAGGGAACAATGTTATTGCTCGTGCTGAAGTGGTCATTTTATCACTTACGTGGACAGCCTTCCACTGTGATTTATATTCAGAATATCTTAAAACATTGTGAGTGTAGATTGATTACAGTCAGAAGAAATATGCTCTATAGTAAATGTCAAATTTTTAATTTCTGAGCTTTTCATCACGGCCATCGCTAAGGGCGCATGATCTGGTAAAAAATGCTAAACATCAAAGCGCATTATTTTCACATCTGCAGTGCGCGTACATACAGTTGCTAATCTCCAACAAGCTTACATATGAAAAATGCTGTCAGGCACGACTGACATTTCTCATTCAGTATGCAACTCTGTCCAGTGTATTTTAGTCATATTGCAACCAACAAAGTGCTGGTTTACTCACAATACGTTAAAGGTACACAGAGTTTATATCGACACCACACTCTGCATCCGACACTAAAAGTTGAATTCTAGTGGTTATTTAAAAATTTGAAATTATATAAGTACATAGAAATAATTAAACCCAACACTAATAATAAATAGCAGTGTAGTGTAGCGTATGCAAGTAAATTTTTTGATCACCAACAATATTGGTTGGCTTTTGATGTCACAAAGTAATTATTAGTCTCCAGATGAAACAGCAAAACATCTTTTGTTCACTGGTAATGAAATGCTTAGATATTACTGCATATAAGTTTGTAATAGACAAACTAATTTGAATAGCAATAAGATAAATACGAGTATCTGATGACATTTTTAGCTTACCTCTGTTTGTTTTTATACTCTGCACACGGAATATGCGTATTAAAGAAAACATCGGATATCTCATGCTTCCTTTCATGCGTTACAAAATCCATGACTAAATTGTAATACTATTCACACTACGTATAAATAGTTACAATGTCACGTCCAATAGGAGGTATAGCTCCTATACAAACACATAAGTCACTTTTCGGATTATTTTTTTGAGCTTTAACTTGAAAGGCTGATTCGTATTTCGCTAACAGTTAAGCCCACCGCTCACCATCCATTATTTATGTTTTACATGAATATTTTTGAAACACAGGTTCCAATAAAGATTTGAAAAGAACTGCAGAGCGAAAGACTCATGCGCTCGTGTTTACTAATTTAGATTTAAAACCAACGCTAAAATGTCTAAAATTAATTTCAAATCATAAAACAAATTTTTTCATGAACGCGTTTGATGCGCAAGTAAGCATTCATTTGAAAGTTATTTATAACAATAACCAAGAGATCACGTGTTGAAAAATATTAAGCCATTTGGCCACAGAGGTTAATTGAAATCTGAAAAAAAGTTGTAGAACAAAAGTTTCCTAAATTCATGTACTAAAATAATGTTGATACATTTTACGTTTTCTCATATGCATCTATGTACCTATATACACGTATATAAATTTACTATGAACTCTGAAACTTCACAACCGATTGAGCTCCAACGTTTAGACCATCTTCAGTATTGGCCAAAGATTAATTCTGTGAAATTTGGTCACGATGGGTGGGTTTGTTCGCATTTAGCATACATAATTTAGGTTACGCCGGCTGATTACTTGTTGGATGTCACATATAGACCAATATGGTCTATAGTGGCATACTTTATATGTGCAATTATTTCAAAATCTTATATTATATAGTATGCCTTGATTTGACTTAATCAAATAACTTTTAAAGTTTTTAATGGTTAAATTTCATAACTTCGAAAAAAAGTCGATTTTGCGAAATAAAAGAAATGTTTCTTACGCATTAGCACAATTGCATTGCTACAAAAGTGCGAAATTAGAAAATGCCTAAGAAAAATACAGCCATCAGGAACAAACCCAGTCAGCAAATGGAATCAAATGCCCCAATAATATGAAGTTCGTTTAGCATCAAATCGAGCTAAAGAAACAAATGAGGATAAAACGACAGATGAAAATTAACCATATATTCGATAAGTTAGAATTAGAGTAGAGTCTATATACATATTTACCCGTACCAATTTAAGGTTTTTGGTTCAAAATTAATATTAAATTTTACTTAAAACTTAATAAACTAATATCTCACATGTAATTTTTACATAGTGCGCGGCTGTTAAGCTGTAACCTCTTTTTCTATTTCTTTGTTTTTTTTTTTTGTTTTTTTTTTTTTGTAATGTATTTGAAAATTAAGTACCAAAAAAAGTGGCTTTAGTTATGTAACAAAAAAAATCCAACCAAGTGTCGAAGCTAATTTAATTGTGTCTATTGATTTGACTGCTCCAGGCTTATTTCTTTAGGGTTATTTGAAGTCTGCCGTTTGTACTAAAAGCTACAGGGCAGTGCTAAAAGAGAACTTTGAAGAAGAAACGTCGCCTGAAGTGTTGAGAAAAGTGCTACAGAATATTTTAAAACTCTGGCGGCTACTTGCCCGATATTATTTTCACGATTTAACAAAAAAAAAAAAAAAAATGTACTAGTTAAAAAAGCTATTAGCAAATCGGGTAATGTTTGTACATATACATATACCTACATACCTGTAGCAGCTTTACAATTTTAAATTTCATGTAAAGGGTATTATTGATTCAGTTGTAGTGAAATAAAAATTTCTTCTTGCTTTTATACCCTACGAAAAAAAATTATTTGTAACGGTGTATATTGCGTTTGTTAAACTGTTAAAATATACCTATGTAACATAGCATATAGTATGCCCTGAATTATCTCAAAAATAATTTGAAGTCAAATCAATTTCTACTAAGAAAGAAAAGGGTGCAGAGTATAATATAGACGGGCACATCAAATATACCTCTTATTTGTTTTTTTTTTTCATTCAAAGTTATCAGACACAACTTTAAGTCATTTTATACATACAAAGTATATATCTATATTAAAATTGAAAAATCATTCATTCATTATTCATTACATATAATTAAATCATTTTAATCATTTTTCTATAGTATGTATTGAATTTACTGTTTGCAATACGCAGTTAGAGTGCAGAGCTCTGAACAAGGCCAACTCCACCCAATTTTACCACTGTTACGACCATCTGCAATTGATATTGGATTTTTTTCTCTCATGTTTTAGCAAGAAAAAAAATTTAACCTATTTTTGTTAAAAAAAAAAATAAATACAAAAAAAAATTGAAAGCACAAATAGGTACCACATTCCCCTGTTGAGATGCCATGTGCTTTCTGAACTTCACCACAATTTATATTATTTTGCAGCAAAAAGCTTGGTGAATATGGTGTACTTTGAGTCTGCATACTGAAACTTCTCCGAAAGCTCTAATTGCATCAAGAAAAATAAAATAAGTATTTTAATTCTTATCGCCTTTAAAACAATCATATGTATACAGGCCACAAATGTATTTACAAATTTATTAAATTTTCCTTACATTTTTAAATCGGTTGTATCGGTACACATATAATTATATGTACATACATATATGTACCATCGACTTATAGGGTAGTAGGCTCTGTGGCCGTACTATGCCTAGTGTGCCCTCACCGTCAGCTTAGACCAACCCAACTCATTTGTATTTGTTCGCATTTCATGGTAAGACTTTAGGCAACTTACATATCGAGGCAAGTCGGTAAAATCTTGGGCACTGCGAGCAAATCTTCCAAATATTTTAATCTTAACTATAATACGACGCATGCTGAATGTTAGATAGTTTTTTGGATGGGTGGATGAAATCATGATTGATTTATTAAGCATTGCACATTGTACTCGATTTGCTTTACTCCGAACAGCCTTGACTTCCATAAAGCAAATTGTCCAATTTTAATTTGTTCGTTACTTCACTAGGAGCGCCATGTCCTGGGCGGCCCCAAAAATTATCGAAGGTTAAAAAATGCTGGTTACATAGATCAGCTTCGACTTGACGACTGACACTAATGGAACGTTGCTTTTGAGATATTTGCACATTTAAGTCGTGAAGGTAGCGTTTCGATATCCTTTATACAGGTTTCGATGTGTTGTAATAATATTTTCGGTTAGAATTTACGTACACGATTAGTTTTTTTTTTTTTTTGTGGTTGTCGTAGAAATGTGATATACAGATAGTAGAGGATTATAATTTAAAATTTTTGTTTTTACATTGATTTGTTAGCTTTGTTTCTGGTTTGTTCTTTAGATAATATACGAGTATGAATATTAGTATTTTGTTCTACACTTTCACTTTAATAACACGCATAAAATAATAAAAATAAAGTGTCCAAAATTTATTATAATTGACAGAAATGATTGCTGGACGTTAAATTTGGAACTTTAATATGTAAACAATTAAATAATAAATGAAAATATGTGATGCCGTTTACTTGAATGCCAATGGAAAAGTATCCTTAGGTGAAAGCAGCCGGAAATGCGAATTAAAATAAGAGTTCTATGTGTTATTCTTACATATATTTTGCACATAGATTCGGACCAACACAGACGACAGGACAGAATCCGGGTTATGAATGCGATTTCACAAAAAATACTAAAAACGCACACAAACGAATATGCATACTATGAACTGCAGTTAAATTCAGTATGAAATAACATTTTACTTTGAACTTAATTTGTTTAAAGTAAATTGCTTTAACGAATATGTAATGTGAATTTCTTCAAGAAACATGTTGAAGTTGTGTCATTGCAGATTTTGTTCTTTTGTTTGTTGTAGTTCAGTTTGTGCTTGAATGCGTACCTATCATTCGAAGACGTCCGCTTGGTGATATCTGTACTGGATAAACTAATTGGTCGAATAATGCCACGTCGTCGCGCTAACAGAGGCACTAGTTCCACTCCTCCTTCGCCGGTAGTGTTGTCCACTTTTCTATTATGAATGGGTGTAACGATTGAAGTTGCACCATCATTTGCACAGTGACGCATCATGCGGGGGCAAATTTTTGATCTTATCTTAGAACAGTCGGCTTTGGTTGGAGATATAGCTATATGCGGTTTCAAAACAGGCGGATGCATTTTTTTTGTTGGTGGTTTCAGTGGGCTACTGCTGGCGCCGTTCATTGCAAGACATGTGCATGTACAAAGGTCGCAGCAGCGTTGTAGTTTCTTTTTTCGAAATGTTGGCCGCTCTGCAGGGGTGACTGGATTGTCTTGATCAAGTTCCTTCAGCATCTCCTTGTTTGTCCAGCCCTAAAAAAAATAAACATGAATGTGGAAAGCAAATAAATGAGTGCAACATTCGGTCACTTACCAATGATTTCATAAAAGTGTTGCCAACAGATTTGGGGCTGCGCCATGGTTTTCCGCCTGGTCCCGCTTTGCCCCATGGTTCTTTACTTAGCTAAAATCAAATGTAAATGAAAATTTACTCATATACCGAATCGCTGCAATAAATACGCTCACTGGTTTTTCCAGTCTCGATTGTAGCCTTTTCTTTTTTTCGTTGTTAGGTCCTCTCTCCATTGGATACTTGTCGCTGTCTGTCACAACAATCTTTTCTAGAATCGGTTTGGTTCTACCCTGCACAGTGGGCTTGTATCGGACTTCAATGTCGACGTGGCCTTTATTGCGAAACGACATTGAGGCATGTTCTTTGAGTGTGATCTCGATAGTCTCACCATTCTTCGCATCCAACTCGCCGCCACCGAGCTTAATGGGTACCTCACGCTCGCAAATAGTTAGTGTGCTGCCCTTGGGTCCACTTTCCTGTAGGTGATGTACTGAATGTGTGTGTTTGAGGTGTGGGTGCGCATGAAGCGGAGTGAATATATGTTGGTGATGACCATGTGAATGATGATTGTACGGAGCCAATGGATTGACGCATTTCTTTTGAGATGAGAAGTAATCATTATAGCGACAGGGCTGAAGGGAAGTAACACGGTGAGCGGTAGTCTGGCGGCTCCCGAAAAAGGTGATATGGGGCAAGAATTAGAAGACTTACTATACATACACTGTACCGAGTTTTGCTAACTTACAACAGACGGCGTTGAATGTAATCCTACCGCTGTAATGTCCTTTCGTCTTACATCGATGTTTGGAGCGCCTCCGCCTGGTCGTCCCCAGGGACAGTGCTTTAAAAATAGGTCGTAGTACTGCAAAATTAGTATGTTTCATTAGTCCAAGGAAATTTGAATTTTTCTTTTGAATAGCCGAATTTGTTGTAGAGATTTTCTTTTTCTTGGTTTTTAATTTATACTATGTCCGACTCTGGTTTGAAAATCAACCATCTGCGCCGATCGAATTTTTTATTTCGTAACTTAAGTAGATGGGTCCAATTTTGGCTGGGAAAAAAATAAAAATTCACGTTTCGTCATTTTTTTCAACCAACCGGTGAAACACAATCAATGAAAACATTTCCATTTGGTAGCAAAGGGACCTGAGTAAGTTTGGCTTGTTTCAATAGACTGATTCAACCACTGAATCTTCTTTTCTTGATTCTTTTTCTTTTGCTTTATGGCAATACAAAAAACTGGCAGGATTAAGAGCAGATTGGTTTTGCCATAATAACCAATAACCAAACGCGACACAAGTGCCAAAATGAACTCGATTTAACCACTAGAAAGTCTAGCTATAAAAACAATTTGTGTTTAGGAGTTTGTTCCCTCGAACACGATTGAATTTAAGCAATTATTGTAGTAATGTTATTGTTTGTCTAATAACATACAAAAGAGGAATCTAATTAATAATAGCAGATATTGTTAAAATTTTATAATTATATCAGTAAATATACTAAGTGGCATGGAGCAGCCTAATATTTCAGATGACCTGGGTTAAACACCAGCTCCATTAAAAATTTCTTTAAATTTTAATTTAACTTTTCATAATATTTAATGCACAAAAATAATGTCCACAATCCTTAATGTCTCACTCTACAATCGTAAAAACAGCGAAATTCATACTGAATATGTAACAATTTTTTAAACTAAGCAGCCCTTCAAAAATTCAAAAACTTAAGTAAAGCACCAGCGTAGGAAAAGGAAAGTTTGAAGAGTTATAATGCTTTCGTTCCACCGAAATAAAGATTTTTTGTTTAATTTCCTTTGTTTATCTTTTTAATTAATGAATTTAATTACATTTTTTAAATTTATTACATTAATTACATTACATGCACGACTGCTCCATTTTGACTTGTCTTTAAAATAATAATTCTTTTGAAATAAGTCCAGTACATATAAAAGATGACTCCAATTTTAGGCCTAGATAGCTTAACTGTTTAGCGTGCCGCTCGATCCAAAATGTCTTAAAATTTCAGTTTAATGCATTTTTATAATTTCGTACGCAACAAAAAACAAACAAACAAATCCCATCTACAACCGTCAAGATGGCGAAATTCAATCCAAATATATCACTACATAAATAAATTTTATTCTACAAAAATTTGTAAAATCTTAGCATTTCTTCAGCGTTTCCGAGAAAAAGGCCGACTGTGAAGAGTATTAAAGTATTGGTTGAACTTATGCCTCGTTTACATACACGCAACATTTTAGCAACTAGCAACTGCAACTTGTAGTTGCGAAAAAGTGTTTACATTGAAGTTGCAAGTCAAACGCAACTTCGATCAGCTGATTTGTCGTATATATTGTTTGAATTCTTTGAGTTATGCCAACATATATAGAGTCCATACATAATGTTAGAGAGCTTCTCAATCATTCTACTGTAACTTGTCGTTTATTTTACGCTCCACTTACAATAATTAAATAAAGTTATCAATTTATAACAATTATGCTAATTGTACTTACTTTTGCTTTATTATTCAAACAGCTGATAATCGACGAAATTTCAGTGTTGTAAATCACTTTTTGCTACAATTTTGGTGTTTTTAATCAAAAACACAGAGTTGTATTCAGAAATTGTTTCGCAACATTTATAGTTGCACGCAACTTCTACTCGAAATTCAAATGTAACTTACATATTTTACTATGAAATGTTGCGTTTTGTTGCCTACAACTACCAGTTGTTGCAAGTTGCGTGCATGCAAACGAGGCATAACCATATCCATTTGTCCGTCTGATATTTTCTTTGCACTTTTTTTTTAAATTAATTTTTTAGATATCTAGTTGAAAGTCGTTATTTAAGCTTAGGGTTTATCCATGTTGATATATCAAGCCCTATACAAACCCATGACAAATTTTTTTAGGTAAGTTAATATCCGCTTGAAACTGTATATGTTAAATTTTTACTAAGGGCCGCTACACATATGTACATACGAGTATAATAGGCGTTTTCCGCCCACTTCTTGACGAGGTCCCCATGTAAGCCCATCACCCACTTATGTATTATTACATTAACTCGGACGTCTTAGAGAGCGACCTCCTTAAAATTGGTATTAACAACTGCCACCAGTGCGAACTATACTGTGTCGGCTGGTTTTTACTTGAAGCGCCATATAAATAAGTAAGTCAGAAAGAGGGAAAAAACTAGAAATTTGTATCTATTATAGTCCCCAAGATTTCCATGATCAAACAGACGGACAGACATGTCTATATCGACTCGTCTTTTGAAGTTGATCAAGAGTGTAAATACTTTGTGGGATAAGAGTGCTGCAATCGTGAATTCACGACTATGAAATGCACTGTCCGATTTCTCATATACACACATGCAGACTCTGCATATCAACTCTTTTCGAGTCTTTTAAAAAGAAAAGCACGAAAAAACGTTAAGTCCGGTGGAACTGAAGCTTTAATACCCTTCATACGAAAAGCCATTCAAATCGTTTAGCAGTTCTATATTCCAACCATGAAATCAAATAAATTATTTAACAAACTTATAAAATTAAGATTACTCATAGGTGCGTTTGAAAGAGCTTCAATAGTTTTTAAAATGTGTAATTGTTTTAAATGGTATACGAGTTAAGTCACTGATTATGATTGCAATACTACAATACAATAAAATAATGGGTATCTTATTATTAATACCTCTTGCTTGTCTTTTTCCTTTCGAGCAACTTCCTCAGCCTTACGCCGTCTCCACATCCGCAAACTTTCCTCAGCGTTTTTGCGTTCAACGAGACGTTTTTTCTCATCGCACCACATCAATGGATGTTGGATATAGTCATGGCAAAAGTTTCCCATATCATCGCTTGTCGTCATTGTGACTACATATGTAGAAACTTTCCGTAACAACCTAGCTTATATTTTTACTAGTGTTTCGTTTGGCTAATGCCATCGAACTAAAAAAGTCTCATATACATCCCAAACCTTTGACTTCTAAAAATTGAGTGAACTATGCGCGTAGCTGTAATCGTACCTGGTACGGCATGTAGAATCGATTGGAGACATAGCCCACAACCATTTTTCGCAACGGAGGTTAGTATCGGTTGTCTAGCAACAGCCTCATTTAATAGTATTTATAGAAAAGCATAAGTTGGTCTACCAATATTAAGCATGCACTTGTTAAGCTAGGGCAGTATTTTGGCTACAATCACCCTTAACAATCGAGGTAAGTTGCGTAGCAATTTTGCTAATTTTTTAGGTTATTTAAATATTTTGTTAGTGTGGCAAGTGAAAGTGGCACACGTGAATTGTTGACTTTCGCTGGCTGGTTTCATAACTGAGTTCTAGCATACAAAATATGTAAACAAAACATTTAATGGCCAACTTCTTTAGAAAAGACCCAGGTAGATATTTATGTTGTGTAAGCTAAGTTTATTTCATAATACAAGTAAGAGATGTAGTTGAGTAAATTAAATCCACTTTGGTGACCTCCGCTGCCATCACTGGAGCGGAGCTACTGAATCTGTATTTTGGTTGATCGATTATATGCATTCCATATTATATTATAATTATTTATCCAATTTGGCTATTTGTCCACAAAAGAAACCAAAATCTCGTGGTCATATATAGTGTGATAATATCTTGTCAGATTGGGCAACTTATGATACATATATATCTCTCAGAAAATTTTATTTACGGAGATATATATAGCATCATTTATATCAGATTTTGCAATTTTAACTATTTATCTTGCACACACACAAAAGAAAACAAACTAATTACATAGATAGCAAATGCCAAAAGTACATGATGCAATGTGTATCTATCCGTTGCCTAGTTGTTCGGCTGCAAACAATTTTTTTTCATTTGTAACTTTTTATCGAAGATCGACAATTTTTAACACGCTTTTATTAGCTTGGCTTGTATCTATGTAACGGAATCTTTCAACTTAATTTTCACCAACTTCCTAACGTCGAAATAATGAAATTTTGCGCGTTTATTAAGCACTGATGACAGTACAATAATTTCACAATTTTGACCTAATATTCTGACCAGGATCATCAGGATATTTGATTTGTTTGTGGATCATGTTCTATTCCGTTTCGTTTGTTTTGTTTCATTGTGCTACCCACAAAACGAGTCAACAACTTAATACATATGAGATGAGATGTGTTAAGATAAGAACGGCGTGTTATTTTAAAAAAAAAAATTAAAAAAAAACACTCTTTAATAGTAATGTGAACTAAAAAGTAAAAAATAAAATTATAGTTTAAAAAAACTAAAAAAACACGCTTTAACTAAATAGTAAAAAATAATTTTGAATAAGTTTAAAATGAGAATTAAGTGATTGACAGAAAATTAATTTTAACATAAAAAAAAACGTGGGATGTTTGATATTAATTGTTACAATTATTTCATTGGTAGCTATTTGTAAATATAAACTTATAATAATATAATACAGAGCACCCCACGCTTTTTTTTATTTATGTTAAAGTTAATTTTCTGTCAATCACCCAATTCTCATTTTAAACTTATTCAAAATTATGTTTTACTTTTTACTTAAAACGAGGTTTTTTAGTTTTTTTAAACTATAATTTTATTAATTCTAAAATGCGATATACCCATATCTAGTTTATACGACATATTTTATGAACTTCAAATTTCATGAAATCTCAATGTTCCTGTTTATGTCATGTTTGTAACTTTTTATCGGAGATCGACAAATTTTAATTCTAAAATTTGATATACCTATATCTAGTTTATACGACATACTTTATGAAATTCAAATTTCATAAAATCTCAATGTTCCTGTTTATGTCATGCTTACAATATCATTAAATGAGCTGAATACTTTCACCTCAGCCAGATATTAGAAGCGAGTTGACAGTACATATCAACAAAAGTACAATTAAAAATGTAAAAAATAAAATGTAATTGAAATAAATGATAATTTATATTTCATGAAAATGATTATTAGATTGAAACATAACATACCTTTAAACTTACATTGTAAGTTAGATAAGTGCTTTAGAAAATTTAGCTATATTTCGGTCAAAGAAAAACAAAAAAAAAAAAAAATAATAATAATATTTATATATACACCAGCTATACCCTGGCAGACGTCGTTCAGCCCTTGACCCTGCCACTCCTTTCCCTGCCACTCCTTCCCCCTGTCCCATCTTCAATCTGCCCCACGTTCCCCATGCCCTTATAATGTAGCTCCAATTCTTCGACCCCTCTTCTCATGTCCCTTCCACCCCTTCTACAACCTACTCTTACGCTGCCCCCATTCCTATGCCCCCTTCCGCTACCTCCCTACTTTACCACCCTTTTCCCTGCCCCCTTCTATCCTATTCACATGTGTAAAACATGTCATCCCTGTATCTTAAATGGTACCCAGCGCGTTGCTGCCATTCCCTCTCCTTCCCTATGATCCCATACCCTACCTTCCATTTCCCTATTCCCCTTCTACCCCTTTCCCAACACTCACCTTTTCCTACCCCATTCCCCTACCTTCCTTTTATACCTTTTTAAAAGGAACCCCGCGCGTAGTTGCTCTTTCTCCTATCTCTCCTTCCCTCTACGTCCCTTCCCCTACATCTCCTTCCCTTACCTACCTTCCCCTACCTACCTACCTTCCTTTCACTCCAACTTCTCCCTGCCCCCTTTCCCATGCCCTCCACGACCCAATTAACTCGTGGAGGGTAATGATCTCTGATTTGTTGAATTCGTCTCCGCCCCGATAGCAGAACAACTATCCACTACTTCCCCTGCCCCTCCCTCTACCTCCTTTTAAAGTTAAGTTGTTTAAAGCTTTGAGATGATTTAATTAAAAACACTGCCAATTATAAAACAGCAAACTGTGAATATAAATTTTGCGAAATGAAATAAGATAAATAAATTTGGCAGACAAATCATATGACAGTTGTTTTCGTCCTATAAATACAGAAATAAAAAAAAAATTGTTTTCTCGCTGATGCGAAAAATAGATAAAAACCATGTTTGATGCGGGTTATTATTGTGCTAAAATTTAAGCTCAGAACATTTTGAGTTTGAGAACAAATTGCCTTGTTCTGTTCTAAGCAAAACATTTCTGTGCGAAAATTTCAGAAAATCAATTTGTTACATTTATTTCTATCATATCCGATTTACAATGTCAACAACGCTTAAATACTAAATAATATTTTATACCATTCACACATAGCTTTAAAATGGTATTGCATTATCAACTTGTCTAAAAGTTTGTAACTCATTAAAAGAGCCATCGTGGACTCCATAAATTATATATGATGGCAAAAGTAAAACAACTGTATGGCTTTTCAGTGTTCTATATTTCACTTTTCTGTTCAGAGTGTCATATACACTTGTTCAGCTTGTCGAGACAAGTCGATCTAGTTATGTCCGTCTGTCTGTGTGTCTGAGTGTTATTACGTAATTTTTGGTAAATTTTTAAGATATCCAGCTGAAACTGGGCACATAGTTTTATTTTATTCCAGTCAAATAGAGCATTCATAATGACATGCAACACTTACTTTTTGGGGTAAACCCCATACAAACCCGCCGCCCATTTTTTTTATCACTTTTCTTATTTTAGTCAATATAACCATAAAAATGTATATGGTGACTTCTAATGGAGAGACGCTTTACATATGTATCAATGGGTGTGATGCCCCACTTAGGATAGCCCCCATACCAACCCATTTGTTTTTTTTTTTAATGGAAAGCTTCTTTATTACAGTCGACTTGAAATTTGACATTATGGCTTTTTATGGACGGACGCTTCGCATAAGTATCACGGGGTATATCCCACCCACTTTTGGGGCAGCCCCCATTAAAAATTACCACCCACGTTTAGGATCTTAGGTTTCATACATATATTTTTTATAGCTGCTAAATACACAACAACTTCAAACTTTGTGTGAATGGTAATAAAGCTACGGTTCCACCGAAGTTAAAATTTTTCTTGTTTTTTCGTGACTTTGAAATTTTTTTTTTTTTTATAAAAATAAAAAAATGCGTTCAGGGGAGGCTTTTGCTAGGCAGTGAAATCAGCGTACATCTGCTAAACGTAATGTTTTTTTTAACACCAGAGCTCACAAATTTAATCTTCAGGAAATTAAATCTGGGCTTAAAACTTTTCCACTGAAAATTAAATAGTATCCATTACGCAACTCTCTGCTAATATTCATCGTATAACCAACGGTAACAAAAATCTCTGCTGAACGGAGTCAATATATTTTTTATGCTCGATTTTAAATTCTTAAATTCTATTATGTATGTATGTATTTTTCTTATTCTGACTTTTTTGTGTTACTTTCTGTTTTACTTCATTCGATTAATGACTAAATCGGCCACCACCTGCAGTCCTTTTTGATAAGGCGACTCTGTTAGTTCCTGGGCTAAGCGTATCGCCTCATTACAATGTTTCTTGGCTAGAAAGCGAGTCTGTTCCAGACCGTGAGACTTGTGGACTAGTTCAAATGCATTTTCAACATCGCCGGGTTCACTAAAGCGTCGCATGATCATGGGATTCAGCTCAGGATACTAAAAAATATATAAAGAATGATAAAATTATTTAAATTTGATTTTATAGGTATTTTTTTTTTTTAATTCTTGTAGTTATTTGTTTAACTAGTATTCTGCTATCTAATTTTTGTTGAGGAAAAAAATTAGACAAGGACTCTGGTGGGCAAGTCCTTGGGATGGAATCGTTTTAAATATAGGTATTGAAAATGAATAAAAGATTGAAACTAAATATTGCGTTTATTGTGTCATATTTTTGATGTTTAGAAGAAAACCAATCTTTTGTTACATTAAAATGGTCCTTTTTAGCATTCAGATGAACTTCGTGATTTCAATTCACTTGAAATTGGCACTATGAAATTCATACTCTCAAAGTTTGGTGAATTCAATTCGAGATATTCCTCTAAAAGTGAAATACGAGCAATTTTACCGAAACCGAACCATTTATTCGGATTCGTAAACCGGAACACGGAGGATATATATAAAAACGAATATACTTATGTACCTAGATTTATATGTTCAATCGAAAACAACCGAAAACCGAAACGCTGCAACAACGCATGATCGTTTAACATCAAATCTAGCACGTAACAAGAAACAACAGGGAAACAAACGACAGATGAAAATTTAATCACGCATACGAAAATTTAGAATCAAGCCTCTACTTACACAGCAGCTGAAATGCCCGGCCAATATGAACCGCGTGTAGAACACACTAACGTGATCCGGGAAAGATCGTTTCCGATCATTATAAAACTTTTCCTGTTAGTTACTATCATTTGGGCTACATATCATTTTGCGTAGCCCCGATCGTTTTTCACCAAATGATATAAAGTCCATGTACATCTAGCAATGCATGCCGGGTACCCGCTAGTTGTATATATTTTTCTGTTTTTCTATAATTACAGTAACCGATTAATTAGAACTCATCCAAACTAGTTGACTAGCCTTTTAGCTAGAGATGATATTTCAATCGGTACGTATGTATACTATTCCACTATCTCAATATTAATTCGACATCAATTATATACAAGAATATTGCAACATCAGCGTCTCCAACATAAGTGGCACAAACAACATATCTGGATGTGCAAGTCTGTAGTCTTGGCATCACTGTTGGATGTAGAGGGTTAATCACCCACTCATCTTTAAACTTGTATTAACGAAACTGAAAAATTAATTAAACGCTTCCGATTTACCGATGACGACATTTAATATGAATAAAAGATGTAACAGCGACCCCAAGAAGCATATATAATCTTGACCAGCGTGACTCGACGAATCAATCTACCTAATTTTTCCCACAAATATAACGAAACCACTCCAACCGGCTTAATGCGTCTAGAGGTATAGATGTTTAAAGTTCAAAATTAGAGGTGTGAATAACTTTTTTTAATGTTTTGTCCTATATGTTTGACCCTATAAAGTATATATATTGATGATAAGACTTAAGTTTCTAGGCTGAGCATACGAGTATACAAAAACAAGACAGAGCTATAGTCGAGGTGCTCAAAAAACTCAATATATCCTGTTACAAATATTTTGTGTACGCTCTCACTGGTAGATATCGCCCCATACAAAAACACCGCTCACTTTAGGTTTTTGGACGAAAAACATTTCTATTTCAGCAAATATTTACTTGAACTTATAGACGGAAGCTTCACATATACATATATTAACATATCACAGAACGTTTCTTGTTGAGCTATATAGCTGAAATAATTTAAAATTTCGTGTAAATGCTATAAGAGTTTCTGGTTCCACCGAAGTTAACGATTTTTCTTGTTTAGCATTATTTTACATGCATTCGTAACAAATGACACATATATGGGTACATATGATCTCGCTCAAACAAAATTCCATAAGTTTACTGACTTTCATTATTTCAATTGTAGCAAAGGTACAAAAAGTTTGCGCGAATCAAAGTAACAGGCTAAATGAAGCATGGTAGACCGACCGTATAGAGTATATATATTCTTGATCAGCATCGAAAACTGGTTCGATGTAGCTATGTCCGCTCGACACGTAGTATGAAATAACAGATCTCAGAAACTATGAGAGCTAGAGATATTACAGGCCGAACCACATTGCACTGCGAATATCTTGAGTTTGAATTATTAGTTAATGTGGCCGGACAGTATCATTATGGCAAAATCTTTTGCATTGACAAATTTGTGAAACAGCTTTGCGGCATTGTCAATTTTATTTCCATTAAATTTTAATTTCATTAAACCACAGCACGTATGGCTTGCTACGTTGAAGCCAACGCGCTTTTATTCTCGTCGTAGGCCACACCCTTGACCTTTTCCGTCATGTCTTTGTGCTGATTGATAAGAAGAATACCGTATTAAAGCAGTTTAACCATCTGATATCCATTTGTAATAGCGCCATATCTCCCTTAAAACCATATCAAAACTAATTATTTAAGTGGGGTTCCCATACAACAGACATGATTTTTCTTATAGATAATGATACGATAACAAAGTACTATAATTCTAAATGGAAAATCGTTTATATGTGCATATCGATTTACTTCTATCCGGACCTCAAGTTTGAATAGAGGATATAGTGGATTTTTATGTTTCTTATCTACATCATATTTCACTAAATTAGAAAAAAGGCACTGTTATTGAAAGACCCTATGTGAACTGTGGTTATAATCGCAATACGCATATTTGATCACTTCTAAAGCTGCGTTTCATATGTGATAGTATTTTTTCATTACGAATGGTTATTACAATATCAAAAACGCTTAAATAATACAAAACAAACAAACAAACAAAAATAACAGAGAGCTGTACGACTTTATTTGCATATTATATCAATACATAGGTACAGATGTATATACATACATATATAACTATAAATCCTAAGCAATTGTTGTGCGCGTCAAATGGGAGTGATCGCGGAATACCAACGCGGAAGTTTTATTTTTATTGATTGCAGCAGTATACTCGTAGCATAACTAAAGCTTGCTTGATCTTGATATAAAAAAAACTTACCTTTTCGCAAGCGAAGAGCACTGGGGCAGTTGCCAGCCCGAGTTTCAAATCGGCAGCAGTTGGTTTGCCCATCGTTTCTGTGGATGAAACAAAGTCGAGCATATCGTCGACTAATTGGAAAGCTAAACCAATGTTACGACCATATTGAAATGCGACTTCAGTGGCATGATCGTCGGCCTGCGCAATGACGGCCGTCTGTAACAAAGAATGTTAAGCCAAGCAAAACATCAATTAAACTATTATATTATCCATTATATTATATTATCCATATTCTTTACAACGCATTAATGACTCCATATTGTAGCTCAAGAGAAGTAGTAATCGCTGTATTACTCACCGCCTTTAGCGCGTTGGCAATAAGTGAGGCCGTCTTCCTGTAAGTTTTTGTCAGATAGTGCGCGAAACGTTCGTTTTCTGTTTCTCTTGACCCGAGCTGCATAAATTCACCTTGAACCAAATCAGTCAAAATCTATACAACAAAAAATGGTAAATATGTTGAATCTATATACGAGTGTGTAAAAATTAGTATTTGTATGTAGTACGAACACGCATTATAGGCGTCTAAATAATCAGACCGATCGTTATGAAAATAAGATTTTATATGTATCTTTATTTCGGTTGTAAGTTGCTTATGGTTTCGGAAACTATCCAAAATATCCGTGGTTCCAAGCTGTTTGTTGGGATCATCTAGGTGTAGTAAATTATGAGTTGCTAAAACCCAACGAAACTATTTCACCTCATGTTGCAAACCCGGTTAAGTTAGTTAGTTGATTTGTCAGTAGATTCAAAAGACGATTAAAACAGTAAAAATAGGTATTGAGTTTTTATATGGGCGGTCTCTTAAAGTGGTCGGGGACATGCCCATGGATATACTAGTATACATATGTGAAGCGTCCGTTCATTAAATTTCTCCATATCAAATTTTAAATAGACATTGCCTTTAAAAAATAATCTGCTTACATATAAAAATTAAAAGTTGGTGTTAGATTTATATGGAGACATCCCAAAAAACGGGCGAGACATGCCCATTGTTTTATATATGAAACATCCGTTCATAAGAAGCCCTCATATAAAAGTTGATATACACTGTTATCTAGTTTATACGAAACATTTCATGGACCATGAAATGAGCTGAAAGTTGTCACATGAGAATACGGATTTTTTTTTGACTTATCATAAAATGTTTTCAAGATAAAAAGAAATATGTATAAACGAATTATGTCATAAATATGTATTGTATACCCATAAAATTGGCGTAGAATGTTGATATACTCTATGTAGGATACTCTATGGGGTTACGACAAAAATAAACTTCCTAGTTAAGTTAAACACGGTTTAACTATCAAGTTTCTTGTTCATTTTCATGTTTACTTGCACTATAAATATAGAAATTGTTACTTGGTTACTTAGGTGGCTCTACAACCGTCTATCGGTCAAGGCCGCAAGTAGGAAAGCGCACCACTCGGCGCAAATATCGACGTTAATGACAAAAACCATCAACATTACACAGTTAATATGACCATTTTTGAAAAAACTAAACTGCGCTGATCTGGATTTGGTTTCTGTGTCATTGGCAATCATTTAATTGGAAAGCAGTGCACAGCTGTGAATTGACGAACTATATACTTGTAGACACGCGAGCAAACCGAAAACTGCAATTGAATTTGTCAACAAATTGTTATTCGACCAGCCATAACGAAGCAGTTATACCAAAAATGATAACTTTGGTAAAACCGAAGCTTTAATACTCTTAACACACGTTTATCGTAAAATAGGCAAGAATGCTGTAGCTGCAAATTCACGACGTCGTACCATCCTGTCGGCTTGCTTATGGAGACTCATGCATTGCAAAAAAATATCAACGAACATTTTTAATTTACAAATGGGCAGAAGTGGAAAGTTCTTTGGCCATTCTCTTGGGAGCGGTCAAATTAAGATTCTTTTGCAAACGGCAAAAGCAGCTCACAAACTTCCGTTAGGATACGTATCTCCTAGGTAAGCCACGGAATCTACGTGGTGAGCAAATTAAGACAAGTCACCCACTCCCCTTAACTAGGGGTTGGTGCGCTGGGTTTAATTCCCGCCACCCCAAAAAATAATTACCAGTGAAGACACAAAGGAAGTCTGGGATACAATTCCCCATTG
Source organism: Leucophenga montana (assembly GCA_035044765.1). Lineage (NCBI taxonomy): Eukaryota > Metazoa > Arthropoda > Insecta > Diptera > Drosophilidae > Leucophenga > Leucophenga montana. The sequence continues at coordinate 116,598 of JAWNNQ010001730.1, forward strand.
ATGACGACCCACGCGATGTAAAAATCTTGCTTGGCGATTTCAATGCCGAAATTGGGAAGGAAGGAATCTTTGGCCCAACAGTCGGAAAATTTAGCCAAGCAGGTCATTGGGTACACCAGACCTGTGACGAACCCTTGGTATGAAGAGAATAACAAAGCGGCAGTCTCAGTCTTTTTGTCCTATCTTCAAGAAAGGAGACCCTGCTGTCTGTGCGAACTACCTCTCAATAGGATATAAAATTGTTATTTCAAAGATTATAAGTAGCTTAAAATTAAGTTCCAATATTTTAACATGGCTATTAAACATTCTTACTGGTAGAAGGGCATACGTTGAGTTCAGGGGCGAGAGGGCGGTGTATCGAGAAGCTAAAGATGGGTGTACCGCTGGGTGGAGTTCTCTCCCCACTCCTATTCAACCTGTATTTATCAAAGATGACTTTACCTCCTTCCTGTATAAAATTGGTGACGTATGCGGATGATTGTACCATTTTATCTTCGGGTGTCAACGTCGATGAAATTTGTGCGAGAGATAATATCTATTTATAGAACTTGTTAAATTTTTCCAATGCTCTCAAGCTCAAGCTCTCAACTCACAAATCGTCGGCTTCTATTTTCACCTCCTGAACTAAGGAGAATAGGAATAGGTAATACCCCTAAAAGTGGACGTATTGTTAATACATATGTGTCATAAACAGCCACCTTATCGAATTTGATGAGCATATTGACTAAAAGTATAACAAAACAGGAAAAAACGTTAACTAGATCGACTCGTCTCGTCGAGCTGATCAATAATATACGATGCCTCCCTTAATGCGTTACAAACTTTCAGACAAACTGATAATACCATTTCACACTATCGGAGGTGTCACAGAAATCTATTTCACCCCAATTCCGACCTAAATCAATTTCGTAGGTGTCACAGAAATCTCTTTTAGAGCGTTTGAAATCTCCAGCCTTTTGCTTAGTGAAATTGATAATTGCATATATAAACTCTTCAAATGTTTTTGTGCTAGTTTAATGTATTTTCTTCGTAACTGTGTCTTAGAATGTAAACATTTAACACATTTTATTATTTAATTTAAATTTTTAAAAATGTGTATTTATCAGGTCGGTTTACGCGACAACAACGAATGACAGCGTTGCCACAAAACTCATCTGTACACTAAAAACTGTTTTCTATGAAATCTTGGACACCTACGGAATTTTTTACAGAAATTCAAATCACCAGACGGATTTTTGTCAAAAACAAAAACCGAAAACTGGATGGTAAGTTTGAATGGGAGCCCCAAAGCATGGGCGGAACACCCCTATTAGTATATATGTGAAGTTTCCATCCAGAAGAAGGCACATATAAATAAAGCCAGTCTACAGCTCGATATCTATAAACTGCTAATAGTTAGTAGGATTCGTTTCTTTCAGCTGATGAGGAATACATAAATACTTTATTGGGTTTCCGATGCTTCTTTTAATGCGTTACAGACTTCGTGACAAAATTATAATACTATTTACACTACGCGGGAAGAGTACAATAAAAGATTTGCGGTTTGGCGAAAAATGATTTCGTTTGGAATATAGTTAGCTTGTGCTATGCTTATTTAAGCGGTTTAAAATTGTTTTTGTGCTATGAGCTTTAAAGAGGCAATGAACTAAATGTTTTAAAGTAGTACAGTACGAGTTTGGCGCACTTTGGCGTCACCGTCTCCTTCAACACGAAGATACATTTATGTTAAAGTGGACGGCTGTGCACGCAAGTCACGAAAGCCCATGACAGCGTGGCTACAGCACGAGCTTTATATTACGGAATAACGATGTATTTACTTCTATGTTCGATGTAGACGTGTTAAGGGGACTCGCGAGGAACTACACTTATTATTTTTCCAATGAGTCCAACGCGACAATATATATTCTTGATCAGCTCAACGATGCAAGTTGATATAGCCATGTTTGTCTGACTGTGTATTGTTGTAAAGTTTTAGACCATGTACCTATAACGTAAAAGAGTATATTACGTTTCTGTAACTGTATGCAACAGCCAAAAGGAGGCGCGACAGACTGCATAAAGTATATATATTCTTGATCAGCATCAAAAGTTGAGTAGCTATAGACATGGCCGTCTATCTGTCCGTCCGACCGACAAGTTAAGATATTCAGTTCCCTCCGATAAAGTGTGTTAAATGAACGCCAACCCACTATAAACCCCATACAAATCTGACCCCCATTTTTGAGTTTTTGTATGAAATTGATGTTGTTTTCTTGTTATTTAAGCTAGAAATACCAAATTTGGGATATTTATGTTAATCCCAATAGAATATCCCACATGCGTCCAGATCGAACCACTATAGGAATAGCCCCCATACAAATGTGCCGTCATTTTTAGGTTTTTTTATGAAATTTTGTTTTATTGTTAGATATACTAGAAACGCCAAATTTGGTCTATCCTTTGCCAATCCTATTAATTATCTTTTATGGTATCTTATTCAGACGTTCCGTTAACGTATATAGTAATGAGTATGCTATGTCCTGCCACTCTTAGGCGTAGCTATTATAGAAAGGGTATATTAAGTTTGTGCAAATATAAGTAAAAGGCAGAAGGAGGCGTGGTCTACCCTACAAAGTACTTGTGTATATATTCGTGACCAGCATCGGAAGCTGAGTCGATTTTTTTGAGTATATTAATTTCTTTCACTTTCTCTCTATAGAAAAAATTACTTGATGGATTTTGTCATATAATGATAATAAGGTTTACTCACCTGACTTAACACAATAGTAACATCATCGCTCCGCAAACGCGCAATCATAATCGAAGCAATAGATAAAATGTAGTCGCCAGCCATTGTCACCTAAAAGAAATAAAAATCATATGTAATTAAAACACTGCAAGGCGTTGAATATTATATTTAGTGGTTTAAATCGGAGCGTGGATACGGGCAAATATTGATGAAGCGCTCTGAAAACTTCAACTGCACCTACTCCGGAACAAAACATTTTAAAAGGGGTTAATACTATATTTATATTTATTCAATAAATAATTCGATTTGAAATAAAATGTTAAATATCCTATTGACTAAAATCAGATTGATATTAGCTAGTACATGGAGCGGCATTGACATTTCTTATATGCAATTTTCATTTGACATTCATAGTTCTAGAATGAATTAATAGCTGCAATGTGTTTTAAATATGTTCAATTGCATGCAACTTCATAATAAAAAATGTGTTGATGTTTCTTTACATAGAAATGGTTTATATCTAGTTGATCCGTCCATGCTTCATCACGATAATAGGGAAATGGTTTAAGACTAATTCCTCCAGATACAGTTGATATATATACCAAACCCTATTTAACTCAATTAGTTTTAAGGATATGCGTAATCAATAGATTTTTATACCATTTAGATATCGCATTAAAGGAGACATCGTAAACTATATTGATATATTCATGATCTAGGTCTATCCGTCCGTGTGTAAGTCTGTCACAGAGAAGACGTAGAGAAATTAAACTTACGACACAAGTATAATTTCATAACTCGCAACAGAGGTAAAAAACATATTCAGTTTTAAATTTTTATACCCTTCACGCATTGATCAGCTCGACTAGACGAATCGAACTAGGCTGTATCCTGTCTATGTGAGTCAAACATAGTTTCTCAGTTTTAAGATATCGATGAGATCGGGTATTGACACTACGTATGTTCCTATGCTGAACTTATATCAGAATTAACACGCCATATCCCCATGCAAATCCACTTTTCTGATTTCGTATGGAACATTTTTTTATTACATTCAATATCAACTTGAATTTCGATATTGTGATTGTGATATTGTGAATTCGTCAACACCCAGTTTTAGTGTATCCCCCTTTAATACTATTTTCCGACTTTTAAGGGTAGCCCAACACAAGCCCACCATCCACTTTTCAGTGTTTGTATGAAAAACTTTTTTATTAGTTAAATTTCGATTATTTCGAATAAATAAATATATACATATATATCCGTGTGAGCCTGCCTTAACTAATACATTATTAGAAATTGGCAACATAGATCGATCAAGTGGACCAATGCCCTTCATGGGCTTCGATCATCAATGAGCGTAGAAATGTGTATGTAAATGGCGAATATAATATTGTAGTGTCTTCGGGTTCACATGCGATTGTCAACCGAATCGAATATGTAAAAATAAGTGAAACTTACATGGATGCTTATAAATAATTAAGCTTTTAATGCATAATTACGCACGAGCACTAAGTTGTGTTGGTGAATTCAATTCAGATTTTTCTTATGTTATACACGTAGTAAAATACCTTTTTGTGATTCCATAGTGCGTTAACGCTTGGTTTGCCACGTCGAAAATTTGACTGATCGATGACGTCGTCATGCACCAAACTTGCTGAATGCACCATTTCAGAGAACAATGCAATTTGTCGCTGTTTGTAGACTAACTGACTGCAAGAATAAAATAAAAAAAAAATAAAAAAAAAATGATGGTGGCAGATTAATTGACTGAAGCGCTTAACTCCTTACCTTGATTCGTTGTTTATGTGGTAGTTGATTGCTTTGGCCATGAGCATCGTAACCATAGGTCGGAGGGCCTTGCCTTGGCCATCGAAATAATAACTTGCGATCGTGTCGAGTTCTGGCTGCGCAGTACCCTGTTGTAATAACTGTCAAATATAACTATTATTTATAAAACTGTAATAACTCAATCGTAAGTGACTTGTTACTTACCTCTCGCACATCGTCGTAAAAATACTTAAGTTCATCATCAAGAATTATATACGGATCAATTTGCACCTCCTCCACAGTTCCTGCAGGTTGCTGAGTATATACAGAGCTAAGTTGACGAATATTTGTTTTTGACAGCTGGGAGTATTTTGACTGATTGGAGCAGTCACCATTATCAGTATTTTGCTGTGCAAAAAAAAAAAAAAATCATCAAACTTATTTTAAGATGATGTCATTTTACTAGTTGATAATATATTTTGGGTCGTACCAAAGTCCAAATACTCTGCACACTTGTAACGAAAGTAGTCTAATCTTAACTATTGAAAATAGTATGTATCTTCGTACTGTATGTACATGTGTAGGTAGATATGTATATATACATACATATATGTATATTTCCCCTATCTAAATCGTTGTCGTCGATTATAGTAATCACATACATCGCCGTTGAACTGGACTATTACATTCATGCGATATAAATTTTTACATTGATTTTTTGCATTGAATAGAAATAGGACATGAAACAGTTTTATTTAAATTGAAAATTGTTCAATATAATAAAGCAAATTGAAGTAGTTTATTTTATTTATGTGAAAAGTATAAACTAAATAATACTCGAAAATAAAGAGTAAAAAAATGTCTTCAAAATTAAAGTCGTTTTTTTTTTTTTTTTAAATTAGCACAGTGGTGTGATTTAACAAGTTGTAATTCATAATAACAAGCATGCAATAGTCAAGTTCTTGACTATCGGATACCCTGTATAGTTCTGTTTGACAAGTTTATTGTTAGCATTTTACTTTATTAACAGTTTTTTGGTTAAAAGATCCGTAGTTTCCAACTACTACGTCTCCGATCGAGACGAGTTTATACCATTAAAAAGATCTTGAAACGTACATTTATTAAATGGTAAAATATATAGAAAATTCATCAGTTCGCAATATAGGGTTTCAAAAACACCAATACTTAAAGTATGTCTCGTTAAAATAACAGCCCACTCTATTTTGTGTACCTATGTAGTTATTCTACATTATCAATACTACGCTGAAGAAATTACAAAACTTTCTTCCTGGTCACTGGTTTTACTTTGGTCCCTTATATCTTTGGATCCTTGTAACCCAAACGGAATGATCTACTTTTGTGTGAAACGTGTGTTAGTTCCGTAATATTTTTAAACTTGTGGAAATTAAATTACGTGCGTTTTAATGTGCTGGTGGAAAAATTGTGACAAACTTGTTTAATTTCATGAAATACTGATTCTATACCAAAAATTGACTCTGTCTAATTTTTATAGTTTCTGAAATCTTGGAGCTTTGGAAGGACTCAATATTAATTTTTTAAATATATTGTACCCTACAATATCTTTGTGCAGGGTATCATAAAGCCTGGCTTTTTGATATTATTATATTTCTGATTTCAAGGCAACTGGAATTTAGCAAAAATAAATGCAAAATATATAATGTCGTATGTCAATTAAATCAATTGCGAGATTGTTAAGCGGAAAATTGCCTCAACAGAAGATAAAAAATACCGATATAACTTTACTATACATATATTCGTAACTAATACTAACTTGAGGCTTGGTTTTGCACCCTTGGTTATAAAAACAAACTTATTTGGTATTCGTTAGTAGGGGTATACTGATCTCAAAGACAGAAGAGATTACTGCTAGCTATTGTTATTTATTTAACGAATTATACTCAAAATTATGTTATTTTGCACAGACCATTATTTTAGCACGCTACTGAACATAATGCGATAATTAAAGGGTCATAATAAAGTACCGTATCATTAAATACAGTTGAAGTTTTTCTTTGTAAAGCTCGTCAATGTTCCGGGTTTGCTATTATTCTCGCCTGTGACTGTTTAGGTGTTTCGAGTTCTCTTAAAGCTGCTTGTCGTTCTACTTATCCCCCTGCAGTTGAATCTGAATAGGCGAAATGGGTTAGTGCCACAAACCCAAAATAAAAATGTCAATTAGAAACCATATATTTAAAGTAGAATACAGGGAGAAATAAGTTGCAATGGAGCTTATAGTTAAATATATTATCCATTCAAACGGAACAACCACAAACGACAAATTTGTTCGGTATACTGGGCATAGTAAAGTATAAGCCCAAAGTGCAAAAAGTAAACAAAGGCGCGAAATTTTGTATTTAAGGTTTCGTTCTCAAAGTTCATACCACCTAGTGTGCTAAATAAATATATATATAAATATACTTTTTAATGTTTTATACGATTTATGTTTTGCAAATTTATCGTAAGATAAATTTATGAATTTTGAACAAAGAGTATTTCATCGATGTGGTAAATTGATAGTCTCTCCGAAGAATTCATTTCGTCGCATGTACTATTTGGCTAATCACACCTGGATTGACGGTTTTTCACCGGATTTCGGATCGTACACCTAATAGAGTATTACATCTAATGTAATTATGACTAATAGCAGTTTCTTTACTGATAAATTTTGGTTAGCTATTATAGTGTGATGTAAATCATAAATTTTTTTTTTTAAATGGGTCGAACGTAGTTTAATTCAATATTGACGAAGACAGCAATTCTCGTCCGTATCATTTCGGTGCCATTTGTGTGTTAATTACTGGCTTTACAGATGTTAAGCATTATCATTTTATGTGTTCTAACATACCACAGTATTTTTTATAAGAAAGATACTTAGAACATTATTAGAGCACCCAACTATATTATGTATACATTGCTCAGAGTTGAGGACTATCTTGGTGGAAAAGGGATCAAATGCAATGTCAATATTATTTTCAGGTTGATTTCAAAACCTTAAAAAAATGTTTCACGTTTTGAGAATTTGGACGCTTATATGATAACAGTTTAATAATCTTTTATCTTTTTAAATTTTATTATCATCTTATCTGAAAGTTTGTAACGCATTAAAGAAGGCATTGTAGACCATATCAAGTATATATATATATTATCAGCTAGTCGAGTTAATTTGATCTAGCCATGACCATATGTGCGTCCGATAATTGCTGCTCTTTTTTTTTTGTTTTTTTTTTTCTTTCGATATCAAACTGAAAACCTTTCTTGTCCAAAATGAGTTGGACTTGTTCACTTTGTGCTCATGTAGATTGGACTTTTTTATGCCGTCAGCCACACCACAAACTATTAAAAACCAAAACTTGTTACGGAACATGTTGCCGCGCAAACTATCAGTAAATAGTCAAACAAATTACGCAATTTCTGGTATTTGGAATAGCTTTGTATTTGCCTATTTGCGTTATGACAATGTCAATAAAATAGATTTACATATTTAGGTGTAAATTTCATGCTGCCAACAACAACATGTGCTGAAGCAGCTTTTGTAAATAGTAAATGCTACCCATCGGCACTAAGATATCACACAATATTGCAATTTTCAAATACATATTAACACACGATAGTTAGGTTTTTTTTTTGTTTATTTAAAATTGATTTCAATTAAATCCATTTTTAAAATAATTCAATAATTTTTTTTAATGTACTTTGATATATCTTCTTGATCAGCTCGGCAAGGCAAATGTCTGATAGATGTCTGTAAAATCTCAACCGAGTCCCTCAATTTTTTAAATATCGATTTGATGGTGTATAGAGTATTTTATAACCAGTAGTAAATATTAATTAAAATGATTGTAATCTGGCAACTAGAAGATAAACTGAAAATTAATAATTTAAGAAACTTTTCTTAAGAAATTATTTCTTTATATAAATTGAATGAATCAAAACAAGTTCCAATTCGTTACACCCCTGAAAGAAAAATGGTCATATTTCATTTATTTTATTAGTAAAGGCATTGATTGCAATAATAAAAGTGGAATTTTATCGAAATTCGTAAACTAGAAGAAACTATTACCACAACATCGAAAAATGTGAACATTAAATTAAAAAAAAACTCTATTGAAATGGTATCGTACAAGCGCCCTGTCGAATATATATATATATATATATATATATATATATATATATATATATATATATATATATATATATATATATATATATAGAGAGAGAGAGAGAGAGAGAGAGAGAGAGAGAGAGAGAGAGATAGATATATATATATATATATATATATATATATATATATATATATATATATATATATAGAGAGAGAGAGAGAGAGAGAGAGAGAGAGAGAGAGAGAGAGAGAGAGAGAGAGAGAGAGAGAGAGAGAGAGAGAGAGAGATATATATATATATATATATATATATATATATATATATATATATATATATATATATATATATATATATATATATATATATATATATATATATATATATATATATATATATATATCTATATATATATATATATATATATATATATATATATATATATATATATATATATTTTTTTTTTTTTTTTTTTTTTTTATATATATATATATATATATATATATATATATATATATATATATATATATATATATATATATATATATATATATATTATATATATATATATATATATATATATATATATATATATATATATATATATATATATATATATATATATATATATATATATATATATATATATATATATATATATATATATATATATATATATATATATATATATATATATATATATAAAAATAGGCAAGTGCAAAAAGTTCACATCCATTTTAATCCCCATAACACATTCGATGGTTTTTTTTTTAGAAAGGATGTAATACAAGATTTGTAGATTTTACATTTCAATTTGTACAAAGTTTTTGACCTACAAGTATGTATTTCTTATTTCGTCTATTTCCCACGATGTGTAGGGATACAATAACAATCTGTTGACTGTTTAAACATATCGCTTATACAAGTACATACTTCTCTCTTTTTACAGATTTCTCAGAGAAGTCGAAAAGTAACTTGAACAACCGATAAATAAAAGCGAAAACGATTGTTGTTGTTGTGGCTGCTTCTTCGCCCGAATTCGGACTTTCCCTTTTATATTTGGTGACATAACAAAAAAAAAAAGAAAAAAAAACGATTGGCAAATAAATGGTAAATGTTTATTTATGAATGTGAATAGGTATTCTGATACCATTTACACAAAGTTTAAAAAAAATATTATCAGTTTGTTTTTTTCTTTTGAGTTGCGTATAGATGACATTTTTTAACGAAGTTCATTCACATTTATGATGGTAATTTAATTTATCATATCATATTCAAACTTTTCAACTTTTATAGTTAAGAATAATCTCTGCAGTTGAGTATGCTCAAATACTAGATACAGACGGAGTGAGATCGGATGGCTCGACTTTGAATGCTGATCAAGTATAAATACTTTATGTAGTCTACCAAGACTACATTCACTAGCAGAAAATTAATTTTTCCAATTATTATTATTTCGTTTGTTATACTTTTCACAATTTTATCAACCAGTTTGTAATACATTACTTTTGAAACTCTTTATACATTGCGTCACGAAAATATCATTTCGCTAATTTCAAATCGATAGCCTTTTACTGAATGACATTTTCGACCACAACCATTAATTACGGCCATCTAGTTATTATACCATGTACCCAAAGAGGGTAGAATAAGATTGTGTGAATGTATGTAATATTTAGATGGAGGTGTGGCAGATCCCATAAAGTATATATTCACGATCAGCATCGAAAATTTAGTCGATTTAACCATGTCCGATTATCTGTAGGTAGAGAATTCAAACTTGAACATTTAGATACACTTGACTAGACGCAGATCGCAATTTGACACGTATATGGACACTTTTCAAGATCGCATAGCCGGAAAAACGATTTTTTTTTTATACCACTCACACATAGTGTGAAATGGTATTATCAGTTTGTCTGAAAGTAACGGTTTGTAACGGATTGAAGGAGGCATCGCAGACCCCATAAAGTATATATGTTATTGACCAGCTCAACGAGACGACCTAGTTATGTCCGTTTGTCTGTCCATCTGTCCGTTTCGATGTTGTTGCGAATTTTTATAATAATCTCACGATTGGAGCATTCTAACTTGTTTTGATGTAAGTACGTGTAACGAGACAAATTGTATTCTGAAAAAATTTTCAACTGTTTATGTATTTGAGTTGTAATTTTTGAAGCGTGCCACAAAATGTTAAGGGTGAACGTTCATTGGAAACCGATACTAAACGCGTAACTAGCTAAGCACACCTGTTTATCTGTGTATGTACATAAATATGTAAGTAAAGAAAATATGGTGCTTGTGTGCACTTTTCTGCCCAGGAATTAAATATCAACAAGTCGTCGTGAACCTTGGTATTATAATAGTTGTTGGGCAGCAGTGTTGCGCCTGTAATTCTTGTACATTCGCAATTGTATTCGTATTAACTTTCAACATAATAAATTCGAAAAGTATATACAAAACCATAATACTCCAGGGCGTTGAGCACAAAAACCAGTTTAAGTCATGAGACTTGAAATTAGGTCAATATATAAGCCACAATAACCAAAAGAGAAACATTGAATGGGAAAATTAGGTCGACCGGCTCACCATAAAGATACATACATATGTATATATTTATTCATAAGTAATAATATACTGAAATTAAAACAAGAAAAAAACGCTAACTTCGGTGGAACCAATTGCAATATGATTTACTTTTCACACGAGCCAAAAATTAGACAGAAGGTACCTACATATATGGGTATAGGTTATGAGTCATATTCCACAAATGTGCTAAATTGGACTACCTCTGCAGTGGGTGTGGCTGTTTAGGGGGCTACCCTTAAAAACGGAAGTTCACATCTATATGTAAATTTAAAGTTGATGTTGACTTTAAAATACAATTTTTAATAAAAATTGCCCAAAGTGGGCGGTAAGTATGTATAGGCGCTACACCTCAAAGTGACCGAGACACACTCCTTGATATTTATGTAAAGCATTCGTCCATAAAAAGCTACCATATCAACTTTTTAAATTGATATTTACTGCAATAAAAAAGTTTTTCATACAAAAATTCAAAACTGGGAGGGTGATTTGTATGGGCTACCCTAAACATGTGAATATGGATACTCAATAAAAATAAGTCTATGCCCCGGAATTCTCTCAGATATTTCCAAATTGATACAAAACAAATTCGCAACAACATCCAGACAGACAGACGACCCTGTCTAGATGGACTCGTCTAGTCGACCTGATCAATAAAATATATGGGGTCTATGATATCTTCATAACGCGTTACAAACTTACTGACAAACTTCCGTTACAAACAACTGATAATAGTTTTTCACTCTATGTGTAAATGGTATAAAAACATGATAAAATGGGAACTTTCGTATTTAATTTCGTGTTTTAAGTGGTCAGTTCAACAAATGAAAAAGTTTTATTTTACATAGATGATTGTGTAGGAATGGTGGCCCTAGAGAATCTTGATAACGATTTTGAGTAAGATTATAAGGAAACTGAGAGACACCTTTGATGACCGTGTAAAGTAAATTAATATACGGCTCTCCTGCGAGATCTTGGTGCTTGATCGCTTCAAGAATAGTGCTGGATATAATATAGTCGAACAACAATCTTACTTGTTTCTTCTTTATAAACTGAAACTAATTGCTACCCATCTTCCACAATTGACACTAAAGACTACAGATTTAAATTGCACATATGTATTTGCTAAAGCAAAAAAAAAGTGAAAGTCAATGAACAAAAACTTTATTCAAAAAAATGAAGAGAGTTTTAAATTTATGGTTGATCATATCGCTAATTCGTAAAATGTTGTTTTTGTGTTAATTCATTTCTTTCACACGCAGTATTTCATATTCTTAAGCCAACCAATTCACTATACACACATCTGATCAATGACTACGACGTGTATGTCAAAGTTGATGCTTTTTACCACTCAATAATTTTGCTTCAGTCAGTGATCGCTTTTGTAGGCTTCGTTTGTTTTTCCCATTCCCATGTTAACGCTGCGGAAACCAATAAGAAAAATATAAATTCAACAGTTTGTAGTCTATATTGCATCACGTGAATATTAAATACAATGTATTGAATAAGGTTAGATACTTTGGTTCGACTGATGATCAAACGAATTACTCATCTGAGTGACGCAAACTAATTTATTTTTACTAACACACGTTTACATGATTATTAGTCGAGATGTTGCCTCAATGTGGAGCCTACAACATGATTTTGCTCGAAAAGTATTATCTGAGGATATTGTGGGCTAATCTCCGGAAAATAGTCAGTAGAAATGAAAATTTTGGGAGAAATATAACATCGCACGCATAATATATTCCTCCACACTGTAATTAGTTTCCATTATGGTACTATTTCTGTATTGAGAAAAGTTGAGCGCACATTATTTTCTTTGATTATGGGCTAAAGAAATTTTTACATGGGGTCTCGCAGTTTCAATAATTCGGCAAGTTTTTCAATTTTTACAGAGAAAACGCTTTTTCGATGCTATTTACCGTTTACGTTATGAAACTAGTACTTCCTGTTGTAATTCAACATCTGTATATATATATATATATATATATATATATATATATATATATATATATATATATATATATATATATATATATATATATATATATATATATATATATATATATATATATATATATATATATATATATATATATATATATATATATATAAGACAGAGGGAAGAGGGGAGGGGAAGAGGGGCATGGGGAAGAGGGGCAGGGGAAGAGGGGCATGGGACGTGGTGGTAGGGTAAGGGGCAGGTAAAGGGATAGAAGGGGAAGGGAGGAAGGTAGGGGAATGGTAGGTAGGGTAAGGGATCATAGGGAAGGAGGGGTAATGGCAAGGGGATTGGCAGCAACGCGCTGGATACCATTTAAGATAGAGGGATGAAATGTTGTACACATGTAAATAGGATCGAAGGGGGCAGGGTGGTGAAGTAAGGAGAGGTAGGGGAAGGGGGCAGAGGAATGGGGGCAGCGTAAGGGGTGGTTGTATAACGGGTGGAAGGGATAGGAGAAGAGGGGTAGGAGAATTGGAGGTAGAGTAAATGGGCATGGGGAAGGTGGGACAGGGGGAAGGTTGGGCAGAGGGAAGGTGAGGCAGTGGGAAGGAGTGGCAGGGGAAAGGAGAAGCAAGGGGAAGGGCAGCAACGCGCCGGATAAACGCAAAGGCAGAAAAGTTCAGTACCATTTTATCTGCCGCCTAAAGTTTCGTGTCCCGCCCACTTTTTGTGGTAGCCTCCATATAAGACCACTTTGCTGCTGTTGTATGAAAAACATTTTTATATAAGCCACTATAAGCTTGAAATTCGATATGGTGGTCGCTTCACACACACATACTATGAACGGAGCCTTCACATAAATATCAAGGGGCGTCTGCTTCCCACTTTTAATTCAAACTCACCACTCACGTTTAAGTTCCTATTTTTTATAAATATTTTTTTTTAATAGCTGCTAAGTGCACAATTTGATACTTCGTGTTAATGGTATTAAAGCTTCAGATCCAAAATATTGCATTGTTTCGATGAGAATTGTAGTAGAATAGAATGCCTGCTCATAACAGGTGTCTGGATTGCGAAAAGGTAGCATTTCTACATTCTACAAGATCCGTAACCGGAACTAGAAAAAAAAATAATGAAGGGTTTTTAATTCACCTTTAACGACAGCAGTACATGAAAAGCAGAACGCTTCTGCAGGCCAGGGACCGGAAATTTTCATGATTTGGGAATTTGCCTCCACCAAGAAAAGAGAGCTTCTACAAAATCAAAAACAAACGTCTAGCACCCGAAAATGGAACGATTAGCGGACAAATCAAAGATCAAATGTATCTTGAAGTAATTGAATAGTTCAAATAATACATGAACAAATTATAACTTTAAACATACAGGGTTTGTTTTTTTTTTGCTTTAAAAAATAAAAAACCGGCTTGACAGAAAAATAGAGCATTTCAAAAGTAATATACCCTTTTTCACACCATGTGTGAATGGTATAAAATAAATAAATATACAATATACTAGATAAAACTATCAAGACAATTAAATCTTTCATAGTATTCAAAGAAACTAATGCCAACCGAATATGTTAAGTAGAAATAGAGAAGAAAGTTGCTGAAAGTTGCTCTTTTTTTTGTGAACCTCTGTTCACTAATATTATTATTATTTGTTGCTGATGGCGACGAGACTAATTTATAGCCAACAATCTTTACCGGAATGGTCGAACGTGCGCTTTCTATTTGCGTTGTATTCATTGTTTGTCGATGATAGATTGATGGTACAATATACGTTATATATGTATAGTAGGTAGGTAGTATGTGTATATAATACACGAAAGTCATAAAGGTGTGTGCGCATCACTGGCCTGCGGTGAGTAAATTTTATTAAAATTTCGGTAAATGTTAAAATAATTCAAGACGCATTTTGCATACAAAACTTTATTTTAGCGCTGATTAATAAAGTGGCCCCAAACGATGATAAAAATGATATTTTAATGCGGAGATGTGAATGTACTTCGTAACTAAAACCTATTTGTACCTTAAAAAATTTCTCTAATATTTTATAGTTTCACCTTTGCCTCGATTTTAGCTGAGTTCATGTCTAGTAAGTTCATTGAGGTTCATATCTGGAAATGAGTGATTCAAAATTTAATTGTTTATTGCCTGGCAGCCATTTTATTCGTTGTTAACATGTTCAAAATTCTGTAATCTAATTTGCCGAAATAAGCTAATACACAGTTCAATATAAACAAATAAAATATTTTAGCATGGATCCACCACAACTGAAAAAAATTCACCATGAGAGTCTTAATTGCGCTTTTAATCCTTTTTGCGAATTTTATAATTCTTTGTTCTGCCCTATTATTGTTTTAAGCAATTATAAGCAGACAATAAGAATACATAATTGCCTCGTCTGGCAAGTTGTTTATTAATTACAATTTAACAAACCATACCATATTAACTAGGCAACGAATAATGTGGTAAAGAGAATTAACCTTACGGCGACCTTAAACGTTGAACATTAATTGTTTAATTGAAAAAACAAATGCTTTATGCACTTCACAGGTTTAAATATTCGTAAATTCAATCCAAACAAAAAAATGTGATAATATTTCCATAAATAAAACACTATAAATCAATTTTAACAAGATTTATTGTACTTAAGGCCTATTCAGTCATATATTGTATATCTGATACATCACATTATTATATTGTGCATTGCAAATACCTTCCAATATCTACATACTTCAACCAAGTGACAGTAAGCTCGACGAAAGTTGGTAAAACAAAATTCATATAAAACCATCATATCGAACGTCAAGCTGATATTGACTTAACTAAAGAAGTTTTTCATGCAAAAGCATAAAATTGAGCGGTGCGTTTATTTGAGGGCTACCCCAAAAAGTGGGCGGAACACGGCCATTAATATATGCATATGAATTACCAGCAACTATCAGACGGACATGGCTAGATCTATTGTACTTCAGGCAAACTGATAATACAATATTACACTATTTGTGAATGATATAAAAAAGAACTTGAAGTGTGACGACACTGCGACAAAAATAGATTTAAATAGAATAAATTTTAACCGGACATTGATAAAAAATTGATAAAATTTTAACCGGACATACAAAACTTACCGAAACAAAATGTCATACAATGCGCACCCCAATCTATTGAAATAAAGATTAGATAAGCGTATAATATCGAGTTATGGAATTGTGAACGGGAATCCAAGATCATGAGATTCAACATCTTTCGATTATATTTTTTGGGGCCATGTGAAGTCACAAATCTTAAAAGTCAATATTAACCCATTTTAATGGTCGAAATAAGCTAAAATTTGATTGAATTGATTTTATACAACTTTCCGTGGTGGCTATCATACCGAACTATTCAAATATCACTCATTCGTATTTGCCTTTAATAAATTACGTATTATTTTTAGTTTTTACAATTCATGCCGAATATATAAATGAATATTGAATCTACGCAAATTTGTTACTTTGTACGTTATTCTAGTTGTATGATAAACTCGAAGGACTTAAGTTAGTATCGTTTTGGTATACTCGTTATATATATAAAAAAGAATAATCCAATCCAAAACAATTCTCAAAACGGGGAAATGTATCTTTATATAAATGGTCGAAGGCGTATAATGCTGTTATAATTTACAAGCCGTTTATGCAGTAACATAATAAAACAAAAGAAACTTGCTGCTTTCAAATCATTCGAAGTGTTACTTAGAAGGCTTTCGCCTGTAAATTACATACATTAAACTTAGTTTTATGATTGTAATTTGGGCAAGTCGAAAGCATTTTCTGTAATACCCCTGTATCATTTTTTTTTTTTTTTTTTATTGGGTACTTTTAAGACAAAAGGTAGAGTTTCGAATTCTAGTATTCAGTAAAGGTTGAGTTACTCAGCGATAAGATATTTGTGTGTGTTTCGTTTTACCGAAGTTGAAGATTTTAATAATATTGAACTGCAGCGATAAAGCGATGCACTTCCGCACATTTTCCATACAAAAACATTGAACTTTTTGTTTTTTATTTTTTACGGTTTTGCTTGCTTTTTACACGCTTTATGAACAAGTGCAATACAACAGCAGCAAAAACAACTGTGTAGCATCAACAAATTTCACTTTCATTTACTTTTTCATTTCTCCTATTTATCTTCTGCTTTGCTTTGGCGCTAAACACGAATTCAACCAACAGCCAATGCACTTTGCTAACGTTTAAAACAGACGGTTCGGGATGACCACTTGTGAACATGGTGGGTCTCGAGAAGAATTTAAAAACCAAAAATCACGGATAGTTATTTTAAAAGATTCGAAGGGCAATATCAGCTCATTGACTAACTTTTGTGATCGTATCTATGCAACAGAAAAAGTCATCTCAGCGATATTATTTAAAGAAATTCTTACCAGCGAGAAGCGACGATTGTTGATGCCATCACCAGTTCCAGTATGTGATAATCCGTGTTGATAGCGCTTAGACCCCAGTTGAGTTGGTTCATTGTGGGTTTGTTTAAACTGTTGCATCACAGTCAAATACTGTGAGGTGGGCGCTATACAACCATTTGATAGATATTTATTTAGCAAGAACTGCGATATCCGTTTTGACAGTTGATTATTACGCGCACCGAACGCAACGCGAGCGGAATTGCTTAAACAAGCCATTAAATTTGTTTTCTATTTTTACTTTTCTTTTATAAAGCTATTCGCAAATGTGTTGAGCTGAATTAGGATACGTTAACAATCCAATTTCGTGTTGCACAATTTTAAGTAAATTATTATATTGAAGAATTAAAAACGTTTAAATCATTTCAAATTGAAATTGCATTTATGTACATACAATTGTATTTCAGAATTATTGTATATACATATGTATGTATGTATAACTTTTTTTTTTTTTAAAATTATCACACACAATATTTAATGCGAAAGTGCTTTTATTTTGGTAAGCCCTAAGGTGGCGAGCGAGAGTTGCGTCTGACACGAACAGCTTAAGTTAAGTCTATGAAGCGCTGAATGAAGTTCAAGCGATACTCAAATGATTTGGCAGGTGTTTGCACGACTGAACGACGTTACGATACGTTGGTAGTGGTGAATATAACATTGCGAAGCGTCAGCATAATTGTTAAGCTTGCATCAGCTTTCACATGGTGAAAATACTTGATGTTTAAGCTCGTTTTGAAACTAACAGTTTAGTTACAACGTATTTCCGCCGAGTATTTCTGATCCTGGAAAGTTAAAGCTTGTACTTTTAAATTAAAGAGCACTTGATCCTAATTTTATTGAACAATAAGCATAACATTTATACTTGTTAAGCTGTTCCAAATTTGAATTAAAATTAAAAAATGTCCATGCAAGTATGTCTGTATGTTTGCATGTATATAAAATGTTAAACTGTAGCATTTCAATTCGGAACGAATATACGATAAGAGTTGAATGTAGAATTGTATGCAAAGGTGAGGAAAATATTTATCCGAATAACTTGAATACTGAAAGAAAACGTGACTTGAAATACATTAAAAAAAACCAGCACAAATTGTATGTATGTACGTGCACCTTTTAAATTATCAATTATTAGAGACTTGCCGGAGAAAATGATGCGGGGGACGGCACTTAATAGTTTTATGTATTTATATATATCACTTTTCTCTTAATCCAATGTATTTGTTGAAGTAACCGTTTTATTGTTTAGTCGCGAAATGGTTTTACACATTTTTACGTAAACAAAAGCAAATTGGAAGCAAAGCTGGCGTAAATAGAAACAGCTGCTCGGCATTCCATTAAATTTGCCGTTGGTTGTGTATACACTTTGAAACGTGTATGACAAACAGTTAACTTCTGACCACAGATAAAAGCCCTTAGGTGTCTTTTCTTTGCATAGCAAATTCGTAAAAATTTGGTTATTGCGATCGCAGTATTATTTGTGTGACTTATAGGCTGTTTAAGCATTTTCCCTATTCTTTTTTATTTGTGTTTGAATTGCAAACTCATAACTAATTGTTTTCTTTCTTTCATATCTGTATAATTTGTTTTGTGCAGTCGATCCTTGTGTTAGTGCAACTATGATGACTAATATATGACTGTAAATAATAAACACTTGATTGTTTTTTGACTCGCACTCACTTGAATTCCTATCTTTACAATTTTATTTGTACAGTCGATTCATGAGTTAGTGCAACCATAATGACTAAAAACTGAAAGTTGAGAACACTGTAAATCGTGTTACGTGCAGTGCTGAAGAAAAAGGTAGCTGAACCTAACAATTATAAAATGTCACGTAAACTGCTACTGAGTATTGAAAACTTCATAAATCGCGTGGAACAACTGCTTCTACCTCATAATGCTCCGCCGCCAGCCTTTTATACCCTACCACCGGCATGTAACACAATCTGGCATAAAACCGAAACATCAAATTTGGGAAAGAAGCTCGATGGCTTCTTACTATATGCTGTACCGAAGCACAGGCGTACAGTTGAGAAACGGCTAAATCGAAAGTTTGGACACCCCGACTTATTTTGGAAGCCACTGAAGATAAAGTCAAATTTACTCAGCTGCCCACAATGCGGGCATGACCATGAAGTTGGTGTACTTTGTCGTAAGCAAAAATTAAATTTTAAGTAATAAAGTACATACTAACTCGTATCCTCTTCTACAGCACACTGCTATGATAAAGTTCGCCAAGAAACTGAGCAGATACAGGAACGCATACAGAATGAGCTTGGACTTCAGCCAGCTGAACAAGATGTAGTCGTACTTTACGAGGGCGAGCAGAAAGATTGCCAAGAGACATTGAAAGGAAAGCGGATTATTGAAATGCAAAAACCACGACCGGTGTGGTTTACCAAAAATCTTTTGCAAAAGACATCGCAGCCTTCCGCCAGTACTGATGCCAAGGAAGTAAAACCAACAAATCTGGGTTGAAAACTGAGTGTTGTCAACATACATAAACTGATAACGAATATTGTTAAATTGTCACTCTTTTATTTTGTTTAAAAAAATTTTCGACTGCTTGGCGTTGAGTTAAAAATCCATTATGGAAGTCGCATGCGCTCATAGCTCTCCTTCCTTGCAATCGCAACTGAAAAACTTCCACACATGATAGGTCAGCACAACTTACAACCAACGATCGATGGCGTCTTTCGTAGAAAAAGCTACCTGGCACTTTCGTAGCATTACTAATAACAGTCTCGGGTAATTTTACATCTAGTAGCTCAACTTGCATATCTACGTATGTCGTCGTTAGATATTTAAACCCATGCATAGCCCTGAATCGATTGTATATCACCAAGGCGTTCATCGCCCAGTTAACTTCAGTTAAACATTTGCTAACTTTAGGAGCTGAAAATATTTATTTTTATTGCAAATGATTGTGTATGTTATATATTGACATTCCATATTCACCATATGTTGCCTCTTCGTCCATTTGTTTTTGTGGGTTAACAAAAGTGGTTGGATACCCATTGATCGTTTCTATCAGCAGTTTTGCTCCGAGATCCGCCAACTTTGGGTGCAGTTCCGACATTCGCATTTTCGGAGTAATGGTCAATTCCCGCTGCGCAAGGATCTACTCGTGATATTATATTTTAAAAACGAAATATACATTTTCAATCAAAGTCACTTACATCGCCCACATCAAAATGGTACGGTTCAATCTTCATTATCGAGACACCTGTCTTAGTGTCACCATGCATTATTGCGTATATGATGGGTGCTGCTCCACGCCAACGCGGAAGCAGACTAGCATGCACATTAATCATACCACTGAAGGGAACGTAGGATAGGGCAACTAGTTTCGAATAGATATAAGCTAATATGATAGACGACAACTTACAGAGGAAACGTTTTTATAATAGCTGCGGGAAGTAGATGACCAAACGAAACAACAACACCCAGGTCATATTGTGGAAAGTGTTCACCAGAAATCATTGGCCATCGATAAATATCAAGATTTTCCTGCTCCGCATAGCGCCGAACACTATTGATGGGGTTCTTAAAAGAAGTGACCACGCCCAACGAAGATGTTTGTTCACTTCGAAAAAAAAAAACAAGAAAAAATTTAACTGTTAATTTGACAATAATTTTCAATGAGTTTCAACCACATTGCATGGCTTGATCGACCTTGTCATATCACTGTCGTCTTCACTAAACTGTGTACAAAGATTGATCGACAAGTTCCCCATGTTACAGATAGGCAGACAGACCGGCATGATCAACTGATTAAGAATATACATACACATTCTAAAGCACGTATAAGGATTTATTAATGGTTTAATTAGCATATGTTGTATATAGTAGTTTGATACCAAGAGAAGTTTCAGGCGGGGTTATGATTTATAGTGTGATTTTTTTAATCTCTTAATGGAGTACATCCTACACCACTGCCCATACGTAGAAAGGTCAGGCTCGATCTTCCACAAGAAGTGATGCTACTCGCATATGCTGATGATATTGACATCATCGAACCAACGAACGGCGAGTTAGTAGAGCAATCTCGGAGATTGAGAAACAATCACGTCTCATGGGCCTAGCGGTGAACGAGGACAAGACGAAGTACTTGGTGTCCACTCACAGACAAGCAGCGCGTCTTGGAGGGTCTGTGAGTATGGGGAAGAATCACGTTTGCTAATCGCTGCTACTTTGGGCTCAGCAAGCAAATTAGAAGTAGAGCCCTCTCTCGAAGTACGAAGATAAAAACTACACCGAATGGTGCACTTTCCTACCACCTAAGTAAGTAGCCCCCTCATGTTACCAACATGTGTCTGTGACATTTTGTTATTTCCAGAAAACTTATTGCAACAAACCTTCATAATTTCTTTACTATACTGTTTTTACATCTATACTGTTCACTCAAGTAAAAAAAAAAAAACATGAAAAAACGTTAACTCAGTTCGCGAATGATACCGTGCGATTCTTCAATTTTACGGTCGACATAATCGTCCATACTAGCGACTAATCCGATCCGAGCCATGTGTCCTGCCCGATATCATACTTAAACTCAAATTGCATAAAAATATTTTACTAATAAAGCCAATCTTAACTTGGAAATCATGTAATATCATCAATTCAAAGTTCTGCACATAAAGAGTTGCAACCAGGGAAATTTTTAGATAAAAATCTTCTAGCGTCACACCTAGACGGTCTACACCTTAAATTTATCTTTATAACTGCATAACTAACGACATTAACCCAATAGTCATGAAAATTAACCAAACGGAGCATAATTCATGACGATGAAAAATTATGTCAGCGGCTGGTTGGTAGGGTATGAGCGAATACACATTCGTGCTGGGTATTAAAGCAACCGACATCACTTCTAAAATACTTAACATTATTGATATTAATAGACACAAAACCATTCTGCTAGTACGATTTATTAAGTAAGTAACTGTATGTACCTATACCCAATAGTTCATTGCACTTACCAGTTCTTGTGCAAAGATTTGAGACTTGGCAAAGAAAAGCTGTCTGTACCGAAAAACAGTATTCTAAAAGGTTTTTTTGCTATAATTGATGTGGTACATCGTCGTGATGGTGCTTCTATCACCTTTCTCCTATATTTGAAGAAATATTTTAAACTTTTGCTAAACAAGTTGCTTGATGAAGACAACATAACCAACAACATAACCGGCGATTCATGAAAATGGAATAAGCAAATATCTTCTCGCACTCACGGGGAATGTCGTCTGCACCACAAAAAATGTACAGAACGGAAACTGCATGTGTGTGATAAGAGAAAAATGTAAATAGGGTAATAAAATAAATCATTCACATTTTTTAGTTACAGCAGTGTGGACAATTTTTATCAAGTTAAAAACATGGAGACCGCTGACAAGAACTCTTTTCGCGACAATAAAACAAACAACTTTGCTGCTTTGCAGGTTCAACATTAATTAATATTATTGCATTTTTTCGTATTACTATTTCTTTTATTTGCAGGTTGCTTTGCAAACAATGAAAGAGCGTTGTGTTCATTTGCAGCGCCGCCTCTCCGAGCTGGAAAATCAAAAGCTCCATGAAGATGTTGAGAACATGACAGATAAACGAAGTGGACCGTATGCTGACGGAATATATATTGAAAGTCTTCAAAAACAAGTGACGGAACTGACATTACAAAAAACCCGCCTCACAGAACAAATAAACATGGTTTCCGACGAAAATCGTAGATTGTGGTCGCGGTTGTCTCAAATGTCAAAGATCAGTGACTTGGGGAGCGGTGGCGATAGCCAGAACCTTATCCGCTCTAAAACATTTACACAGCATTCACCTAACCCTAACCTGCGTCAAAAACGTATTTCAGGCGTACCAAAGGATACCAGCCTCGAGGAAATAGCTTTAGTTGATGTAGATGCTGGTGAATCCTTTGCTGATGATGTGGAACTGGATTATCCCTACGTGCATGTGGAAAATGCTATGATTGTCACTGAATCAGATTTCAATATAGACGCAAAACGGTGCATGGAGGGCTTACAGGAAATGCGACGGGAGGCGATGAAGCAACAAGAGCTTTTGACTCTGTTGGAATCCAAAAAAATAGGTAATATGTAAAATATAAAATTCTTCTAGTGTACTGACATAATATTACCCTTTGCAGCTCTTCAATCTTGTTGTCCGCAATGCGAATTAAAAATTGAAAAACCCGAAATGGCCGATAAGAGCCTTAAAACCGACGACAGCCTAATCGAGTTGCAAAATAACAGCAACGGCTGCCAAACAACTAAAATAAATGATACCAACTGGCGAAGAGCGTCGTCGTCGCATCTTAACATCCTGCAGCAGAAAACAAATGCCGATGCCTTTGATAAAACTTGTCCCATGTGCGGCAAAATTTATACAAGAATGGTATCGTTCAAAGCATTCCAGGAGCATGTCGAGATGCATTTCTTAGATGATTCAATAGAGCTCGAAGGCAGTATGGAACGCAACTATGAGTTTATCTCACATGCAGTTGGCGATTTTTGACACTCAAAAGAACAAAAATTAAATGATGACGTTGACCATCAAAGCAAAACGCTTTCTACAGTTTATGGATAAATGAAATGTGTGCTAACTTTTACCATGCAAACAATAAAATAATAGTATAGAAGTATGTAAGAATATAAATACAGTGTAATAAAATGTATCGGCTAAAAGCACTAAAACGTCAATTGAAACTATGGACTCATTTATAGCGCTCTTCACACTATCAACTCTAACAATGAAATCTATAATAGACATGGCCCACTTCTACATTGAAAACTAAACAATAGTGTAAATACAATAGTGTAAACATGAATGCAGTATTGTTTGTTAGTGTCAAACTGTATTCAACCAGACATTCAGTTGAACTCAGCTGGAATTTAAATATTGCAGTGTACTGACTCCATTGTAAATATAATCATTAATTCTACAAAATAAAGACACAAATTAAGAGAAGAGAGGGCTCTGTTAAGTTGTACAATTATGTTATACCCAGTACAGTGATAAACATTTTTTTTTTGAAAATAAATATGAGCTGGTGTCTTAATTTATAATACTTGTGATGACTACAATCGCTGCAGCGAGAAACAAATTTGTTTCGTTTTAATTTTTTTTTTTTTACTTTTCATTAGTAATGAAGATGGCTCGATATAGGATCTAATTCCTCTCTCAAACGCCTTCTGGTTTCCCAAGTCGGCGGACAACGCTCCCTTGTAGGGGTGGCTTCATACAAACGCACATCCCACTTTTAGGTATTTGTACTATTGTACTATTTTATATATTTGTTCAAAGATTATGATTCCCAAAGCCCTTTGGACCAATTAACAAAATCATAAGAAAACTATTACATTTGGTAAGGTAGTGGGCCGAATGCTCGAATTTCTTGATGTCCATGAGTACATACATACAATATATTCTTAATCAGCTTATCGATACGAGTCGAACTAACCATGTCAGTGTGTCTGTAGGGATATTTACAAATACATAAAATTTATTTATTTCGTAATTGTTTTGGTACTTTCCATTCTTATTTGTTTTCATCTTTAAAAACCACAATGAGCGACCCCGACAATCAGCTTTAAATTCCCTTACAATTAAGAATGCAGCAGTTGAGAGCTCTTGACTTCTAAATATCCTGTACTCTTGCTTATCTTATCTTGCAGTGTTAAAAATTTATTTTAAAAAAGTTTAAAATAAATAAATAAACAAGTGAAAACACTAACTTCGCTGGAACCAAAACTTTAATTGTCTTTACAATTTTCCTTTGGATCGTCAACGCTGGATTTTTATATTCTTGAAGGGATGCCCAGGTCGTTTGGAATTCTAAGTAATTTATACAATATTAGTTATTATTAATTTATATTCCTTTTGTATGTAATTTCAAAACATTTAATATTTTAAAAATTAAAGCATTTGCCTTGATGAACATGGCTAGATCAATTCTTCTAATGGAGCTGTCCAAGAATATCAATTCAATACACATATGTATACTTTATAGGGTCTGGTACGCCTCCTTCTGCGAGTTACATACATTCTCAATAACTTATTATTTGGGTAGAGCGCATAAAACCTACTGATCACGGAAATACAATTTTTATAGGTAAATAGCTGAAAGTGAAAAGTATGGTGAACATTCCATCCAGTCGCATACAAGATTATATCTGTTAAATACTTTCTAATACTTTTATATCAGATTTTACAACTATATCTAAATCTGATTTGCAAAAAAAAATTTAATTGTAGAATATATGATGTGTGTATTATACAAATCAACAAAATTGAAATTTGATAAACCAGGTAGGTCACAAACTTTTTAAAGTTATAATCAAGATCCATTCATATTTAAATTTAGTTTTTCTGATTTTAGCCCAAATTCGGCCATGCGTTGTTTCAGACCGGTTTCCAATTTCGAACTCACGGCCCTTCTTATCATTGTTTTCATTTTACAATTTTCCTACCGGCGTAAATAGATACTTATATAAATGCTTAACACATTTTAAAAAATCCATAAAAATTAAATGCTTTCGAGTATTGATAGACAAAAGTTTTAAACTAATTCTCTAAGCACAAAAACAAATTAAATGTTTCCGTTATCGGTAAAATGAAATGAAAAATCGGAAGAAAAGTAGTCTCGTTTATAATTTGGCGTCACCAAAACGAACGCTATATAAGATTTAACGAATCTGCAAAGCATTTCAGTCATAGAGCGTAGTCGTTACACATACCACGCGTTTAGTTGGTTTGTTTCCATTTGTAATTGACTTGAATTATGGAAAATAGTTTCCATCATTTGATAACTTTTAATTTAACGTGACAAAATATTGTCTGTGTGTAACATAGAAAAGACGCAAATAATTAATTTAATAACTTTGAAGTATTATTGTGTTAAAGTATCACTATTAAAGAACGTGTAAAATGGTGACCCACAGTGCTTTTCAAAAGCTCTTCCTCCTCCTACCTCTTGCCTATCCAAATAAGCCAGGTACAATGCAATCAATTAATCAATCGTTCATACACACTAAAGTCAAATCAAATTTTAAAATGTTGAAATAAAGCAATAAACTATAGAAACAAAGTTGCCTATGACGACATCATCATTAATTTCAACGAAAGTGAAATCTATTAACGGCTTATGTTATGTTTCTTTTCATACATATTTACGAAATTTAAATATTTCAATGCTTTAACTTTCTTAATTCAGGTATTTCAAGCACAGAGGCACCAGAGAGTTCCTGGAACTATAATGAGAATGGTGCTGATTGGATTGGCACTTGTGAATCTGGTGTCCGTCAATCGCCTATTAGGCTAAGTTTATCTAAAGTAAGTTTAGTCTACTGTGTATTAGTATAAAGTGCATGTATGACTGTAATTGGCTTTGAATGTCCCAATTTATAAAGTGATGTGAATTTGCGCCATTTTTCATTAAAAGTGGCAACGAAACGCATTTACCTAAATTTTCTGAATGACAAGATTTAGACATTTATTCGATTTGTTTCATTATTTATACAATATAATTTCTCAATCAAGTATTTTAAATTTAGTCTGCAATTTTTTTTGAATAGTTTTGGGGTCTGTTGGCAAACTTTATAAATATTACCGATTTTGTTGGTAAATTTGCCGGTGAAGGGGGTCCCTACGTAAGTGGGTACAAATCAGAAAACGATTTACTCATGCCAACACAATAATTTTTCACGAACATACATTTATGATTGCATATTTCAGTCCATTATATCACCACTACCTCGTTTAAACTTTGGTAACTATGATATACCACTGCGTGTACCTATTGTTCTGGAAAACAACGGACATTCAGGTCAGTGCACAATGATTAATTTTTTCAAAAAAAGTGTGTTTAAAATCGGTTCAAATTCTAGTTAACTTAGAGCTACCGGAGACTAGAAATGGTCAACGTGCTTTCATTAGTGGTGGTATGCTGAAGGGAGATTATGAGGCCGTTGGAATGCACTTTCACTGGGGCTCCAAATCTTCTCGTGGCTCAGAACATGTAATCAACCAGCAGCGATTCGATGCAGAAATGCATATTGTGCACAAAAATTCGAAATACGAAACTGTAGACGAAGCAATTAAGCACTCGGATGGAATCGCAGTGCTTGGCGTTATGTTGAAAATCGTTAATGTAAGTGCTTTGTTTGTGCTTGTGCTTGGAAAACTCACAGTAATAGTTTTTTCATATTTCAGTTTCCCGATCGGGTATATCCTGGGTTAAACAAAGTCTTTAATCATGTGACCCAAATAACTGGATATCATTCAAACAAGGAATTATCTGGATCTCTGACAGTTGGCCAGCTGATGGGAGATCTTAATACACGACAGTTTTTTACATACAAAGGCTCTCTAACCACTCCGAAATGCGCCGAAGCAGTTACTTGGTTTGTGTTTCCCAATGCATTGCCCATTCCACGTAGCCAACTTTCCAAACTGTGGGAAGTTGAGGACGACGAAGGTATATCCTTAATTAACAACTATCGCGTACTTCAACCACGCAACAATCGCTTAGTCTTTTTCCGTTCTTCAAAAGATACAAGTCAAGTCTACTTGGGCTGACAGATGATATGAATTTGGTGTCTAAATAAAAATCTGAAAAGAAACTGTGTTTGTTTTTATTCTTTTCACACATAGTCTGAGAGCCTGAAATGGCAACGTATTGTAAGTTTGTCAGAAAGTTTTTAACGCTTAAAAGGAGACATCTTAGATACCATAAAGTGTACATATTCTTGGTCAGCTTGTCGAGACAAAGATATCGAGCTATGACCGTCTGAATGTTGTGTCAATTTGTTATGTATCTGGCTAAAACACAGTATTTATGCTTATTTTGGTCACCAAGCACTTTTAATTTTGTGTTAAACAAATTATTTTTTCTATTCCATGGTTGGAATATATGAACTTAGATAAGGACGGATGTTTAACTTCGGTTTAACCGAATCTGTCATACCATTCACACGAGATTTTAAATCGTATCGTAAATCATCAGCATATCAAATATGCTACCATATCAAATATGTATATGTACAGAGGGCAAACATTCCACCATAGCGAATTACAAGCAGATATTGCTCCTGAACGTTATTGGATGATACGCGAATGAATAGACCCGACCCCATCCAGCCCATAGTAAGGAAAAGGCTTACAAACTCGATCGAAAATTGAAGCCACCAAATTTGAATTTACGCTTTAATTTCAGTCTCAATGACGATCCGCAGTTTTCGCGAATATCGTTCAGTGATGAGGCACGTTTGTGGCTCAATGGATACGTCAATAAACAAAATTGTCGCATTTGGGCTGATGAGCAACCCGAAAAATGCCGCGTAATTCGCAAGTTACCGGTAGCAATGCTTCCGAATGGACCACCTACAGCGTAGTCGTGGCTAACATTTCAATGAAATTGTCTTTAAAAAGTAAATGTCAGAGATCGTTCTTTCGAGTCATAATAAAGATTCCGACATCCAATTATATTTGAAGTGTTTTATTTAAAATTAAAAAAACAAATCTATAAATGAATCACTCATTGTAATATATGTCAAATACCACATGTCATGTACGAGGTGTGTTAAGAAAAATAGCACTTTTAGCAAAAACTTCGACTTTTTGCTGTTTTTGAATTTTCATCTTATCACTAGAAATCCTCCATATTGTTGTTCAATGCAATTAATTGAAATTATGAATCAGTTAGAAAGTTTTTGTCATGAATCCCTAGCGTGGAGTAGGAGTATACAAAGTTTGCATCTATATGTATGTATTTAATGCATATCTCGAGTTAGAAACGACCTATGTGACTGCGACTTATGTCAATAGAGATAATAAAATACGTATGTAAAAGTGAAGTTTTATATTATTTTATATTTTCATATATTGTGTAATGTAGAATTATGTACCTTTTCCTTTAAAATTGATAGCTATTTAAATTACATTACACAAGAAAAAATTATATGAGTTGGAAACTTAGTCGCGATATAATTAGGACTATAAACGTTCTATATAATTATACCATGCTCTGAAGGGCGAAGGAATACTAAGTAAATAAAATGTAATGTATGTATTTAGTGTAAGCACACCGGGTAACCTTAGTACATACTATATTAAAATAAGATTTCGTATGTTAACGTACTTATGAACTCGAAAACTATCCAACCGATTTTGATGAAATTTTCATGGAATATTTTTGGATGATGTTCATAGGCTCAAGTAGTATAATAGGATTTGAAAAATTACCTAATTAAAAATGTTTTTTTTTTTTAATTCAGTAACCAAAACGGAGGCGTAGCAGCTTACGCCAAGATCGGCTGTATATGGAACATGTAAACTAAAAGAAAAACGCTCATTGCGGTGGAACCGATCACAAAAACTTATAAATTGTGTAGCAACAATATATGTATATCCTAACCGAAGAAAAAGAAGAAAATGTGTTCGACTTCAATATACCCTCTACTTTTTGGAAATAAGAATAAAAAAAATATGTTCATATAAATGTACATATTTTTTTTTATTCAGAGTATATAATTTATTTTAGAGAATAAAATTCTCTACAACTTTTGTATAGAGTGCACTGCGCACAGTCTATATTTACGGTTAATCGTATTTTGTATAAAGTTAATTTTTTACTAAAAATATATTATTAAACAATAGCTATTATTTATGTACTAATTATTAAATAATTTATATTTAATTAAAATAAGTAACTTAATTATTTATATTTAATTATCTGTATTTAACTATTTATATTTAATTCTTTATCTATACAGATAAATAAAATTGGAGTGTCTGTTTGTAATATTAAAATAATAGCTTTTTACTAAATGTATATGGTACATATACCAAAATAAATTTTTTTACAATTTTTGTCTGTCTGTCTGTTTGTTTGGGCTAATCTCTGAAACGGCTGGGCCGATTTTGACAGAACTTTCACTGGCTGATAGCTGATGTAATAAGGAGTAACTTAGTACAAAGTCGCGGGGACCATCTAGTATATAAATATTTTATTTATAATTGGCAAATGGCAGTTAGTTATCTTCTTCTCCTTCACCGTCTTCTTCTTGCGGTCGCTCGAGAATGTTTAAGTCATTATCATCATTCTCGTTGTCGGTGATATTCGTCTCCAAACCTTCCAGAATTTCGGGATCAAATGCACTTTCTTCATCGAGATTATTTAGATATGATGAAGCGTTAAGGCAAGCTTGTCCATTGCACTGGCTACAAGCTAAAGAACATTGAAATCCCGATTTCCTGCATCCACAGCGTGAACCACAACCATTGCTGGAGGTAATAACATTCTTATTTGTTCCAGGAGTGCATTTTGCAGCATCCAGCCCATTCTTGAGTATCTAAATCGTTCCCTAACCACGTTTAAATCTGGTAGTAGACACGATTGATATGTTGATGAGCCGCTACACTTGTTGGTGGAAGTGTTGATAATTGTACAGGTTTTTTTAGTTTTGTTAATTTGACAAAAGTTGGTATAGCAAATAGTGTGGTACTTTGCTTCAGCAGCGATCAAGTCATACTCATAAATTATACGTTCTTTTACTAATTCTCCTAAGGAATCGCTTCGTTCTTCTGTTTTTTTAATTACATTGTCTTTGAATGCAAGTGTACTTACATTACTTATTGTGCGTCTGTACTTCTCTTTTTTTTCCTCTCTGCTAATTCATCAGCTTCTTGGCCACAAAATAAGCATAAATTTTTCAAAAACTTCATTTCTTTTTTAAGGTGCACTTTATATTGAAGTTTCGCCCTCTTCTATGTGTCGTTTCGATGCTGCAATAGAATTTTTACTAATGTACACTTTTCGACAATCGGAATGCACATTCACAGAACTTAAATTATTCAAATAGTCTATATGGCCATCATTTCTTGCGACACTTGCAGTTTTTAAAATTTGTAAATTACGTACAACATTCACAGAAACACCGTCTGAAAGTGACTTATCACATACAAAACACAAATAAGCCATAGCTCTTAAAATTGTACGTCCGTCGTTTCGAAGATACAATTTAAAACTAACGAATAAACTTGGCTAACACAAAGTGGTCCCTTAAATGAGAAAGTGACCTTGAATACTATAGAACACCTGCTCCGGCTGTAAATAGAAAAAATGTCGTAGAGAATATTAATAATTAAGTTACTTATTTTAATTAAATATAAATAATTAGAACATAAATAATAGCCATTGTTTAATAATAATATTTATTTAGTAAAATATTAACTTTATACAACATACGATTAACCGTAACTCAGACTTGACCTTGCGCTGCGCACTCTTTATGCTTTATCTCAAAAACGGTTAATCGTATGAAAAAAAAGTAGAAACAAAAGTTGTAGATAATTTTATACTATACAACTTTTATAATAGGTGCAAATTTCATTTAAGGTATAGGAAGCGAGATATTCACGAAAATTTTCGCGACCTTTGACCTTGATTATCTTAAGACTCGTACACGATATTATATGAGACTTTTGAGACAACATATAGAACGGCGAAACAAATGACTATAGAGTACAGCAACAACATTTGTTTGACAGTCACTTTTTCATTTTTTTGTCAGTGTTTCATTCGTCAATAAATAAAATTATTATCGCTTATTTTCATTTGTTTTTCAATTCATTCGAATTCAAAAAAATGCCACAAAAAAAAGCATCCATTGGTAAAAAAACCACAAAATCAAAAAAGATGAGCGAAAAAAAGCAGCTGAAAATGCCGATGAACACGAATCACGTTTGCAAAATCTTCGCGAATGGGCACCTACATCTAGAGCCACAGAAACGGGACAAGAACAGGAGTCGCGGCATTGGCAATTGCGCGAAAGGGCATCCACATTGAATATACATATTAATGGTGTCGTGGAGAGCATGGAAAGGGGACAGGTAGAAGTTGGCGTCAAAGGAAGGTAGGTAGAGAAAAGAAGTGGTATGAGACGTGGTGGTTGGGGAAGAGGTGGTAGGGGAAGTGGTGGTAAGTAAAGGGGCATGGAGGTAGGAGAGGCCGAGGGAATGGCAGCAACGCGCTGCGTACCATTTAAGATAGAGGGATGAAATGTTGTATACGTGTTAATGGGATCAAGGGGGCAATCGGTTTTCTATTGTATGTTTTAAGACATAACTGGAAAATAAAGATTTCTATCAATTTTGCGTTATATATATATATATATATATATATATATATATATATATATATATATATATATATATATATATATATATATATATATATATATATATATATATATATATATATATATAAAAAATATATATATATATATATATATATATATATATATATATATATATATATATATATATATATATATATATATATATATATATATATATATATATATAACGCAAAATTGATAGAAATCTTTATTTTCCAGTTATGTCTTAAAACATACAATAGAAAACCGATTGAAGGGCCTTTGTTTCAACCATGAGATCTTACTTGACTGTTACATACATTTGCAGCAACTTAATATACCCTTTTACCTGGTGGGTACAGGGTATAAATAGATGCAAGGTTCATTGGCCTTAAGCTTCTTGAATATGTTATCAGTAAACAGCTAGTAATAAACATGCAGTGAACAAGAATGTATTCTCCTACGTCCCTCCTTATGCTGGATATCTAATAACTGGATATGTATCCAGCCATCACATTTGTTGGAGTTTCGAGATACGCTGTACGGAAGGTGGACAGACTTCTAAATATAATGAATATAGTATGTTTAGTTGTTTTTATAAAACCTACCTGGCTATTTGTTGCGCTACATGTTTTGCATACAAATATGTTGAGTAAATACTAAGTTAAAGTGGCTCAATTTGATCCGGCATGGACAGCTTTGTGTTCAAACAATCCTATACATATGTATATAGCGTGAAAACTTCATATATGTATATCTAAATAGCTCAAAAACTTTACAAATTTAAACTAGAAGTGACTGCAAACTCAACACAAATTGACTAATATTCCGAATCTGTCATATGTATACGATCGTCTGAAGAGGGCATAAAGAAAATATAAATAGTACTGAGAGTAATGCATGGTATTAACAGAAAATATCTTTACGAAATGAAATAAAGTCCTTGAAAATTAATCCTGAACTCTGCTTTTCAAGGATTGTTTGGAATGATGATCTGTTTTTTTAAGAGAAATTAAAAAAAGTAAATAATAGTGTGGAAAACTAGTTTTGTAGAAAACATATATATATATATATATATATATATATATATATATATATATATATATATATATATATATATATATATATATATATATATATATATATATATATATATATATATATATATATATATATATATATATATATTCAAGATTTGGAATCTTGATTTTTACATGAAGGGTATTTTATGTTATGTAGCAATATATCGAAGATAAAAAAGAAGGAAACGTAAGAGTAGCATAAAAAATGTATAAACGTCGAAGAATATTACATACTCGTACATACTTAATTGGTTTAACACTACTGAACATATTTTGCTTCAAATAAGAATAAGTAAACTTATAATTAATTCGACGCGGTGGCGGGGTGGTAAAATATTTTTCATTATTAAAATCAAAAAACATGATTATAGTTTATCAATAACAACTTTTAAACGCTATAGCGTTACAAATTTAACTTTAGCTCTGCAAAAATAGTTGTTATTTATAAGAATCAAATTTTGTTTCGTAGTGTAATTTCCTAGCCTCCTCGGCGTTTTGTCTTTGGTTTAGATCCAATGTATGCTATAAATTGATCTGCAAAGTGAAAAGATGCTGCAGTTTTCGTAGTTGCTCCGATGCGAAAGTATCAAGAAATGTTTCTGATCATAGAAGGAATCTGTTCTTTGATTGTGCTATTGCCGCTACAAGCATTTTGCAGTGACAGTCAGACTGCAGCTGGAAAAATCGTTCAGCGAGTATTCAATAGAGTTACAAATCCTGTGACAACTACAAGTTTGAAAGATGAAGATGGAGAAATAGTTTGCGATCCAGGCAGTTATAACTATGATCAGAATGGCAACGATTGGACAGGCACATGTCAAAGCGGCCGCCAACAGTCGCCAATAGAATTAAATGTATTGAGTGTAAGTATAAATTTGTAAAGTTAGGTTAGTTAAATCCTTGTTAGTTATGAAATTTTATATTTCAGTCTGCTATTTCATCAGAGCCGCGTATTAGATTCTACAATTATGAATATAAGCTACGGTCACCCTTGATCCTTTTTAATAACGGTCACACAGGTTTGAATGTTATAATTGGAATGAAAATTCAAAAATATAATATGATTTTTGCTTTTATAGCCCAATTAGAACTGCAACCAAAAGATGAGCGTAGAAGAGCTTATATTTCTGGCGGCTATCTGCGTGGCAAGTATGAAGCGCAAAATGTTCATTTCCATTGGGGCTCTCGTAAATCCAGAGGCTCCGAGCACACTGTTAATGGAGTAAGATATGATGTCGAAATGCATATTGTTCATAAAAATGCGCGATATAGAACTGTTGAAGAAGCCTCGACTCAACCAGACGGTCTAGCTGTACTAGGTGTAATGATTCAGGGAGTGCCGGTAATAAATTGCGACTTTCACACTTTTATACTATTCGCACATAGTGTGAATAGTATATTTATTTTTACT
The DNA here is from genome assembly GCA_035044765.1 of Leucophenga montana. Taxonomy (NCBI): domain Eukaryota; kingdom Metazoa; phylum Arthropoda; class Insecta; order Diptera; family Drosophilidae; genus Leucophenga; species Leucophenga montana. Next base: position 151,854 of record JAWNNQ010001730.1, read on the forward strand.
CACAGTTTGTAATATAGAGATAGAACGGAGATTCCATAAGGTAAATATATACTAGATTAGCTCGATAAGATGAGTTGATCTAGCGGTTTCTGTCTGTTCGACCATCTGCCTGTGATGCTAGTAGACCCTCAGTCGTCAACGAATCGTTTGACAGAGACATCCGCAAGTGAATATGCCACAACTGCATTTAGATATGTCCTATAAAAACCCAAAATTTACTGATGATGTCACATGGAGCCTTCATATGCACGGAAGCTTCAGATTTGAGTCAAACTTTTAGTATTGGAAACTTTCTATTAAAACCAATCTCAGTTAGGTTTGGATGCGTTTTTAAAGAACGGACGTTTTACAAATTGTCTTAATGGCCTCATCATGTCTCATTATACAAAACTACCACCTTTAAAATTAATATGGAAAACTTTAATTTGATTTCCGGAATAGTGGCTTTTATGGAAAAACGCTTTTCATTTCGGTTTCACCGAAGTTGACGTCCCTCTTGTTTCTCATAGAATTGAATTTCAATAACTTTTTCAACATATATGTTTAAGCGTAATGTACGACCGACTCGACTGGTAAATATTTTTGACAACCTACCGGATATAGTTGATTGTGGTGATATGGCAAGAATAAGTGCCAGTATGTCCGTTGGTGATTTCCTTGGCAACATAGTTACGGGTCAATACTTCTCATACAACGGTAAATCTTTGAACAGCTTATTTTATTTTCTATTCTTATTAAATATCTTATAAATATGCAGGATCACTGACTACACCGAACTGCGCCGAGGCAGTTGCCTGGACGGTATTCACAGACGTAATGGAAGTTTCCCAAAAATACATAAAAAGATTTTGGAGCTTAAGGGATAATAGAGGACATCCATTGATCAACAATTATCGAAATTTGCAAGATATATCAAATCGGACTATTTACTACAGATCACTTAACAACTATATATAATTGAGTAGGACTGCGTCCATGCCAATTTTTTAAAATACAATACAAATATGCTATCCATTTGCATCCTTAGTTTTTTTTTCAACAAATGGATACCATTAATTTATTTACATTATAAACTAAGGATCGTAACGATTATGTGTAATATTTATAATAATTATTTATAATTATTTATTGATTTCTATTATACTAATATACTAATCAAAAATATCTGTTTTTTTAATTTTTTTTTTTTAAAACAATCATGGTTTTTATTCAATAGTTTGAAATCACAAATTGTAATATCTAAACAGGTCGACCAGTTACCAAATATTCACTCTACGACAAATTTTGGAGAAGACTCGTGGGCACAACAAAGACACACAACACCTATTTGTCTGTTATAAAGCCGCTTCTGACACGATGACAAGAACGAAGTTACTATCCCTTGGTGAACTTGGTATCCCAGCAAAGATTGTTCGTCTTTCCATGATAATTCACACACAAAACGTCGGCAGATTAGGAAAAAGCCACTCCATTGATATCAAAAAATGAAGCATGAAGCTCAAAATATAAAGACACTTTCAGGCAGAAACTTTTTAATTTTCTGATGGGGTACATCCAACGCCATTGCCCATATGTAGAACGAAGCATGAAGGTCAAAATATAAAGACACTGATAATCTCGGTCCCGGGCCTCTTTGGGTGTTTTTGAGAAAAATATTTTGGGGCCCTTTAGTGGCCAACGAGTTTAGGATCCGTACGAACCACGAGTCGTATGAGTTATATGATGAGGTTGACAGCGCAAAAATTTTCAGCGGGCTGATGATCTTATCCGGATAGACAATTCAGCTCTAGCACAGATGGATTACGTGAGAAACCTAAGCACAATGGGTGAACAACGTCCAAGTGGGCGACCGAGCATGCGTTAGAAAGACAAAGTTTGAGAAGACCTCTGAGGCTGGTGCGCCTTCCTAGTAAGTTATAAACCAATTTGTTTATACAAGAGCATTATTGTACTTTTTGTATACTATTTGAAATTAGAGTGTACAGTTCGTTCATATGTAGCGTAAAACTAACCAAATGGATGTGATGGCGTGATAGAAGGTCGTAATATTTTAAACAAGGGACTTTGTCTGTTTGGATTGGGAACACCGCACAAGTCCAGACAATATTTTTAGCTCCTGTATATTAATAATTTTTAGTTTTTAAAATTCGTTCCAGGATTTTCTTCAACCACAAATGGAATACACTGTCCCAACCAAGAGTATTTTAACTACAACAAAAACTGTGATGATTGGGAAGATATTTGTCTGTGTGTTGTTAAGAATTCTCCTATCGGATTGTCTAGTTTGATCGAATTTTATATTAATAATTTTCTAATTTATAGGCAATAATATCTTGTTCCAACGCAATGAATTATATCAATTACGATAAACCACTCATTATTTCTTTAGTTTTGAAGAACACGGGATATACGGGTGTGTACATTTCATATCGTAACTTTAAATTAAAATGTTTTTAATACGGAAACGTATAGCTGAGATCGAGGTGGGTTGAAATCACTTAACATAGCTACACAACTGCACTTTCGCTTTGGGCCAGACTATTCCAAAGAATTAGAGCACATTCTCGATTGTCAACGATCTGATGCGGAACTGCATATTGTACACAAAAAAATTTGATGAAAATCGATGGAAATGGCTATGTAAGTTACTACTTACACTACTTGAGGTCGTATCAACTACATATTTTTAAAAGGCCCAATTTGATAAATAGCTATCTTATAGGATTTCATGGATGATCCGTCATCATGCGGCTTAAATGCAATACTCAAAGAGGCCAAGTACATAGCCAACTGTAACTCCCTCTTAAACATAAAATCGTAGTTAAGCTTGGGACTGATCTTGGCTAAAACGGACAAAAAAATATACATATACATATCGTATTTTACATGTACAATTTATGTAAAACATAAGCGTGTGTAGTGGGTTTGTATAGCGGCTATCCCAAAACTTGGGGTACAGAAAAATGAGATATTTTCGTTAAGCCCAAGAATTTAAACGTGGGTGGGACTACCCCTAAAAGCGGGCGATATTTATATCTAGTATCCGTTCATAAAATGCCATCATATAAATTTCAAATCGATATTGATAGGGGCTACCCCAAAAAGTGTGTATGAAGCGATGTAGTAGATGTGTAAGATGCCGCCATATCGAATTTCAAGTTGATATTGACGTTTCCATACAGATGCATAAAATGGAGCTGTGGGTTTATATGGGACTACCTCAGAAAGTGGGCGGGACATGCCCATTAGTCTATATATGTTAAGCGGCTGTCTATAAAAAGACACCATATCGCATTTCAACCTATGGGCGGGTCCCACCCATGAATGAATATGTCAAATATCCGTCCACTAAAAGTTACCACATCAATTATTAAATTGATATTGACCACATTAAAACAGTTTTTCATACAAAAAGACAAAAGTGGGCGGTTGGTTTGTATGGGGGCTACCGGAAAAAGGCGTTGCGGGTCAATCTTGATATTCTATTAAACTGCAATAAAAATAAGTGTATGTGCAAAATTTTAACAGGATAGCATAAAAATTGGTACTCAAAAAATGCGCAACAACATACTTACAGACAGACGGACATGGCTAGATCGACTCGTCTCGTCGAGCTGTTCAAGAATATATATACTTTATGGGGTCTACGATGCCTCCTTTAATGCGTTACAAATACAATAAAAAAGAATAAAAAGACAACCTGATAATACCCTTTCACACTGTGTGTGAATGGTATAACAAGAAAGAACAACTATACAAAATTGTAAATATCATAGCAACCATATAGCTCAATCGACAAAAAACTTTTTGGTCATATTCATATTAATTTTGATATTGACGGTAATAAAAAAATTCTTTATTCAAAATTGGGAGGTGTGTTTGTATGGGGCCAACCACAAAGAGTAGAGTGGGACGCGCCCATCGATTTTTATGTGAAGCGTACAGCTACTATGTATATCCATTTTAAAGTGGATAGTGGTAATAGAAAAGTTCTTCATACAAAAGTGGGCGGAGTGTTTGGATAGTGGCTACCCCTTAGAGTAGGACGGGACGCGCCCATTGATATTTATGTGAAAAATCTAAAATAAGACAGTATATTCATTGTACTCTGTACCTATAGGGTAAAAGGGAGTATTAAGTTTGTGGAAATGTATGTAACAGGCAGAGGGATAATACGCTATAGAGTATATATATTCTTTATCAGCATCGGAAGATGAACCGATACCGTCGGTCCATCCGTCTATTATTATCCCTTTGGTTAAGGGTGTAATAAAAATATTATAACCTATGTCACTCTCGCAATGAATATGAAGCGAAGGATATGTCAAATCCATCAAGCCGTTTATGCTACACCCTAAGCCAAAAAATAAACAGGCATACATATATGCAGTATGTATGCATGTTTCATAATATGTACTAAATTATATAAGTTTTAAATAAAACTTTTCAAAATTTCGATTTTTCCATATGTTGTGCCTCTGAGGTACATTTTGAGAGAATTAGATACAAAAGATTCCTGATGGATGTGTCGTTTTGGGAGCATTGTATACTATTTTGATTTATTATAATATTAAGATCGTTGACAACACCGCCATGCGTCGAAGACGTGCGTTGGTTAATTTTTACTAATTTCTACTACTTAATTTCTACTATCGCAACATACAGGGTCTTAACTCCCGGCTTATTTTTCTGAAAGATGTACTACTGAACAACTGATTTCGATTTTTTTTTATATCTTTGTTGACTGTAAGTGAAATGTCAAAAACAGCTGCTACCTATGCCATAGAAGAAAATCGCAAAAGCAAAGTGTGAGATAATTAGTTTGTATATAAAATGTAGAATATATTTGGCAACTATGAAAAAAGTAACTGAAGGAGTACATAGCGAGCATGAAGCTATTTGGGTACGAGACAGTGAACAAAAGCAACAACAGACGCTATCGGAAACTGATACCAGCAAAGTACCCATTGTTTATTCCAAAAAATATGAAGTACATTTTGGAGGTTTGGAGAAACTACATCCGTTTGATTCATCAAAAGGAAGCCGAATACAAAAGGTCTAGGTTAAAGTCAATGCTCAAAATACAAATAACAATTTTAACGGGAAAATTTCTGCTACTACTTTAGTTTTTGTGTCAGCTTCTGGACCTCAGCGCCGGTCAATTTTATGCGCCACCGAAGGAGATTAGTAAACAAGAACTCGAACGCGTACATACTTATAAATTTTTAAATTCTCTAAAATGGAGCGTGAATGTCGCACGTATTACAGAAATACCCCCCTTGATTTTTGTACCTAACAAATGTGTTCAAAGCGGATATTTACGCCCAATGCGATTTCAAGTTGCAGGTTCAATACTGGCAGGAAGATTAGCTTTGGAACGTGGCTGGTCTATTAACCTGGGCGGTGGCTTTCATCATTGCTGTAAGTATTGCTATGTAGTTAGCAAAGCCTGTGACAAATCATTTGACGTTTCATATTTAAATTATTATTGAAGGCAGCTACAAGGCTGGCGGCTTTTGTCCATATGCGGACATAACTTTGCTTATAATGCGTTTGTTTGAGCAGGAACCATCACTGCGGTTTGCAATGATAGTCGATTTGGATGCACACCAAGGTAACGGACACGAGCGCGATTTTATGGAAAATACAAGAGTCTATATTTTGGATATATATAATGGGAGAATCTATCCACGGGATCACTTTGCAAAGGTAAGTATTCGATGTGGCGTCGAGTTGTTGCCGGGAACCACAGACGAGACGTACTTAAGAAAACTCAAAAGGTAATATTTTATCAGCAAATCACTACTAGAACGGCAAACTCATTGTTTTTTTTTATGCAGATGCTTAGAGCAAGCTGTGGCAGAGTTTCAACCTGACATTGTGATATACAATGCCGGCACCGATATACTAATAGGGGATCCATTAGGATTGCTCGCTATATCAGCAGAGGTACATTCATTCTATACTCCTTATTTCTACAAGTTGTCTTCGCCGTCGACTATAGACCCATACAGCGCATCCGTTGCAACTTGACACTACTACATATCTTTTGTATAACACAAATACAAGTTTAATGAGACTGGTATGTAGTGGACTACTTATACGAGAGTACATAGCAAGAAATATAAATACTACACCGAAGACGACTTTCAGAATAGGGGAGAATAATTAGATAAGTGTTTTCAATTTTAACTGTGTGTATATATCTTTAGGGCATAATTGAACGTGATCGCATGGTATTTGCTACATTTCGCCAAAGAAAGATTCCCATTGTTATGTTACTTAGTGGAGGATATTTAAAATCATCTGCTAAAGTTATAGCCGATTCCATCGTAAACCTGAGGCATCATTGCCTGCTAACATAAACAAGTAAGTAGTCAAACGAAAACACAATTGAAAAGACTACTAATGCCATTGACTCATAAGATGCAATTAAACTACAGATACATGGCTACATTATTACCTACCAAATTTATTATCATATTATATTTTGCAGTTACAAATATGTCGATATTAACTTACCAAATCGTTGTTGTGGATCGACTTTAATCTAACACCATTAAAATATCGATAAAGATTTCTCTCTTCGAATGGATTATTTCATTATTAAATAAAAATTATAATTATAAATTATCTCGTTAAAGTACAATTTGACACAATTTGTTAAAAATCTTTATGCTTTAATTTTAGCTATCAATATGTTAAAATATTCTGTATTTTATTAAAATATCAAATATAGTGTCTAAATAAATACAAATAATAGTCAGTTGACCAATGATCATCTTTGCATCGCAGAGTTTTTATATGATGAAATTTATAATATAAATTTCTGCAGTATTTAGCTAAATAAGCTAAAATAATTAACAGAATTTATAGGAAATTGCCATCAGTGTACTCATGAAGTTTAAAATACTTACTCAGCAGTGCTGGTGGCAGCGTCCACAAAAAGAACATCCGATCGTGAGTTTATGATATAAACCAGGCAGAATGATAAAACAAGCAGAACTATGCCAATGCTTAATGTAATTATCTTGTGCATATTGGACGGACGCAGAAAAATACGAGCACTAAATTGCGACCAAGTTGATTCTGTCCAGGTTGAATATTCACCAGATTGCCAGTTGTATCCTAATTTTAATAAAGAATGTGATAAAAATAACCATTTCGTGGAAAGATAGAGCAATATTTACCTTTAATAAGAAATGCTGGACTTAGGGCGTGGCTGTAGTTGCTAGTAGTTAGACGGCATTCACCTTTTCCATCATAGCCGGCAAACCAATGAAACGGAAGGTTGGTACAGTTTTCTTTAGCATAGGGCAACTTTTGGGAAAGTAGATAGCCTATTAGTCGGTATGACCAACCGGAAGATTCTTGAGAAGCACCTAAAACGCTTATGTAACTTTAAAAAAAAAAATTTTATAAATATCGCATATATATGAACCTTTAAAAATATGTGATTGTATATCACCTACCGCATTGGTGGAATTGGCAAGCCAGGCAGGCTATTTGGATGAGAAGCAGCTTTAAAAAGTGGACAATCGGCTGATTGTAGAAAACAGTAAAGAAACTCGTCGGTTAGGACAGGATTGGCAACTAATGTTTTAGTGTATGTGTTCCCAGTAAGAGTTTCATATAAAGCTAGAGCAACAACGGTAGAAATATTTCGAATCTTTAACTGCACAGAGTCAATTGGAAAAAGTTTTATGCCACCTTCGACATCCATTAAATTTGTATAATCGGACGATGTGTTGCCATATATGAACTTAACATTTTCAAAGTCGTCGTAGATGGAATGGTAAAATCTGTTTGTTGGCGATGTGTTTAATACGAGCGCCGGAAAAGACGAATTAAGCCGTAAGAAAGATTGCGCTGAAGTTGGGGGTATATTGTAACCAACAGTAGCTTGAAAATCGATTTTAAACTGAAATTTGGCATCGTTTGAGTATTTGTTTAACTTCTTTAAAAAGTTTTGCGCTTCTGTTGTCGCCTCTAGCGTGTGCAGTTTAACTGTGGAAATATCATCCAAATTGCCTATATCCAACATGAACTTAATGTTTTCAAGCGAGATGGGAAAAGTTTGCGTAGAACGAGAAGGGAACGCTAAGTGCTGAAGGTCGTAAACAAAACGTTGTGAACCAATGTAGTCGTAGGATTCACCATTGAAGAACACAAAAAGAACATTTTGTTTGTCTAGCACGTCAGTCTGAACGGGCAGCAACTTGTGCAGCATATGGGCAATGTTCATAAGCGTTGCGTAGCCAAGTAGTGAATCCATTGCCCCCAACCCTAAAAACGTAATCATTATTAATAAACTCACTATACAAAAATTAAATCGAAACATACCCACTCCGTCAAACATTGAAGTAGTGTCTAATCGGCACGTAAGCAAAATAAATTGCTCATCCTTAAGCGGTTTATTAGGATTTTCTTTGTTTGGATTTGGAATATTGCGAGGAAATAAAGTAGCATACACATTTCGTCCTTCCAATGGATCGCAGAACTTTGTGCCACCAAGATTATTAATGAAATTCGTTCGGCGCATACAAACCTCAGAGTTAACAGCTGCGGACATGAATGCCTTTATTTCTACGGCACAGAGACTGCGGGTTGATTGTTTCTCGTAGTCAAAATTGTTGAACTTCTCAAAGCAATCGACTAATTTATTAATTTCGTCGCCTTCAGCTACATAGAATATTGGGAAAGGCAAGTCTTCGTGCAATAATCCAGTACCCCAAGGATTCCAACTGTTTGCTGGAGTGCCCGCGTCGCAAGTCGCGCTTTCAGTTGTGTTATATTGAACTACACCACTATGTTGATTTGGACAGTTGAGTTCATGTGAAAACTGTGTCATCTTTTCCATTCTGTTAATTAGCAAAACAACAGATATATTGCTACCAAACTCATGTTTTAATCGCAATATATTCTTTCGTGTAAACAAATCTGGTGGTATGAGTAGAGCATAGGGAGGGGATGGCGCGGCTTTAAGCAAAAAGTCGATATCTGCTTCCTTTTCTATTAAATGTAAGACGCCAACTGAACCGGATTCTTTAGCTTAAAACGATGAAAAGCTAATTAATTGTGGAAAAAATGGGACATTGTTACCTATTTACATGAGCAGCCAGTTTGATGTGTGCCGTTCAGCCGACGAAAGCAACTTGCACCCAAGATGGGATCGTACATCTTAGTGTGTGTACGTTCACTAAAAGCTGAAGCAGGATATAATAGTACATTCAGAACGTAACGATTAATAATAATACATACTGATCACAACGCTTTGAATAATGAGCAGGAAACAAAAGGCGCACACCTTTGAGTCCAACGCCATTGTTCTGTTCTATTACTTTCGCTTTAGCACTTCTGTATAATCTTTCTGCAAGCAGTTAATTATTCTTTCTCTTCTCACTTGGACTATTTTTGCCGGTCCCATAAAGTAGATGCGTTCTTTTTACAGCTGTAATAAAAATAAAAAGCAGAGCAGCACAATTCTTTGATGGCGACAACGGTACCTTGTCAAGTTTCGGCAGCTGCTAGTGGTGGACAAATTGGTTACTTTTAAGTACCACCACTAAGTAAAGAACTGTGCACCTGATGAAGATACTTTGTTGATTAACATTATAGAAGACTGTAGCTCAAATAAATCGACATCTAAAGAGTTTTCTAAGTCTTTAGATGATGATAATTCGATTTTCTCTGACGAGGAATCAGAATTAGAACTGTCTTTAGAAGCAAAAAATTTAAATATTCAATATACTTTTAATGAAAATGCATTGCGTTATTTTGCAGGGTATCTATTGTATAAGTTGTTGCAGAAGCATGACTGCGAAATATGTGATAAGCTGATGAAACAGTCTTATGAAGTACAGTGTTCTTCTGAGTATTTAATTCTCAATACAAATTTTGCTACAACAATAGTAATTTAAAACTGAAAGCACCTTCAGATAAATTCTTTACTTTAATAAAAATACATTTTGATATTTTTAAATGATTTTTTTGGCAAAATGCCTCATATACAAAATTTAAAAAAGAAAATAGTTCAAACATGTATAATCGCCACAACCAAATTAGATATATACGCAGACTGGTTTTCACAGTCCGATCCTTGTTATGGACACAGGAATCACCTGCTCAATGAGTTTATTCTAATTTTAATAAGGAAGAATAGTAAATGGCTAACAGGTAAAATTGTAGGTAGTAAAAAGTCAGAATCTCACGTGAACAAACTCAAAAAAATTAGGCAGAGATTATAAAATAAAATTTAAAACGAAATACATAACCATATTTTTCGACTTAAGTATATTTTTAGTGATTTTAGTGTAGTTTTAGTTGGGGAACAAGGAAATAACTTAGTTTCAAGAATCCTTAATTTTTGAAATTTTGTGATTTCAAGCCGACTCGAAGGTCATATTAATTTATGACCCCATTACAAATGTGATGGCCTCCTCGTGGTGTTCCCTGCGTACCGATTAAACATATTGAATCGGAAGCGAATTCGAGCGGCGACTTTGAATTTCATTTTTCTAATAATATGCTGCTCAATGTAAGCACATGTATGTACATACATATGTACATATATGATCAAAGAACTTGTTAAAAATTCATACATTTTAAAAGCATTTCTTTTGTGCAGCGATAAATTAGCTTAACAACCTTTGTCGAAAATTCATGTCTTATGATTAACCAATGATTATTGGTATATTATGACAGTCCAAGTCCAAGTAAAAAAAAAATTATATTAATTTAAAAATCGTTGTCTGATTTTTATTTTGGACTCTTAAAAATCAAAAATAAATATAATTGCTTTTATTTCAATAAATATAAATATTGGATCAAGGTCCATTTGGTCTCCCAGAAAGAAAGTGCACCATTCCATAATGATTTTTTAATTAAATATTGAATTATTATTATTATCATTATTTCCAGTCGCTGATGCTAATAATTAAATAAATGTCCAAAAAAGCCTGTTAAATACATACATACATGCATACACACATAGTCACTTGCTAAAGAAATGAAAACAAAATGCGCTTGCGGCGACCGACCAGCGCATGTAAAGAAAATAAATAAACAAACGTGCATACATACATAGTATATGTACGTACGTATGTTATGTGATGTGACGAATACAAAACCGAACACACGCGACTCTCTGGGACCAGCAATGCTCGTTGACTCAGCAATTGCTCTCTTTATTTCACAATTGTGAGAGCATGGGACCCGTCGCAGAAGCAATTTGAAGTGACGTTTTTGTATATGAATTGATATATCGATTCATTGTATGGTTAGTGGTACCACATATGTTTAGACGTATCGTTGTTAGCAAGCTAAATTACATTTAGTGCTTATTTGGTTTGTCACCACTGCAATTGTCATTTTCGAAATGAAAGCGTTAATAAATGAATTTATCAGCACAAAAGTACAGCATAAGAAGAATAAATTGTTTAAAAATACATTTATGAAAATGTCGAAAACCAAACCAAAATGTTTTCAATGGAAAATTGCAAACGATTACAAATATTTTTATTTATTGGAAGGAAAAGTTTTTAATGAATAAGTTGTCAATAATATCTGTATCACCAATTTGAGAAACCAAATCTCTTTTATACAAAATAAAATTTCTAATCGTAATTATTGAGCAAGAAGAACCACTATATAAGGACACACATACACAAAACCTATAACCTATAACTTGATTCGCACCTCAAGGTCATATAGAGGAGTGCATTTATATATCCAGTAGAGCTCATTTGGTCAAAGACGCAGTTGAAAAGTTATTACACTCTCTTAGGGACAAAATTATACCTGGTGGGACGCTGCCACTTATTGCAGAGAGCGAAAAATGTCTACTTGGTAACGCCAGGCATAAATTAGCAAGGCATAAATTAGCTTCCCGGCGCAATTGAGTCCTGTGGATATATGGATGCGTTCAATTGAGGTAGCTTCATTCCTTGTACTCGACACGTAGAGTTACGAATTTGTTTATCTTTTTCTTATATTACTTATTGCAATGCACAATTAACATGATATGTAATTAATTGTATATACGAGTATATTGATCTTATTACGGTAAAAAAAAACAACTGTTATAACAACAACATATTTAGTGTCGTACTTCACTTGTTTACAAGCGTAAGCAAAGTAGAGGGAGAGAGAATTACATTGAGCTAGTTTTTTTTTATGCGGATTAAGCTTATTTGCAATATGTCTATCTATAAGACAATCAACAAATTGTAAAAGGAAATAGTTGACAATGCTTTGGCGAAGCCGTTGTTGTTGCTTCTGTACAGGTCATTGCGTTCCTTAGAACGACTTATTTGCATAGCTTCGCCATTAGTGACGTGAACAATTGCGTCATGGCTGCAAATTGGTCGAGCATTTTCTCCATCATGGCATCCAGTCTGTCCATTCTGAGATTTAGTTGACTCAAGGCGGAGGTCGTCGCTGTTGGCTCCTGCAGGGTTTGATGTCCTGGATATTCAATAAGACCTCCTCGGACAGTACTTGCAAAGGTGATATCAGGATTTACTGTGGGCGCTGGACGGCCAGAGTTAGATATTCCATGGGGCACGGAAATGGGGTTGGCTTGGGTGAACGCTGCTCTTTCTATTTCTTATAGACTTTGCAGCCCTTGTAAGAGGCAGTATGGTCTCCTTGACAGTGTGCGCGGAGAATGTCCTTGGACTTATGCGGTGGTTCGATCATGACCACGCAGTTGCACAGCCTTTTTAAAAGATATACCTCCGGTCGGTTCCAGATTTACGAAGAACATGGACATCGCTTTTTTGTTGAAACGATTGCCAAAGCTTCCCTGATGTCGCCCTTTTATCACAATCCTGTAAGCACGTTCATCCTTGTCTTGGAAGGTCTGATAACGCATTTCGTTAAAGCCAAGGAAGCATTTGAACTTCGAGAAGCTCTCTTCATCGGTCAAGTTTACTGTAACACGACCATCCCTGCCAGAGTTATAGTCATAATAATGATTTCCGATGACCAAAGATATATCGCTTAGGAGTCCTGAAATGTTACCGACGTCCGGGATAAATATCGGCGGTGGCTAGTGAGATAAACTATAAGTAAACATAATTTAATACCCATATGCGGAACAATTTCGTTGATTTTCAAACAATTTATTCAAATAATTTATTCTATTTTATGGTGAACGTTCCTATAGCGAAGATAATTCTTACATTTATCTACAAAAACAGCAAAAACCTAGTTAACAAAAATGTGAAGTGCTAGTTTTCGGATGTATCGGTTGTAAGAAAGAAAAATTATATTCAAAAAGTATAATTTACTTGCTTAAAACTGAAACTTTTTCGTGAGTTTGGTCTTGTTTGCACTTGATCTACTTCCATTAGCTCCTTCAATTATTCTTTATTGCTTTATCGCATTAAACTAAAGTGGTGTAAAGCAAGTGGAATACGACCCTGACAGTTGTCAAGTTCGAGCACGACATGACTTAAAGCATGATTGACTATCTGAATCACCCGGAATGCAAGCAGCTATAATATGGAACAGCTGTTCAATATGAGAGTACTTCGTTTTGTATTGGTGTAGTGTGTATGCTTTAACGCTCAGAAAAGAACTGCAATTTGTGGATTATTGTATTCCTGCATCAAAAGATTAGTTATTCGACTTCTGATGCGTAGGAAAATAAAATCCGCTTCATAATTTGAGGTGCCACACAATTTTACGTGACGTGACTTTATATATGTATGTAAATACATGCATATGTAGATACATATATAAAAAAATTTGCAAAATTGTACAGCAAATAGTACGATATCTAAAAATATTACAAATCGTTATTGTAATACAAGATGTCCCATCACCGCGATGCTCCCTTCCGGTCTAGGCTGCATTCGCTTTTTGCGCATATCGAAAAAGAATTTGAGCAACTATATTTGGAAAACGTAAGCTTGCACGAAAAACTAGAATGTGCCATGAGCAGGGATGTGGCGACAACAAGCGATCAACGGGCTGTGACATCAAGCGCTACACCGTTCACAACAGTACCGTTATGCACGCAGGAAAGGTCAAATGAGGAAAAGGGAAAGGTCAAAATAAGTGCTACCGGAAGCAAAATAAAAGCTAGTAATAAAATCAAAGCTCAAACAAGTCGAATTGTTTCAAGTTTCAAAGCTCCGAACCTTGTAAGTAGTGTGGTGCGTGAGTTTTGTGGTCACAAAGATGGTATCTGGCAAGTATCTGCTAAACTGGGTCAGCCAATTATTGGATCCGCCTCAGCTGATCACACAGCTCGAATATATAGCATTGAAAGTGGCCGCTGTTTGCTTCAATATGCAGGACACGCCGGATCAGTAAACTCGATAAAATTTCATCAAAATCGTGATTTAGTTTTAACCGGAAGTGGAGACGGCACTGCACATATCTGGTAAGTTTTTTTTCTGGATGAAATTGACCCGTTTTTTGCCATTACCTTAGTTACGACGAATGAAACAACAAATTAAATACCGTTTGTCTTTTAGGCAGGCTGCTGTGAATTGGGATGTGCCTAAGTAAGTATGAAATGCGCCTAATATGTATAAATTAATGTCTAAATTAAGTGATGAAACTAATTATTATAAAAATATTTTGTTTTCGAATAAATTTATAGCTCTACATTGTCTTCTTCAAAGTTGTTGCCTAGGGAAGTCACAAATCACTGGAGAGATGTCTCTTCCATTCATAGCAGTGCTAGAACTGAGATTATCGAAAACGATATCTTTCTTTGGCGTTATATACCAAAATTGTCCCTTGACGTAATTATCAATATAGTAATATGCCAAAAGAATGGTTTCACTGGACAAATATTATTTGACATAATTTTGGGACACAAGAAAATATTTAAACAGCTGTAATCGACAAGCTGAGACTATTCCTCAAGTACAATTCTCAGGAGGGGAATAACCTCCATCAACTCTATGTGACTGCCAAAGACAATTATTTTGAAGGAGACAATATTCAACTGTAATTACAGTTATTGTAAAAAAAAATTTCGAAAATCAGTAGCATAACTAAATTTTGCGTACCATTACATGTAGTTTTACCAGACTTAATTGTGTGTTAATTTTGGACCTTGAACCAGTTAAAGCTACATGTATACAATACAAAGGTCGCTAGCAGATCTCTAAAGTTTACCTACCATTATTATATAATATCTGCTCTTAACAGGAAGGGCCACTCATCGGAAGAGGAATTGGATGAAAGTGATGACCAAATAGATGAACGCGATCGTATAGACACTTTGAGGACACCGCTTTGTGAATTTTCTGGCCCAGGAGGACATTTGTCAGTAATTGTTGCAGCAGACTGGTTACCAACAATGGACCAAATTATTACGGCAAGTTGGGATCGCACTGCAATACTTTGGGATGTTGAGACGCGTGAACCATTACAGCCACTAACTGGACATGACCACGAATTAACCTACGTATCTGCACATCCGACTCAACGAATGGTGGTCACCGCCTCCCGCGATACGACATTCCGTTTGTGGGATTTTCGCGATCCTATACCGGCCGTGTCAGTTTTTCAAGGACACTCAGAGACTGTCACTTCAAGTGTTTTCGCTCGCGACGACAAAGTTGTGTCAGGTTCAGATGACCGCACAGTCAAAGTTTGGGAATTGAGAAATATGCGATCAGCGTTGGCCACCATTCGAACAGACTCATCCGTCAATCGCCTGTCCGTTAATCAGAATCAAGGAATCATTGCAATACCACATGACAATCGACAGATTAGGTTATTTGATCTTAACGGCCAGCGTATATCAAGATTACCGCGTACAAGTCGTCAGGTGAATTCGCAAAAATCTTTATTTTGATTAAAAACATTATACCGCTTATAATTTTTCACAGGGTCATCGACGTATGGTTTCCTCAGTGGCGTGGGCGGAGGAGCCACTATTAAATTGTGATTTATTCTCTTGTGGTTTTGATCGACGCGTTTTTGGCTGGTCTATACTATTTCCCAAAGATAATTAAAACTATATTAAAGGTGCAGTGAGAGGAACATTTTTAAAAAACCAAGATATAGGTACATTAAGGCATTAACTTATGTTCGTATAACTGCATGATGATCGCTTGTAAATTTAAATGCTTATTTTTATTATTTATTGAGTTATTCAAAGTAGTATTAAAAGCACTGGTTAAGAAAGAAAATTAAAAAAGTAAGGGCTATAGTTAAGATACCCAACTATATTATACCCTGCACAGCTCAATAAATATGAAAGATTCACATACAAAATTTATAAAGTGGGTTGTGGTTTTGTATGGGGCTACCCTTAAAAGTGGGCCAGAACATATAAAAAGACAAAAGTGGGCGGGTGCATGTCAAAGCGGATACTCTATTTGACTGCAATAAAAATAAGTCTATGTACTGGATTTTAGCTGGATATCATAAAATTTGAACAACTACCAGACGGATATACCTAGATCGACTCGACAAGCTGGTAAAGAGTAAATATGAATATTGTGTTACAAACTTACTGACTAACTGAAAAGTACCTAAGATTAAAATGGGGTAAACGCTTGTAAACAAAGTAGTCAAATCTAAGCTCCAATATAAAAACAGGAAAGAACGCTGCTGTCATGAGTTCACGGCTTCGAAATACACTGCACCATTTCATACATTAATAAAAATAATAATAATAAAAAAAAAAGCAAACAAATAAAATCATAAAAAAAATTGTTTTCGGATGGTGTACCTTGAAAAACAAAATGTGTTTTTAAGGTAATATAGTCATATTGTGAGCGTGGTCTCCAAAATTTGTAATATACTTGATTTGCTATCAGGAGAATCTAAAAGTACAAGATTGAAGTCTTTTATAGTCTCCGAGGTCTCGATGTTCAAATTAATTTAAAAAAAAAAATAATAATTTTTTAAATTGAAAAAAAAGAAATAGTGTAAAGTTAAAATAAACTAATTGATTCAAAAGAAAAGGGACCTATGCATCTTTGAAAAGTGTACATGTACGGGTTAAATAGCGGTATTGTGGGATCCACAAAAATTTAATAAACTTGATCTGCGTATGGTCAACAAAAATGTAAATGTCCAAATCTTGTTTGAAGCCTCTAGCTCTTATAGTTCATGAGATCTGTTGTTTCATACAATCAAAGGAATATATCTAAATCGACTCAGTTTTCGAATCTGATCAAGAATCTATATACTATATATACTTTGCCTATTCTGTCTGTTACATACATTCGCGTAAACTTATAATAATACAATTATTCCTCCTTACTTTATATGTATTCGATTTTGAAATAGTAAAAAAATTTTCCTTTAAGAAGTCATTTTAACAAACGTGTTGCTTATGGTTACTAAAAAGTCCCTCTACCAAGTTTGAAATAAATCAGCTCGCTGTGCAGAGTATAATATAATTAGAAAACTTAACTATCTCTTTTTTGTTGTTCTCTGGATTGCATTAATACGGAAGTTACAGGTATAAGATACACCCAATTCGAATTTGTTCAGAACTTTCATAACTCGTAATACACAATTTTTTAATCAATAGATTCAAAAATTTCTGAAACTACAAAATTTTTAATAAATTATAGTTATTGAGAACTCTGCAAATTTATTTAAGATTCATATAAATAGTATAGAATTGGGACAAAAGTGAGTCGTTTCTCTCAGTGAGAGGGAAGACTCACATGACTCAGATTATGTACAGTGCCTACATTGAATATATATACATACATACATAGACGCACTCACGATTCGAGCAGCTGGTTGGATCTCAATTTCATTTTGTACATTCAATACGAAGCAAGCACTGGTGCTGATCAGACATTGTCATCGGGCTGATCGTGCAGCAAGCGAAAAAACAAGTTCTAAATATAACATCACCGACGGGTCTTGAATTTAAAATTCCTACTTCGTACATTGTGGCAGAGAGAGAAAGGTATGCCAAATTTTTTTGCCAATTCTAAGTGGTGGTGAATAAAAAAAAAAATGACAATGTAAATACATACATATATTGATAAAAATTGATAGTGTTCAGCTTAAAAAAAATACAAATACGTATGAAAAGTTATGTGTGTGTTTTACTGGAAATCTGGACTAAAACAGCACGTGATTCGTATGATTTTAGTAATGCAAATATGTACATATATTATATAATATGTGTATGTAGGAAGCTTAGCCCCTTCTCTACGCTAATATTGTGCCCTAAGTTATCTCTCCACTACAAAGTCAGCTAACACATCATTAACTCATAAACAAATACATGCGCAAATCCAAATATTTGCGTGCGCATGTATGTATCTGTGTGTCTATAGTAACAATCACGCACACCCGCCCGACGGTCAGTGGCGTTTCGAAAATTTTATACCAGTTTACTTTTGTAACCATGTGATCGTTGAAAATTACACATATGTATCTAATTTTCTAAATTTTTATAAAATAAGAAAAGTTATGGGATGATTAAAATTACTTCCAATACCAGCATAGATGTATATATTTGTATTGCTTCAAATGTTTATTTATTATGATTTATTGGCTGTCATAATGTGTTTTGCAGTTATCGATCAAATCAGATTGTCAATCGGATCTAATCACTCATTTATAATACGAATGGTTCAATTATTATTTGATATTTAATGAATGGATAATGAATTGCCACCATCCAGAAAGAAAAACTTGCACAGTTAAAAAAATGATTTTCGAAAGGAACGACCTTCAGATGTCGCGTGAGAACGCAGCGTTTACGCAATTTGTGGGAAGTTTTTTTTTTTTTTTTTTTGAAGACTTATATACATCCCCATCTATGTACTTAACAATCTGCAAGTACATATCGCGTGTTTTGCGCACTGACTAACTATAGTGCTTACCGCTTCAGTCTGTGTAAAATCGTTGACATTGGTCTCGAAATTCCATTGCGCCGCCACATTCGCGGTACACTCCAGCGATCCTCGTTGATCTGTTTCCACCAGCAATGTACGCAATTTCTCCAACTCTTTTTGATAGCGTTGATCCTGTTTTCAAAACGTTGCCGATCAAAATTACGTTGATTAAGATTAAAACGATCCTGATTCGGTTGGAATGGATTTTCAAAACGATTACGTTCATATGGATTATTATTATTATTATTTGGATTGTAGGTGGTCGTCGAATATGGTCCACCACCGCCATAGCGTTCACCATTGCCATTTATGTTATAGTTAAGATCATTATTGGGATAATTGCCATAACGATCTTGCTGCAATTGCTGTTCACGCAGTGTAGCACGTTGATTGTCATCGAAACGTCGTTCGTAACCAAAACGATCGCGTTCTGTTGTGCTGCTAATATCCGGACGACCATCATAGTTGTGATTGGCATAGCGATTATCATTGTAAGCGTTGGGTGCACGATCACTGAATGGTGTATCACGCTCGCTGTGGTTGAACCGTGGAGATGGATAGTTGTAGCCATAGCGCATACGTTCGTCATAAGATTGTCCATACTGCAAAAGAAATTTAAGAACATGACAAAGTTAATAATGCATTAGTTAACATGTCCAAATATACACTTCTTGCCACTTGAATAGGACACCCCCTAAAGTCTGTTTTCTATCGCCCACTGCTCTCAAACCCATGCATACTATAGACTAAATATGAGTAGAGAGGAAAAGCCTTAAAAAGGAAAAGGTGTCAAATTCTCACGGCTCTTTGGCAACAATCATACACCCCATAACAGCTATATTTCCATGACTTCCGCAAAGAAACTCTTCGTTTGGACCGGATACATTAACATAGTTGAAGGTGTGATGGTTTGGTTGAAGGGGGAGGTGTGTGGGATATTTCAACCACAATGAATGCCTTTCCTTACTTTCATAACCTTTTTGGACCTCTGCCATGGTTTTATAAACATGAAAATGTGCCAATGCATACAATCCGAGTTGTTAAAATATATATAGAAAGCCAAAATGCCAAATTTACCTCTGAAAAATGAACAGAAATTCAGATAACCATACAGATAGAGTGAAACGATGCTATATAGTCATAAGTATACAGGGTAGGTAAATAAAAACTTCAGTATAAAAAAAAAAATGTTATGGCCAAATATGCATTGTTCCTCTGAATGTGAAATCAATCTTTTGGTATTTGATTTGTATAAAACTCTCAACAAACGGCTAGTAACTGTAACCAAATGATAAAATTTATGGTATCAACATTTGTGTTGCAGAGCCTTAAAGTACATCGTGCGCACTTTTTCTTTCATTGCTTCGTATTTTTTATAAACGTTCAAAATAGACAGAAACTTTAGTTTTTTGCACACCCTTCATTCCGTTATAATGATCCGTTTTTCACTTTTAAGTCTAAGTTTCGATTTGTATTTCTTCACATAGAGCGTGCTTGCAACGCCGTTCCCTAAAAGTACCCATGCTCGTGTATTTTCAGTTTGTTCTGTATATCGTTAAAATCGAAAGGCAGTCCCTTAATTTTTATACTCTGCACATATAGTATATTATACATTATAAAATAAATAAATTATATATATTATGGATCAACTCGACGAGGCGAATCTGTCTGTCTGGTATCCGCATCTCCCCAGTCTGTGTAAATCATAAGTAGTCTCTCAGTTTTGAAGATATCTATCTGAAATCGGGTATAGAGACTTTCTATGTTTCCAGACTGAACATAAGTCACATTGAACATGCCCACTTTTAGGGGTAGCCGCCCTTTTTTCGCATTTTGTATGATAAACTTTTTTATACAGTGATCATCAACTTGAAATTCAATATGATGGTTCCTTATCAGATGGATGCTTCACATATATTCTTCTGCCCACTATTGACGGTAGACCCAAACAAACCCACTATCCGCATTTAGGTTTTTTGTATGAAAAACTTTTTTATTAGTCAATATCAACTTGAAATTTTATAAGGTGACTTCTTATGGACGCAAGCTTTGCATAGTTATTAGTAGGCGTGTCTTGCCCACTTTTAGAGGTAGTCCCTACAAAGACCATTCATGGATGGTTATGGTTTTTATGAAGCTTTGAATTGAAGTTTTGGTTCTAACGAGGATAGAATATTAAAGATCAGCTCGACGAGAGAAGTTAGCTAGCTATGTTTGCAAACTTACCGCCCACTTGTGGTCTTTTGTATGAAAAAATTATTTATTATACCCAATATCAACTTTAAATGCGATATGGTTGCTTCAAATAGACAAACGCTTCACTTACTATATGCAA